>CAWUFW010006809.1:600000-1096643 GCA_963921515.1 Calotriton arnoldi | reverse complement strand
TTTAACCATGTTCAGTTGTATTGTAGGGTGTGTGCGACTCTGTGCATAGATGTGTGAGTGGGTGATTCACTGGGTGGATGGTTTCAAGAGTGCATCTGTGATAGACTGTATGGGTGGGTAAGTGTGTGTAAGAGTGTGTTAGTGAGTGAATGTATGTCCCAGTGGTACATGTGTGAGTAACTACATATGTGAAAGGCAGTATATATGTGTGTTGGAGTATATAAATAGCTATAAGCGAGAGTGTGTGATTGTGAGAGTGACTGTATGGATGAGTGTGTGCTTGTATCAGAGATTGTATAAGAGCGTAAGAATGTGCTAGTATTTGTATGAGTAAGTGAGCTGGTGTGTGTATAACTGTATAGGTGAGTAAATGGGTGTGTACTTAATTTTTTGCATGACTGACTAGGTGTGTGAGTACCTCTATGGATGAGTTGCGTTGTGTGAGTGTTTATATAGGTGTATGAGTGCATATGATAGTCCTGTACTGAGTGACCATAAGTATGAGTGACTGTACGGGTGAGTGAGTAGATGTGTGTGTGTAGACCTAAGAATCAGTGAGTGGGTATGTACTTATTGGTATTGGAGTGTGTATGGTTTTGAGAATGGCAGTCTGTAATTTAGAGTGGGTGTTTCAAAACTTATATTAGGGTGTGAGAAGATGCATTAAATTCTCACATGGATGATGTCATCAGTGATGTCATCAGTGATGTCATTTGAGATGTCATCAGTGATGTCATCAGTGATGTCACTGACCATGTCATGAGTGATGTAATATGTGACGTCATCAGCAGTGCATTGCGGGCGCGAGTTATAGTTACCTGAACTAACTATAACGGGGGAATTTCACGGGTTTTGTACGAGTGCAATGTCCAACTAACTATAACTGTCCCTAAAACCTTATGGTTTTTTCAGTGAATTTCTAAGGTTTTTAAATGCTAATTTCTAACTATAACGTGCCTGAAACCTATGGTTTTTTCAGTGAATTTCAAAGGTTTTTAAATGCTAATTTCTAACTATAACGTGTCTGAAACCTATGGTTTTTTCAGTGAATTTCAAAGGTTTTTTAAATGCTAATTCCTAACTATAACATGTCTGAAACCTACGGTTTTTTCAGTGAATTTCAAAGGTTTTGTAAATGACAATTTTTAAATGTATTAATTGTTATATTTATTTTTTTCATACTGATTTACTACATTTTTAGAAACAATTTTTTTTACATATTTTATTTTTTAAATTACATTGTAATTACATTATACATTACAAAAAATACTTTCTCAGAATGAATTACTTTAGTTTAAATACTTTGCACATAGGCAATAGACTTTTAAGTACAGTAGTTACAGTTGTTGCAATGGGCAACACATTTTCAAACACAATGCAACATTCAGCTCAATGTGAATTTCTAGTTAAATGCAATTAGTTACTTTATGGATTACTTTTCTAACCACAGGACTGGATCCTAGATTCAGTCCTGGGACATCTCCTGTAAACAGTTGAGTAAAAGCGTTTTGGTTACAGTAGTGATTTTTAAGGAATATTATTGTATTTTAAAAGTTGACACTTAGAAACTTTTTCTCATAGAATCACCAATGTTATCCTATGGAAGGAAATTCACTTAGATGGGAAAAACTGTTATCGTTACTTTTTCTTACTCATTGTTGGATCCTGGATCCAGCACTGGTGCATCTCCTGTAAACAGTTGAAAGAATGCGTTTAAGTCATACAGGCGATTTTTAAGGAATATTTGTAGTTTGTGAAAATCGACACTTCGAAACTTTTCTGCGGAAAACCAGACAATGGATTCCTATGGAAGGAAATACAAGTTACTGGTAAGTACGGTTAGAATTACTTTTCAGGGTCAGTGCTGGGATAAAAGATGCAGCACTGGGTTCTCTCCTGATAACAGCTGAGTAAATTGGAATTCGTACTTTGGTTGATTTTAGAGGAATATTATAAAGTTCCAAAACTCCACACTTAGAAGAATTTCCAAGTGAAACCAGTCAATGTTAGCCTATGAAGGAAATTCAAGTTACTGGTAAGTACGGTTAAAATTACTTTTGAGGATCAGTACTGGGCTGAAAGATGCAGCACTGAGGTCTCTCCTGATAACAGGTGAGTAAATCGGAATTCGTATTTCGGCTGATTTTAGAGGAATATTTTAAAGTTCCAAAACTCCACACTTAGAAGAATTTCCAAGTGAAACCAGTCAATGTTAGCCTATGAAGGAAATTCAAGTTACTGGTAAGTACGGTTAAAATTACTTTTGAGGATCAGTACTGGGCTGAAAGATGCAGCACTGAGGTCTCTCCTGATAACAGGTGAGTAAATCGGAATTCGTATTTCGGCTGATTTTAGAGGAATATTTTAAAGTTCCAAAACTCCACACTTAGAAGAATTTCCAAGTGAAACCAGTCAATGTTAGCCTATGAAGGAAATTCAAGTTACTGGTAAGTACGGTTAAAATTACTTTTGAGGATCAGTACTGGGCTGAAAGATGCAGCACTGAGGTCTCTCCTGATAACAGGTGAGTAAATCGGAATTCGTATTTCGGCTGATTTTAGAGGAATATTTTAAAGTTCCAAAACTCCACACTTAGAAGAATTTCCAAGTGAAACCAGTCAATGTTAGCCTATGGAAGGAAATCCAAGTTACTGGTAAGTACGGTTAAAATTACTTTTCAGGACCAGTACTGGGCTGAAAGATACAGCACTGAGGTCTCTCCTAATAACAGGTGAGTAAATCGGAATTCGTATTTCGGCTGATTTTAGAGGAATATTTGTATGTTTCAAAAATCAACACTTAGAAACTTTTTCAGCAAAAAGCAGGCAATGATATCCTATGGAAGGAAAATTAAGTTACTGGTAAGTACGGTTAAAATTACTTTTCAGGATTAGTACTGGGCTGAAAGATGCAGCACTGAGGTCTCTCCTGATAACAGGTGAGTAAATCAGAATTCGTAGTTCGGCAGATTTTAGAGGAATATTTGCACAATGGTGAAGGGAGGGGCGGGGCCTGAGGTGACATCTGTGCAAACGCGCCCTGTGGCGCGTTTTAAGTTGGGGGATTAAGTCCCCTTGAATCATGAGGGTCCCTAGGGGCCAACTAGCCCACCAGGAACCTCCAGTATGCGCCAGGGGCTGCGTTGCCGAGACGTGTAGAGAGGCCACACCCCTTTTACACCTCTCTGCAACGCAGCTCTGTGGCGCTTTCTGGATGTACCTGTTGGGCTAGTTGGCCCCAGGGACCCTCAGGATTGAAGAGGATTTAATTCCCATCTTAAAACGTGCCATGGGGCCTGTTTGCACACATGTCACCTCAGGCCCCGCCCCTCCCTTCACCACTGTGCAAACGCGCCCGTGGCGCATTTTAAGTCGGGGATTAACTCCCCTTGAATCCTGAGGGTCCCTGGGGTGCAACTAGCCCACCAGCTACCTCCATTAAGCGCCACAGAGCTGCGTTGCACAGAGGTGTAAAAGGGGCGTGGCCTCTGTCCACCTCTGTGCAACGCAGCTCCCTGGCGCATACTGGAGGTTCCTGGTGGGCTAGTTGGCCCCCAGGGACCCCCAGTATTCAAGGGGAATCGTTCCCCCTCTGCAAACGCGCCAGGGCGCGTTTGCAGAGTGCTGTCAAGAGAGGGCGTGGCCTCCCTCGCGATGCCGTTTTTAATTTTTTTAATTTTTTTTTTTAAAGGGGGCTGTGTGGCCCCCTTTTTAGTAATTTTTGAGCCCTGGGGACCCCATCCCCCAGGGCCTGTCCCCTTTTTAAAAAAATAAAATAAAAAAGGACTGGGAAGGGGACCGCGTGGGCCCCCCTCCCGAGGCCAATTTCGACCCGGGGACCCCATCCCCCGGGCCATAGCCACCTTTTTTTTTATTTGATGGAGGGGGCTGCCTGGCCCCCTCCTAAGGCCTCCTTAGGCCCCGGGGACCCCATCCCCGGGGCTGGCCCTATCCTTTTGGGGTCCGTGGGGAACCCCAACTCCCCACGGACCCTGCTGGCTCCCCGCCTCCTGCGGCATTGCTTTTCCACATGGGGAGCTGCTAATATGCAGCTCCCCATGTGGAAAAGCAATTCTGCTTGAATTTTGGAAGCAAGAGCAGCTTTCCCTGCTCTCGCTTCCAAAATTCAAAGCAGTTTGCAATGACAGGACGGGAGCCGCGAGGCTCCCGTCCTGTCATTGCAAACAGCAGTGTCCCGGGGTAGGCACCCCGGGACACTGCAGGAGCCGGCCCTGGGGGTGGCGGTCCCCAGGGCCATCACTGGCTCCAGGAGGGGGCCGTGCGGCCCCCTCCCCACATTTTCAAAGCCCCGGGGAGGTGGTGGTCCCCGGGGCTTGGGGTCCAAAACGGAGCCCCATTTTCAATTTTGTTAGTGCCCCGGGAGGTGGTGGTCCCCGGGGCGTGTGGGGGGCTGGAGTACCCCACACAGGTTAATTTAATAAATAAAGAAGCCCCGGGGAGGTGGTGGTCCCCGGGGCTGCGGGAGGGCTCACGAGCCCTCCCGCAACTTTTCTAATAAAGCCCCGGGGGTGGCGGTCCCGGGGCTTGGGGGCCCTTAGAGGCCCCCATACATAAAATAAACCCCCCAGCATGCCCCCGGGACTTGGCCCACCCGGGGGCAAATTAGCATCGACGCGGGAGACCGCGCTTCGATTTTTTCGGCAGGATCCGCGCTCCCTGAGCGCATCCTGCCGATTTTTTAAAAAAAAATGCTTTTTTGCCCAGGGGGTCCTTGTGGGACCCCTGAGCAGGCCTAGGGGTTAGGGTGTTTCTACCCTGCCCCCTTTGTGCGTTTTGCGCACTTGTTTCTTTTTTTTCTCGGCGGGATCCGCGCACCCTAAGCGCATCCCGCCGATTTTTAAAAAAATGCTTTTTCTGCCCAGGGGGTCCTTGTGGGACCCCCTGAGCAGACCTAGGGGTCAGGGTGTTTCTACCCTGCCCCCTTTTGCGCTTTGCGCACTTGTTTCTGTCCCTCGGTTCTACAGAGGGACAAAATGGCTGCCAACACTTCTTGATTTGGAGTGTTGACAGCCAATTAGCATGCAGCTCGTGATCGGGAGGGTACGCGGATCCGACGCGCCCATAGATATATATGTGATTTTAATTGTGAATTTCTCAGGAACTACTGAACGGATTTACACCATTTTAGCAAAAGGCACCAGTCTGAACCAAGGGCTACCTCTTTGCCAAATTTGGGGTAATTCCGTTCAGCAGTTCGGGCTGTAGCTGCGACTAAAGGTTCCTATGGAAAAATGAATGGGGAAAACGCGTTTTGGGACCCCCTTTTTCTCGGCCCCCGCTTGACGTATCACCCGAGACTTTCAGGGTAGGAGCGGACCGGAGCGCCCCAACAAGTTGGAAGCTTTCGCGAAGATTCGTCAACCGGCGCCAACGTTATTGCAAATAGAATGTCGCGGATTTCCTATGGATAATAGGTCCTAACTATAACTATCTACTGGCGACCGCCAGTAGATAATTATCTACTGGCGGTCGCCAGTAGATAGTTATAGTTAAAACCTATTATCCATAGGAAATCCGCGACATTCTATTTGAAATAACGTTGGCGCCGGTTGACGAATCTTCGCGAAAGTTTCCAACTTGTTGGGCGCTCCGATCCGCTCCTATCCTGAAAGTCTCGAGGTGATACGTCAAGCGGGGCCGAGAAAAAGGGGTCCCAAAACGCGTTTTCCCATTCATTTTTCCATAGGAACCTTTAGTCGCAGCTACAGCCCGAACTGCTGAACGGAATTACACCAAATTTGGCAAAGAGGTAGCCCTTGGTTCAGTGTCGTGCCTTTTGCTTAAATGGTGTAAATCCGTTCAGTAGTTCCTGAGAAAATCAAAGTAAAGTCACATATATATCTGGGCGGAGCCTAACCACACATGTCATCGTGAGATCTGATTGGCTGTCAGCACTTCATCCTGGAATTGCTGGCAGCCATCTTGGGACCAATATAAATGATAGTACCTCATTGAAATGCATTGTAGTGAATAGAAGATGTTGAGGGTCACCAAAAGGAGAACTATAAAGGGTGATAACAGGCTTTAGTTACATTAGAATTTATTTGTTGATGGTACCATACTAATTTTAGGAATTGTGGTGTATTCTAAGGTGATTTTACCATGTGAAAAACCTTCTGCTGGGATATCATGAATCATGTTTGAGAGAACACTATTTTCTCATGCTTGTCCCATGGAGGTTTGGAAGGTGCTCCAGAAGCTAAAATGAGAGCATATTTTCTGTAAATTCACATTATCTTTCTCACTCATGTGAGAATGAAGTCTGACATTCTCAGTAAAACATGTACATCCAACAAGGGCAGAGACTGTCAGTTGATTCCTTTGTGTTCTACTGCAGCTTCCCAGAGTGTTCTAAAGAACAACTAGAGTGCTAACAGCCTTACTTATGACAAAAGTATGGCACACCTGAAGCCATCTTGATTGGAATAAACTGGTAACACTTAAACAATTTAATTTAAAAAGAAACAAAATGATGGGGTTCATTTTGTCATAGAAATTATGGTTAGTGCTGTAGAAAGAAAAATTAGGACATGTTTCAAGTGAGATCTCAAATATCTTCCTGTTATATTTCAACAGGAGCAGCCTGCCAGTTGATGCCTTTGTGTTCTACTGCAGCTTCCCAGAGTGTTCTAAAGAACAACTAGAGCGCTAACAGCCTTACTTATGACAAAAGTATGGCACACCTGAAGCCATCTTGATTGGAATAAACTGGTAACACTTAAAACATTTAATTTAAAAAGGAACAAAATGATGGGGTTCATTTTGTCATAGAAATTATGGTTAGTGCTGTAGAAAGAAAAATTAGGACATATTTCAAGTGTGATCTCAAATATCTTCCTGTTATATTTCAACAGGAGCAGCCTGCCAGTTGATGCCTTTGTGTTCTACTGCAGCTTCCCAGAGTGTTCTAAAGAACAACTAGAGCGCTAACAGCCTTACTTATGACAAAAGTATGGCACACCTGAAGCCATCTTGATTGGAATAAACCAGTAACACTTAAAACATTTAATTTAAAAAGGAACAAAATGAGGGGTTCTTTTTGAAATAGAAATTATGGTTAGTGCTGCAGAAAGAAAAATTAGGGCATGTTTTAAGTGAGATCTCAAATCCTCTTCTATTTCATTAGAAAATTCTGACATGCAGACTGAAACAATCACTTTCAATACCAGCAGCAGACTACCAGTTAACTCCCTGGTGAGCAGTAGCTTTACTCCAGTGATCTAATGAGCAACTAGAGTGCTAACATTCTGAATTTATGGCAGATGTGAGACATCTGAATGCCTTCTTGATGGAATCAAAGTAAAAAACTGAAAGCATTTCCTACTGAGGAGACTGCAGTAAATGAAGAAATTAGGAAACTTCATAACAAAGAAGTCTTCCAAGATGGCCACCAGTGAAAAAAGAGCCCAAATGTAGCACAAATATTACCCAGATGTAGCCCACATATAGCCCAATGACAAAAGTGTGCAAAACACTTTTTATTTTTAGTTTTTTGCAGTTTTATGTAGTGTAGACTGGTCAGGTATTGGAGCATTGCATCTTAAAACATGACCCCCTACACTACAAAAACACCACTGCACTACCTTAAACCCTAAAACACTACCCCCAGCACGACCCCCTACACTACACAAGCACCACTGCACTATCCTAAACCCTAAAACACTACCCCCAGCACGACCCCCTACACTACCCAAACACCACTGCACTAACCTAAATCCTAAAACACTACCACCAGCACGACCCCCTACACTACCCAAACACCACTGCACTACCCTAAAACATGACCCCCTACACTACACAAACACCACTGCACTACCCTAAACCCTAAAACACTACCCCCAGCACGACCTCCTACACTACACAAGCACCACTGCACTACCCTAAACCCTAAAACACTACCCCCAGCACGACCCCCTACACTACACAAACACCACTGCACTACCCTAAACCTAAAACACTACCCCCAGCACGACCCCTACACTACCCAAACACCACTGCACTAACCTAAATCCTAAAACACTACCCCCAGCACGACCCCCTACACTACCCAAACACCACTGCACTACCCTAAAACATGACCCCCTACACTACACAAACACCACTGCACTACCCTAAACTCTAAAACACTACCCCCAGCACGACCCCATACACTACACAAGCACCACTGCACTACCCTAAACCCTAAAACACTACCCCCAGCACGACCCCCTACACTGCCCGAACAGCACTGCACTGCCCTAAACCCTGAAACACCAGCCCCTGCATGACCCCCTACACTGCCCGAACACCACTGCACTGCCCTAAACCCTGAAACACCACCCCTAGCACGACCCCCTACACTGCCCGAACACTACTGCACTGCCCTAAACCCTGAAACACCACCCCTTCACGACCCCCTACACTGCCCGAACACCACTGCACTGCCCTAAACCCTGAAACACCACCCCCAGCATGACCCCTACACTGCCCGAACACCACTGCACTGCCCTAAACCCTGAAACACTACCCCCAGCAAGACCCCCTACACTGCCCGAACACCACTGCACTGCCCTAAACCCTGAAACATCACCCCCAGCAAGACCCCCTACACTGCCCGAACACCACTGACCTAAACCCTGAAACACCACCCCCAGCACGACCCCTACACTGCCCGAACACCACTGCACTGCCCTAAACCCTGAAACACTACCCCCAGCATGACCCCCTACACTGCCCGAACACCACTGCTCTGCCCAAAACCCTGAAACACCAGCCCCAGCACGACCCCTACACTGCCCGAACACCACTGCACTGCCCTAAACCTTGAAACACCAGCCCCTGCATGACCCCCTACACTGCCCGAACACCACTGCACTACCCTAAACCCTGAAACATCACCCCCAGCACGACCCCCTACACTGCCCGAGCACCACTGCACTGCCCTAAACCCTGAAACACCAGCCCCAGCATGACCCCCTACACTGCCCGAACACCACTGCACTGCCCTAAACCCTGAAACACCAGCCCCAGCACGACCGCCTACACTGCCCGAACACCACTGCACTGCCCTAAACCCTGAAACACCAGCCCCAGCACGACCCCCTACACTGCCCGAACACCACTGCACTGCCCTAAACCGTGAAACACCAGCCTCAGCACGACCCCCTACACTGCCTGAACACCACTGCACTGCCCTGAACCCTGAAACACCAGCCCCAGCACAACACCCTACACTGCCCGAACACCACTGCACTGCCCTAAACCCTGAAACACCACCCCGTGCATGACCCCCTACACTGCCTGAACACCACTGCACTGCCCTAAACCCTGAAACACCACCCCCAGCGCGACCCCCTACACTGCCCGAACACCACTGCACTAAACCCTGAAACACCACCCCCTTCACAACCCCCTACACTGCTCGAACACTACTGCACTGCCCTAAACCCAGAAACACCATCCCCAGCACGACCCCCTATTCTGCACGAACACCACTGCACTGCCCTAAACCCTGAAACACTACCCCCAGCAAGACCCCCTACACTGCCCGAACACCACTGCACTCCCTAAACCCTGAAACATCACCCCAGCAAGGCCCCCTACACTGCCCGAACACCACTGCCCCTAAACCCTGAAACACCACCCCCAGCAAGACCCCTACACTGCCCGAACACCACTGCACTGCCCTAAACCCTGAAACACCAGCCCCAGCATGACCCCCTACACTGCCCGAACACCACTGCACTGCCCTAAACCCTGAAACACCATCCCCTGCATGACCCCCTACACTGCCCGAACACCACTGTACTGCCCTAAACCCTGAAACCCCACCCCCAGCATGACCCCCTACACTGCCAGAACACCACTGCACTGCCCTAAACCCTGAAACACCACCCCCTGCATGACCCCCTACACTGCAGGGAGGGAGAGAAGAGAGGGTGCTACACTTGCGTGTCATGGCAACAGAAGTAAGAAACTGTTGTATTTGCTAGCCAAACAAAGTAGGTGTCTGGGCATGAGGACCAGGATGCCGTTATAGGTGAATGACAGACTCAGGGAGTGTGAGGGAGATGAGGAACAAGTCACTACTGACCTTATGTGTCAGGCAGAGGGGGTGTCAGGGCCTGGGGAGAAAGTGCTCTGCTGTACTTGTGTGTGAGACAGGAGAAGAGAGAGCAGCAACAGACCATCCGGGATTGTGCCCTGCAAAGGGCCGGGCAGCACCCATCAGCGTCTTCCGGCTGCAGGCAGCCCAGACCATCCAGGATTGTGCACTGCAAAGGACAGGGCAGCACCGCATCCCCGCAGCCTCCTCCTGCCGAATGCAGTCCAGACAGTTCACATTGTCATCATGTCATTTGTTTTCAATGTTCCACAAAGAAATGTGTTGACAGGACAATATCCAGTTACCTGAAAATCCTTCCCAAAGTTGCAAGAAGAAATGCTGCAATTTGCTTTGGGCCCATAAATGATACATTTGTTGGGGCTTCGGTTGATATTTGATATTTGAATGGTGGCTCATTTATACTTGGGTAGAGATTGTTTGAAAGAAACAGGTCAAGAAACTCACGCGGGCGCTAGCTGCTCACTTGTTTGTTAAAGTGCAACAGGTGTGTTGACGTCGGAGAGTTGTGCTCACAAAGTACCACTGATGCGGGGGGCATGAATGATTCCACTCGCTGATTAGGTATATATATATATATATATTATCTACTGGCGGTCGCCAGTAGATAGTTATAGTTAAAACCTATTATCCATAGGAAATCCACGACATTCTATTTGAAATAACGTTGGCGCCGGTTGACGAATCTTCGCGAAAGTTTCCAACTTGTTGGGGCGCTCCGGTCCGCTCCTATCCTGAAAGTCTCGGGGTGATACGTCAAGCGGGGGCCGAGAAAAAGGGGGTCCCAAAACGCGTTTTCCCCATTCATTTTTCCATAGGAACCTTTAGTCGCAGCTACAGCCCGAACTGCTGAACGGAATTACACCAAATTTGGCAAAGAGGTAGCCCTTGGTTCAGTGTCGTGCCTTTTGCTTAAATGGTGTAAATCCGTTCAGTAGTTCCTGAGAAAATCAAAAGTAAAGTCACATATAAATCTGGGCGGAGCCTAACCACACATGTCATCGTGAGATCTGATTGGCTGTCAGCACTTCATCCTGGAATTGCTGGCAGCCATCTTGGTACCAATATAAATGATAGTACCTCATTGAAATGCATTGTAGTGAATAGAAGATTTTGAGGGTCACCAAAAGGAGAACTATAAAGGGTGATAACAGGCTTTAGTTACATTAGAATTTATTTGTTGATGGTACCATACTAATTTTAGGAATTGTGGTGTATTCTAAGGTGATTTTACCATGTGAAAAACCTTCTGCTGGGATATCATGAATCATGTTTGAGAGAACACTATTTTCTCATGCTTGTCCCATGGAGGTTTGGAAGGTGCTCCAGAAGCTAAAATGAGAGCATATTTTCTGTAAATTCACATTATCTTTCTCACTCATGTGAGAATGAAGTCTGACATTCTCAGTAAAACATGTACATCCAACAAGGGCAGAGACTGTCAGTTGATTCCTTTGTGTTCTACTGCAGCTTCCCAGAGTGTTCTAAAGAACAACTAGAGTGCTAACAGCCTTACTTATGACAAAAGTATGGCACACCTGAAGCCATCTTGATTGGAATAAACTGGTAACACTTAAACAATTTAATTTAAAAAGGAACAAAATGATGGGGTTCATTTTGTCATAGAAATTATGGTTAGTGCTGTAGAAAGAAAAATTAGGACATGTTTCAAGTGAGATCTCAAATATCTTCCTGTTATATTTCAACAGGAGCAGCCTGTCAGTTGATGCCTTTGTGTTCTACTGCTGCTCCCAGAGTGTTCTAAAGAACAACTAGAGCGCTAACAGCCTTACTTATGACAAAAGTATGGCACACCTGAAACCATCTTGATTGGAATAAACTGGTAACACTTAAAACATTTAATTTAAAAAGGAACAAAATGATGGGGTTCATTTTGTCATAGAAATTATGGTTAGTGCTGTAGAAAGAAAAATTAGGACATATTTCAAGTGTGATCTCAAATATCTTCCTGTTATATTTCAACAGGACCAGCCTGCCAGTTGATGCCTTTGTGTTCTACTGCAGCTTCCCAGAGTGTTCTAAAGAACAACTAGAGCGCTAACAGCCTTACTTATGACAAAAGTATGGCACACCTGAAGCCATCTTGATTGGAATAAACCAGTAACACTTAAAACATTTAATTTAAAAAGGAACAAAATGAGGGGTTCTTTTTGAAATAGAAATTATGGTTAGTGCTGCAGAAAGAAAAATTAGGGCATGTTTTAAGTGAGATCTCAAATCCTCTTCTATTTCATTAGAAAATTCTGACATGCAGACTGAAACAATCACTTTCAATACCAGCAGCAGACTACCAGTTAACTCCCTGGTGAGGAGTAGCTTTACTCCAGTGATCTAATGAGCAACTAGAGTGCTAACATTCTGAATTTATGGCAGATGTGAGACATCTGAATGCCTTCTTGATGGAATCAAAGTAAAAAACTGAAAGCATTTCCTACTGAGGAGACTGCAGTAAATGAAGAAATTAGGAAACTTCATAACAAAGAAGTCTTCCAAGATGGCCACCAGTGAAAAAAGAGCCCAAATGTAGCACAAATATTACCCAGATGTAGCCCACATATAGCCCAATGACAAAAGTGTGCAAAACACTTTTTATTTTTAGGTTTTTTGCAGTTTTATGTAGTGCAGACTGGTCAGGTATTGGAGCATTGCATCTTAAAACATGACCCCCCTACACTACAAAAACACCATTGCACTACCTTAAACCCTAAAACACTAACCCCAGCACGACCCCCTACACTACACAAGCACCACTGCACTATCCTAAACCCTAAAACACTACCCCCAGCACGACACCCTACACTACCCAACACCACTGCACTAACCTAAATCCTAAAACACTACCACCAGCACGACCCCCTACACTACCCAAACACCACTGCACTACCCTAAAACATGACCCCCTACACTACACAAACACCACTGCACTACCCTAAACCCTAAAACACTACCCCCAGCACGACCTCCTACACTACACAAGCACCACTGCACTACCCTAAACCCTAAAACACTACCCCCAGCACGACCCCCTACACTACACAAACACCACTGCACTACCCTAAACACACTACCCCCAGCACGACCCCCTACACTACCCAAACACCACTGCACTAACCTAAATCCTAAAACACTACCCCCAGCACGACCCCCTACACTACCCAAACACCACTGCACTACCCTAAAACATGACCCCCTACACTACACAAACACCACTGCACTACCCTAAACCCTAAAACACTACCCCCAGCACGACCCCATACACTACACAAGCACCACTGCACTACCCTAAACCCTAAAACACTACCCCCAGCACGACCCCCTACACTGCCCGAACATCACTGCACTGCCCTAAACCCTGAAACACCAGCCCCTGCATGACCCCCTACACTGCCCGAACACCACTGCACTGCCCTAAACCCTGAAACACCACCCCTAGCACGACCCCCTACACTGCCCAAACACCACTGCACTGCCCTAAACCCTGAAACACCACCCCCTTCACGACCCCCTACACTGCCCGAACACCACTGCACTGCCCTAAACCCTGAAACACCACCCCCAGCATGACCCCCTACACTGCCCGAACACCACTGCACTGCCCTAAACCCTGAAACACTACCCCCAGCAAGACCCCCTACACTGCCCGAACACCACTGCACTGCCCTAAACCCTGAAACATCACCCCCAGCAAGACCCCCTACACTGCCCGAACACCACTGACCTAAACCCTGAAACACCACCCCCAGCACGACCCCCTACACTGCCCGAACACCACTGCACTGCCCTAAACCCTGAAACACTACCCCCAGCATGACCCCCTACACTGCCCGAACACCACTGCTCTGCCCAAAACCCTGAAACACCAGCCCCAGCACGACCCCCTACACTGCCCGAACACCACTGCACTGCCCTAAACCTTGAAACACCAGCCCCTGCACGACCCCCTACACTGCCCGAACACCACTGCACTACCCTAAACCCTGAAACATCACCCCCAGCACGACCCCCTACACTGCCCGAGCACCACTGCACTGCCCTAAACCCTGAAACACCAGCCCCAGCATGACCCCCTACAATGCCCGAACACCACTGCACTGCCCTAAACCCTGAAACACCAGCCCCAGCACGACCGCCTACACTGCCCGAACACCACTGCACTGTCCTAAACCCTGAAACACCAGCCCCAGCACGACCCCCTACACTGCCCGAACACCACTGCACTGCCCTAAACCGTGAAACACCAGCCTCAGCACGACCCCCTACACTGCCTGAACACCACTGCACTGCCCTGAACCCTGAAACACCAGCCCCAGCACAACACCCTACACTGCCCGAACACCACTGCACTGCCCTAAACCCTGAAACACCACCCCGTGCATGACCCCCTACACTGCCCGAACACCACTGCACTGCCCTAAACCCTGAAACACCACCCCCAGCGCGACCCCCTACACTGCCCGAACACCACTGCACTAAACCCTGAAACACCACCCCTTCACAACCCCTACACTGCTCGAACACTACTGCACTGCCCTAAACCCAGAAACACCATCCCCAGCACGACCCCCTATACTGCACGAACACCACTGCACTGCCCTAAACCCTGAAACACTACCCCCAGCAAGACCCCCTACACTGCCCGAACACCACTGCACTGCCCTAAACCCTGAAACATCACCCCCAGCAAGGCCCCCTACACTGCCCGAACACCACTGCCCTAAACCCTGAAACACCACCCCCAGCAAGACCCCCTACACTGCCCGAACACCACTGCACTGCCCTAAACCCTGAAACACCAGCCCCAGCACGACCCCCTACACTGCCCGAACACCACTGCACTGCCTAAACCCTGAAACACCACCCCCTGCACGACCCCCTACACTGCCCGAACACCACTGTACTGCCCTAAACCCTGAAACCCCACCCCCAGCATGACCTCCTACACTGCCAGAACACCACTGCACTGCCCTAAACCCTGAAACACCACCCCCTGCATGACCTCCTACACTGCCCGAACACTACTGCACTGCCCTAAACCCTGAAACACCACCCCCAGCACGACCCCCTACACTGCACGAACACCACTGCACCGCCCTAAACCCTGACACACTACCCCCAGCAAGACCCCCTACACTGCCCGAACACCACTGCACTGCCCTAAACCCTGAAACATCACCCCCAGCAAGACCCCTACACTGCCCGAACACCACTGCCCTAAACCCTGAAACACCACCCCCAGCAAGATCCCCTACACTGCCCGAACACCACTGCACTGCCCTAAACCCTGAAACACCACCCCCAGCAAGACCCCCTACACTGCCCGAACACCACTGCACTGCCCTAAACCCTGAAACACCACCCCCAGCACGACCCCCTACACTGCCCGAACACCACTGCTCTGCCCAAAACCCTGAAACACCAGCCCCAGCACGACCCCCTACACTGCCCGAACACCACTGCACTGCCCTAAACCCTGAAACACCAGCCCCAGCACGACCCCCTACACTGCCCGAACACCACTGCACTGCCCTAAACCCTGAAACACCACCCTCAGCATGACCCCCTACACTGCCCGAACACCACTGCACTGCCCTAAACCCTGAAACACCAGCCCCAGCACGACCCCGTACACTGCCCGCACACCACTGCACTGCCCTAAACCCTGAAACACCAGCCCCAGCACAACCCTGTACACTGCCCGAACACCACTGCACTGCCCTAAACCCTGAAACACCAGCCCCAGCACGACCGCCTACACTGCCCGAAAACTACTGCACTGCCCTAAACCCTGAAACACCACCCCCAGCAAGACTACCTACACTGGCCGAACACCACTGCACTGCCCTAAACCCTGAAACACCACCCCCTGCACGACCCCCTACACTGCCCAAACACTACTGCACTGCCTAAACCCTGAAACACCACCCCTCAGCATGACACCCTACACTGCCCGAACACCACTGCACTGCCCTAAACCCTGAAACACCACCCCAGCACGACCCCCTACACTGCCCGAACACCACTGCACTAAACCCTGAAACACCACCCCTGCACGACCCCCTACACTGCCGGAACACCACTGCACTGCCCTAAACCCTGAAACACCACCCCCAGCACGACCCCCTACACTGCCCTAACACCACTGCACTGCCCTAAACCCTGAAACATCACCCCCAGCACAACCCCCTACACTGCCTGAGCACCATTGCTCTGCCCTAAACCCTGAAACACTAGCCCCAGCACGACCCCTACACTGCCCGAACACCACTGCACTGCCCTAAACCCTGAAACACCACCCCCAGCACGACCCCCTACACTGCCCGAACACCACTGCACTGCCCTAGACTCTGAAACACCAGCCCCAGCAAGACCCCCTACACTGCCCGAACACCACTGCACTGCCCTAAACCCTGAAACACCAGCCCCAGCACGACCCCCTACACTGCCCGAACACCACTGCACTGCCCTAAACCCTGAAACACCAGCCCCAGCACGACCCCCTACACTGCCCGAACACCACTGCACTGCCCTAAACCCTGAAACACCAGCCCCAGCACGACCCCCTACACTGCCCGAACACCACTGCACTGCCCTAAACCCTGAAACACCAGCCCCAGCACCACCCCCTACAATGCCCGAACACCACTGTACTGCCCTAAACCCTGAAACACCACCCTGCACCGCCCCCTACACTGCCCGAACACCACTGCACTGCCCTAAACCCTGAAACACCACCCCCTGCACGACCCCCTACACTGCCCGAACACCACTGCACTGCCCTAAACCCTGAAACACCACCCCCTGCACCACCCCCTACACTGCCCGAACACCACTGCACTGCCCTAAACCCTGAAACACCACCCCCAGCATGACCCCCTTTACTGCTCGAACACCACTGCACTGCCCCAAACCCTGAAACACCACCCCCAGCATGACCCCCTACACTGCCCGAACACCACTGCCCTAAACCCTGAAACACCACCCCTGCACGACCCCCTACACTGCCCGAACACCACTGCACTGCCCTAAACCCTGAAACACCACCCCCTGCACGACCCCCTACACTGCCCGAACACCACTGCACTGCCCTAAATCCTGAAACACCACCCCCAGCAAGACCCCCTACACTGCCCGAACACCACTGCACTGCCCTAAACCCTAGAACACTACCCCCAGCATGACCCCCTACACTACCCGAACACCACTGCACTACCCTAAACCCTAAAATACTCCCCCAGCACGACCCCCTACACTACCCGAACACGACTGCACTGCCTTAAACCCTAAAACACTCCCCCAGCACGACCCCCTACACTACCCGAACACCACTGCACTGCCCTAAACCCTAAAACACTCCCCCAGCACGACCCCCTACACTACCCGAACACCACTGCACTGCCCTAAACCCTAAAACACTCCCCCAGCACGACCCCCTACACTACCTAAACACCACTGCACTGCCCTAAACCCTAAAACACTACCCCCGCATGACCCCCTACACTACCCAAATACCAATGCACTACCCTAATCCCTAAAACACTACCCCCGCACAACCCCTACACTACCCAAAGACCACTGCACTACCCTAAACTCTAAAACAATACCCCCGCACGACTCCCTACACTACCCAAAGACCACTGCACTACCCTAAACCCTAAAACACGACCTCCTACACTACACAAACACCACTGCACTACCCTAAACCCAAAAAACTACCCCCAGCACGAACCCCTACACTACCCAAACACCACTGCACTACCCTAAACCATAAAACACTACCCCCAGCAGTACCCCTACGCTACCCAAACACCACTGCACTACCCTAAACCCTAAAACACTACCCCCAGCAGTACCCCTACACTACCCAAACACCATTGCACTACCCTAAACCCTAAAACACTACCCCCAGCAGTATCCCCTACACTACCCAAACACCACTGCACTACCCTAAACCCTAAAACCCTAAAACACTAACCCCAGCACGACCCCCTACACTACCCAAACACCACTGCACTACCCTAAACCCTAAAACACTCCCCCAGCACGACTCCCTACACTACCCAAACACCACTGCACTACCCTAAACCTACCCCCAGCATGACCCCCTACACTACACAAACACCACTGCACTACCCTAAACCCTAAAACACTACCCCCAGCACGACCCTCTTCACTACCTAAACACAACTGCACAATTTGTTACAGGCGTTGCAACGCAGGCCTGTGGTGCTTACTGGAAGTACCTGGTGGGCTGGTTGGGCCCCAGGGACTCTCAGGATTCAAGGTGACCTAATCCCCGAACTTAAAACGCGCCACGGGGCGCGTTTGCACAGTGGTGAAGGGAGGGGGCGGGGCCTCAGGTGACATGTGCGCAAACACGCCCTGTGGTGCGTTTTAAGTTGGGGAGGTAATTCCCTTTGAATCCTGGGGACCAACTAGCCCACCAGGTACCTTCAGTAAGCACAACAGAGGTGCGTTGCAGAGAGGTGAAAAAAGGTGCGTGGCCTCGGAACGCCTCTCTGCAACTCAGCTTTGTGGTCCTAACTGTAGGTACCTGGGGGGCTAGTTGGACCCCAGGGACCCTCAGGATTCAAGGGGACTTAATCCCGCAACTTAAAACGCGCCACGGGGCGCGTTTGCACACATGTCACCTCAGGCCCCCCCTCCCTTCACCACTGTGCAAACGTGCACTGACTCTGGTTAGTCAGAGTCAGTTACCACCAGTACCCGTCTGAAAAAGTTGTGGGCACAGGATGATTTTGCAACAAGGCCTCTTTCTGCTCCTCTGTTGGTTCTTTCTGCACATCTTTTGCTTCTTTCTGTGCGTTTTTTCTTCTTTCTTCACATGTCCTACCTCTGTTGGCATAGTTAGAAACTAGCATTTAAAAAACCTTTGAAATTCACTTAAAAAATCATAGTTTTCAGGCACGTTATAGTTAGAAATTAGCATTTAAAAAACCTTTGAAATTCACTGAAAAACCATAGGTTTCAGGCACGTTATAGTTAGAAATTAGCATTTAAAAAACCTTTGAAATTCACTGAAAAAACCATAGGTTTCAGGCACGTTATAGTTAGAAATTAGCATTTAAAAAACCTTTGAAATTCACTGAAAAAACCATAGGTTTCAGACACGTTATAGTTAGAAATTAGCATTTAAAAAACCTTTGAAATTCACTGAAAAAACCATAGGTTTTAGGGACAGTTATAGTTAGTTGGACATTGCACTCGTACAAAACCCGTGAAATTCCCCTGTTATAGTTAGTTCAGCTAACTATAACTCGCGCCCCGCAATGCACTGCTGATGACGTCACATATTACATCACTCATGACATGGTCAGTGACATCACTGATGACATCACTGATGACATCTCAAATGACATCACTGATGACATCATCCATGTGATAATTTCATGCATCTTCTCACACCCTAATATAACTTTTGATACACCCACTCTAAATTACAGACTGCCATTCTCAAAACCATAGACACTCCAACACCAAAAACTACATACCCACTCACTGATTCTTAGGTCTACACACACATCCACTCACTCACCTGTACAGTCACTCATACTTACAGTCACTCAGTACAGGACTATCATATGCACTCATACACCTATATAAACACTCACACACCGCCACTCATCCATAGAGGTACTCACACACCTAGTCAGTCATGCAAAAAATTAATCACACACCCATTTACTCACCTATACAGTTATACACACACCAGCTCACTTACTCATACAAATACTAGCACATTCTTACGCTCTTATACAATAACTGATACAAGCACACACGCATCCATACAGCCACTCTCACAATAACACACTCAGTGATGTCATCAGTGATGTCACTGAAGATGTCATGAGTGATGTAATATGTGACGTCATCAGCAGTGCATTGCGGGGGCGCGAGTTATAGTTAGCTGAACTAACTATAACAGGGGAATTTCACGGGTTTTGTACGAGTGCAATGTCCAACTAACTATAACTGTCCCTAAAACCTATGGTTTTTTCAGTGAATATATATATCTGTATTACCTATTATCCATAGGAAATCCGTAACATTCTATTCCCAATAACTTTGGCGTCATTTGACGAATCATCGCGAAATTTTCAAAACTAGTGGGGCGCTCCGTACCGCTCCTTTCTTGAAAGTTTCGGGGTGATTCATCAAGCGGGGCCGAGAAAAAGGGGGTCCCAAAACGTGTTTTCTCCATGTTAATTCCCATAGGAAATTTTAGCCACGGCTACAGCCCGAACTGCTGAACGGAATTACACCAAATTTTGCAAAAGGTAGCGCTTGGTTCAGAAATCGACCTTTTTTTAAATGGTGTAAATCCGTTCAGTAGTTGCGGAGAAATTCAAAAAATAAGAGTGAAAAAATCAATTTCCCATAGGAAACTTTATGCAAGGCTACAGCAAAAACTGCTGAACGGAATTACACCAAATTTGGCAAAAAGGTTGTGCTTTGTTCAGAAAGCACCCTTTTTAAAAATGGTGTAAATCCGTTCAGTAGTTGCTGAGAAAATCCAAAATAAAAGTTTTGATATCTATGGCCGCGGTGGATCTGCGCACCCTCCCGATCACGAGCTGCATGCTAATTGGCTGTCAACACTCCAAACCAGGAAGTGTTGGCAGCCATCTTGTTCCTCGGTAGAACCGAGGAACAAGAAAACAGTAAAACAACTGCGTAAAACGCAAAAAGGGGGCAGGGTAGAAACACCCTGACACCCTAGGCCTGCTCAGGGGGTCCTATAAAGACCCCCAGGGCCCAAAAAACATTTTTTTTTTTTTTTTAATCGGCGGGATGCGCTTAGATTGCGCGGATCCCGCAGAGAAAAAAACAAACGAAGCGCAGTCTCCCGCGCTTCATGGTTAATTGGCCCCCGGGTGGGCCAAGTCCCGGGGGCATGAGGGGTTTATTTAATAATATGGGGGGGCCTCTAAGGCCCCCCAAGCCCCGGGGACTGCCACCCCCCGGGGCTTTAAAAAAATAATGGTGCGGGAGGGCTCTCGGCCCTCCCGCAGCCCCGGGGACCGCCACCCCCCGGGGCTTCTTTTTTTAAAAATAATATACCTGTGTGGGGGGGCTCGAGCCTCCCCACACACCCCGGGGACCGCCACCTCCCGGGGCACTAAAAAAAATGCTAATTTGGGGGTCCGGAACGGACCCCGAGCCCCAGGACCACCACCTCCCGGGGGCTGTGCATGTGAAGGGAGGGGGCCGCGCGGCCCCCTCCTGGAGCCTGTGGTGGCCCTGGGGACCGCCACCCCCAGGGCCGGCTCCTGCAGTGTCCCGGGGTGCCTACCCCCGGGACACTGTAGTTTGCTATGGCAGGACGGGAGCCTCGCGTCTCCGTCCTGCCATAGCAAACTGCTTTGGTTTTGGAAGAGAGAGCAGGGAAACCTGCTCTCTCTTCAAAAAACCAAAGCAGATTGCTTTTCCACACGGGGAGCTGCATCTTAGCAGCTCCCCATATGGAAAAGCAATGCCGGCTCCCGCAGGATGCGGGAGCCGGCGGGACCGTGGGGACATTGGGGACCCCCCCACGGTCCCCAATGGAGAGGGCCAGCCCTGGGGGATGGGGTCCCCGGGGCTAGTAGTGGCCCGGGAGGGGGGCCACGCGGCCCCCCTCCCCAAAATTAAAACATTTAAAAAAAATAAAAAATAAAGGCCGCCCCGGGGGATGGGGTCTCTGGGGCCAGTAGAGGCCTCAGGAGGGGGGCCATGCAGCCCTCCTCCATAAACAAAAATATATATTTGGCCATGCCCCGGGGGATGGGGTACCCGGGGCCGGAATTGGCCCCTTTGCGTTAACTTTTTTTTTTTAAATTAAAAAAGGGGTCAGGCCCTGGGGGATGGGGTCCCCAGGGCCCAAAAAAAGTAAAAAGAAGAGGGGCCACACAGCCCCCCTTCCAAAAAACCAAAAAAACACGCGATCGTGCCGAGGCTTCGCCCCCTCCCAGCAACACTCTGCAAACGCGCCCTGTGGCGCGTTTTAAGTTGGGAAATGAATTCCCCTTCAATACTGGGGGTCCCTGGGGGCCAACTAGCCCACCGGGAACCTCCAGTATGCGCAAGGGGCTGCGTTGCAGAGAGGTGGTCCAGGCCACGCCCCTTTTACACCTCTCTGCAACGCAGCTCTGTGGCGCTTACTGGAGGTACCTGGTGGGCTAGTTGGACCCCAGGGACCCTCAGGATTCAAGGGGACTTAATCCCCAACTTAAAACGCGCCACGGGGCACGTTTGCACAGTGGTGAAGGGAGGGGCGGGGCTTCAGGTGACATGTGTGCAAACAGGCCCCGTGGCGCGTTTTAAGATGGGGAATTAAATCCCCTTCAATCCTGAGGGTCCCTGGGGGCCAACTAGCCCACCAGGTACCTCCAGTAAGCGCCACGGAGCTGCGTTGCAGAGTGTTGTAAAAGGGGCGTGGCCTCTGAACACCTCTCTACAACGCAGCTCTCTGGCGCATACTGGAGGTATCTGGTGGGCTAGTTGGCCCCTAGGGTCCATCGGGATTGAGGAGGAATTAATTCTCCAACTTAAAACGCGCCACAGGGCGTGTTTGCAGACATGTCACATCAGGCCCCACCCCCTTCCTTCACCATTGTGCAAATATTCCTCTAAAATCAGCCGAACAACGAATTCCGATTTACTCACCTGTTATCAGGAGAGACCTCAGTGCTGCATCTTTGAGCCCAGTACAGATCCTGAAAAGTAATTCTAACCGTACTTACCAGTAACTTGAATTTCCTTCCATAGGCTAACATTGACTGGTTTCACTTGGAAATTCTTCTAAGTGTGGAGTTTTGGAACTTTATAATATTCCTCTAAAATCAGCCGAACTACGAATTCCGATTTACTCACCTGTTATCAGGAGAGAACCGAGTGCTGCATCTTTTAGCCCAGCACTGACCCTGAAAAGTAATTCTAACCGTACTTACCAGTAACTTGTATTTCCTTCCATAGGAATCCATTGTCTGGTTTTCAGCAGAAAAGTTTCAAAGTGTCGATTTTCATAAACTACGAATATTCCTTAAAAATCGCCTGTATGACTTAAACGCATTCTTTCAACTGTTTACAGGAGATGCACCAGTGCTGGATCCAGGATCCACCACTGAGTAAGAAAAAGTAACGATAACACTACTTACCTGCTAAGTGAATTTCCTCCCATAGGATAACATTGGTGATTCTATGTGAAAAAGTTTCTCTGTCAACTTTTAAAATACAATAATATTCCTTAAAAATCACAACTGTAACCAAAACGCTTTTACTCAACTGTTTACAGGAGATGTCCCAGGACTGAATCTAGGATCCAGTCCTGTGGTTAGAAAAGTAATCCATAAAGTAACTAATTGCATTTAACTAGAAATTCACATTGAGCTCAATGTTGCATTGTGTTTGAAATTGTGTTGCCCATTGCAACAACTGTAACTACTGTACTTAAAAGTCTATTGCCTATTTGCAAAGTATTTAAACTAAAGTAATTCATTCTGAGAAAGTATATTTTGTAATGTAATGTATAATGTAATTACAATGTAATTTAAAAAATAAAATATCTAAAAATAAATAGTTTAAAAAAATGTAGTAAATCAGTATGAAAAAATAAATATAACAATTAATACATTTAAAAATTGTCATTTACAAAACCTTTGAAATTCACTGAAAAAAACCATAGGTTTCAGACATGTTATAGTTAGGAATTAGCATTTAAAAAACCTTTGAAATTCACTGAAAAAACCATAGGTTTCAGGCACGTTATAGTTAGAAATTAGCATTTAAAAAACCTTTGAAATTCACTGAAAAAAACATAGGTTTCAGGCACGTTATAGTTATAAATTAGCATTTAAAAAACCTTACAAATTCACTGAAAAAACCATAGGTTTTAGGGACAGTTATAGTTAGTTGGACATTGCACTCAGTACAAAACCCGTGAAATTCCCCCGTTATAGTTAGTTCAGGTAACTATAACTTCCGCACTCCACAATGCACTGCTGATGACGTCACATATTACATCACTCATGACATGGTCAGTGACATCACTGATGACATCACTGATGACATCTCAAATGACATCACTGATGACATCACTGATGACATCATCCATGTGATAATTTGATGCATCTTCTCACACCCTAATATAACTTTTGATACACCCACTGTAAATTACAGACTGCCATTGTCAAAACCATAGACACTCCAACACCAATTACTATATAGCGAGACCCGGTAAATCACTCGGCACAGACCGGCAGTTTAACTCTACAGCGCACCCGCTTGTAGAGACACAGAATACTCTCCGTACCTTCAGAAGTTTGCAGCACGTTTTCAATAGTATGAATAATCTACAGGATTAGGCCTGTCACGACCTCAGCATTCTGCTGAAGCTAATACGAAGATTGCATTACTCCTTGCAAGACATCACTTGAGTTCAGAAATTTTCTTTTTTATATTGGATACATCGTGACTAGCCGGGTTGGAATTTTCACCGGCAGAGTACCCTGAGGAAGTCGCGGGTTAACTCCCACTGGCGACGAAACACGTGTTGGCTGGTTTTCGTGTGTTCCATTGAGCAATTAAACAAGAATGAATACACTGGAGATTGAACATTGAGACTTTTTTCATAATTTTAATACCATTAGTGGTTCAACACCTGGTTCATGTGTGCCTGGGACTTATATTGTACCAATTACTATATACACACTCACTGATTCTTAGGTCTACACACACACATCTACTCACTCACCCGTACAGTCACTCATACTTATAGTCACTCAGTACAGGACTATTATATGCACTCATACACCTATATAAACACTCAAACACCGCCACTCATCCATAGAGATACTCACACACCTAGTCAGTCATGCAAATAATTAAACACACTGCCATTTACTCACCTATACAGTTATACACACACCAGCTCACTTACTCATACAAATACTAGCACATTCTTACGCTCTTATACAATCACTGATACAAGCACACACTCATCCATACAGTCACTCTCACAATCACACACTCTCGCTTATAGCTATTTATATATTACAACACACATATATACTGCCTTTTACATATGTAGTTACTCACACATGTTCCCCCTGGACATACATTCACTCACTAACACACTCTTACACACACTTACCCACCCATACAGTCTATCACAGATGCACTCTTGAAACCATCCACCCAGTGAATCACCCACTCACACATCTATGCACAGAGTCGCACACACCCCACCCACACAAACATTCAGGCACCCATACAGATACTCAGACAACCATTCAATAACTCATATAGACACTCATGTAGCTATTCACAAACCCATGCACCACTTACACAGCAACAGACAGACGGATACAGACATTCACCCAGTTTAGTCACTAACCCATGCATTCAGTAAGATACATTTAATCACTCACTTATAGAGTTAGTCACGCACCTACTAAATCATCCATACAGACACTTATACACTCACTCCATTCTTCAATACGCCTTTCCTATATATATTAAAAATATTTAAACTTTACAGAAACACACAGTCACTGGATGATGTCATCAGTGATGTCATTTGAGATGTCATCAGTGATGTCATCAGTGATGTCACTGACCATGTCATGAGTGATGTAATATGTGACGTCATCAGCAGTGCATTGCGGGGTCAGCGAGTTATAGTTAGCTGAACTAACTATAACGGGGGAATTTCACGGGTTTTGTACTAGTGCAATGTCCAACTAACTATAACTGTCCCTAAAACCTATGGTTTTTTCCAGTGAATATATATATATATATATATATATCGAGTCCAACTTCCACTCCCTGTAAGAATGGATCCGACACAGCTGAGGTGCAATAAGAAGTGGCTTTATTCGGTCACAATTAAAAGCGCATATTAGGTGAGCTTGTGAAACGCTGTGGCAGACGCGTTTCAGCCTGATGGCCTTCATCAATGTCGGTTTCACTACGGGGGCCATAGCACCTGGGGACTTATTAAAATATATATATATATATTCCATAGGAAAGCCATATAAGCGCATATATCTATCTCTCTATATATATAAAGATAGATAGATAGATAGATAGATAGATGAGAATCTCTGCACATTTGTGCATGCCTGGGCTTGGAAGCGTTAGCTCATTAAAGCCAAAACTGTCAGCTTTGTCATTGCTTGGTAACCTTGATCCTGCTGGCATTCAGTAAATCAACCTGGACACTTGAAGCATATACATATGCTTTCTGAGACCAGGAACAAAGCATAATGTGTCCTTTACTGTGGCTGGCATACTAGTGCTTTTATTCTTCCAGGATAAACCTTTCCTTGAAATCCTGAAGTCCCCTTTGACATCTCCCCTGAAGGACATTGGTCCACCTGCATACAATGGCAGGGTGATGAGAGCACTGGCGCTTGTTAGAATATGCTGTATACATCTGACCTGTGCTTCTATGCCAAGAAATGCATTTCACATGATAGGGTGCTTATCAAGACTCTGTGCCTGGCATGGACTGTTCTCCGACTACCTGAAGTCCCATATTCCTTTCTGCCCCTACTGTGCACAATCACTGCTTCTTCTGTGTTACATTTATTAACACTAGCAACATACTTTATTGCAAGAAATATTCACATTGGTCAAGCAAGGTATGAACAAAAACAAAATGCAGCATTATACTTTTTTTTAATAATGACTTCCATATACTCAGTGATTACTGTTCCAGGCTGGGACCTCTTAGCACTATAAATACACGTCACAGTTTCCCACTCCTGCAACCAGGATTTCATTTTGTGACTCTAGCAACAACACACACATCTTCTGTGATCCAATAACCAATTGAGCTTTCATAACATAAAGAATGTTCATATCTGACCCCGCCCCCACTCTCGCAGATGCCGCCCCCTTGTGCTCAGAATCACAGATCCAATATTTTTATTCACTTCAACTGCTGGCTGGCTCCCTGCTTTAGGGCACCTGCCCAGAGGCAAACGTGGCTACTTTCAATGGTGCTAGAAGGCAGTGGCAGGACTTGTTATTGTATATTTCAGCGCATGCTCCCTTCCAACTGCACCAGTAGTCATTACCAGCAGTAGTCAGTTCTGACAGGGCTCTATGCAGAGAAACACAAGACCAGGCTTCTGCTGGTCTTCTTCTTGTGGTGTTTGCAAGAAACACACGTGCTTTAAACGAAAGACACAAAAGGCCCCTCCCCATGAATGAATGCCCATATACCCTCCCCTACAGTGCCGTGTTAACGCATGGGCACGCTGGGCAGTTGCCGGTGGCCCCATGAGCATAAGGGCCCCATGCAGACCAGAATTTAACACTAATTTTCCGTTAAACATTTTTATTCCTGTGAGTAGTTGTGTAGGCAGGGCCTAGTGCACTGCTTTGCCCGGAGGCCTATAATGCTGTTGAGACAGCCCTGCTCCCCTTGCCTGCGGACACATATCAAGCCAGCAGGGTCGGATTGGTAACGCGGGCACTCGGGCAATGCCCGAGGGGCCGGTGTCCAGTTCCAGCTGTGGGCTGCTTTTTTGAGCAGTCTGGGGGGGGCGATTTGGGTGGTTTCTGCATTGTTCGTATACCGCCAGCGGCCCAGTGGGTGCCTGAGTGGCCTTTCTGGAGGCAGATGAGCGTCCTTTACCTCCATTTTATCAACGGGCAGAGGTGTCACTCCCTTTCTCTCGCTGGGCCGGCCCATTAATATATGCATATTGAGCGGGGGCAGGGGGCCTGAGCAGAAGTGGCCTCACTTGTTTTCAGGTATGTTTCACCAGTGTAAAGTAATCCGTGCATTGATTTTTTACCCTCCCCCTCCTTTTTTTAATAAAATTTCGCCGAAGCAGTGTTTTGCGGAAAGACAATATGCAAATGTGGGCCACTTTTCTTTAGCGTGCCCGGGCCGATTTTGAATCCCAATCCAATCCAACCCTGCCAGCCAGTGGTCTTGAGGCCACAGTGGAACAAATTGCCGGGTGAGTGGAAAGACGATCCTCATGGCTCCTTTTAATGCCCTCCTGGGGAACAGAGACACCTCTATTTAATTGGCCTGTGCCATAGGTGTCATTCTGTGGAAAGAGAAAAAAAAGGTAATTTTACATTTTTGTAAATTCTTGCATAAGAGACAGCATTTCATTCCGTGCAAAGCTGGACACGTTTCACTGAACGCACAGCCAATTCACAGCCGCGGCTGAGTAGATCAAAAACACGCAGCAGCGCCTGACAGTCCCATCCCCAGGCCTGCCAAAGCATGACCGAGTCGTGACCAGAATACATCGAGCGCTTCGCCCAGAGGGATGACATTTTGTCTGCAAGAGCGGTTTGCATCAATAAAAAGACTTTTGTATTCTACAGCGCGGAGGCGTCTTTGACTGCATCCCTTATCTATATGATACGATATCACAATGTCAGTGGTAGTTAGTTACCAGTGTTTATAAATTCAAGCGCATGCTACAGCATGGTTTGGCTGGATAGTTTCTCGGTGATGTGCTCGCGTTGTATGAGCATCATTATATAGAAGGGAAGCCTACAGCATTAAACCTTAAGCGACCCTGTAACGATGCTGCCAGACTTTAAAAGGCGCCATTTGCACAACACCCTTTGCACGTTGTACCGAACTGCAAACCACTAATGACGCTGTCCGGCAATTCATAGGTCTTTTCAGATTTAGCGTGGGAAGAACAAAATGTTAGACTATGGAGGATTCATAACATTTAATATTAGCATTATAATGCACAGCAGGAAAGTAAATGATTGGAATCCTCAAACCCGCCCATGCCTTTCTATATTTCATTACAGTGCTATGTGAGTTAGAAATCATTCATAGCTGAGTCCTTCCTGACTGGTATTAAATGCGCACTTTTCCCAACAGATAATTGTTTTATTGGTCCACTTACTACTATTACAGGTTGAGGGAACAACATATATTATCTACTGGCGGTCGCCAGTAGATAGTTATAGTTACAACCAGTGGCGTAGCTAGGCACTCTGCCGCCCGTGGCGGTCCCTGCCTTTTGCCGCCGCCGAGCGCCTAAGAGAGGGGGGGGGGTGCTGGCGATAAATTTACCTGCCGCCCCCAAATCTCGTGCCGCCCGGGGCGTACCGCCCCCCCCTTGCTACGCCAGTGGTTACAACCTATTATCCATAGGAAATCCGCGACATTCTATTTGAAATAACTCTCTTGCCGGTTGACGTATCTTCGCGAAATTTTCAAACTTTGTGGCCCGCTCCGGTCCGCTCCTACCCTGAAAGTCTCGGGGGGATTCGTCAAGCGGGGGCCGAGAAAAAAGGGGGCTCCCAAAACGCGTTTTCCCCATGCAATTTTCCATAGGAAACTTTAGAACTGCTGAACGGAATTACACCAAATTTGGCAAAGAGGTAGTTCTTGGTTCAGAAAGAACCCTTTTTTGTTAAATGGTGTAAATCCGTTCAGTAGTTGCTGAGAAAATCAAAAGTAAAAAGATAGTGATATCTATGGCCGAGTAGGGTCCGCTGTACCCTCCCGATCACGAGCTGCATGTTAATTGGCTGTCAGCTGGCTGTCAACATTCCGATTCAGGAAATGTTGGCAGCCATTTTATCCCTCGGTAGAACCGAGGGACAGCAACAAGTGCGCAAAGCGCACAAAGGGAGCAGGGTAGAAACACCCTGACCCCTAGGTTTGTTCAGGGGTCCCACAAGGACCCCCTGGGCAAAAAAAAATAATAATTTTTTTAAAATCGGCAGGATGCGCTCAGGGTGCGCGAATCCTGCCGAAATAAAATCGAAGCGCGTTCTCCCGCGCTTCGATTGTACTTGCCTCGGGTGGCCCAAGTCCCGGGGGCATGGTGGGGGGTTTAATTTTATGTGTGGGGGCCTCAAGGGCTCCCAAGCCCCGGGGACCGCCACCCCCGGGGCTTTTTTAAAAATGGTGCGGGAGGGCTCTGAGCTTTCCCGCAGCCCGGGGACCACCACCTCCCGGGGCTTTTTTTATTAAGTGAACAACCTGTGTGGGGGGCTCCAGCCTCCCACACGCCCGGGGACCGCCACCTCCCCGGGCACTAACAAATTAAAATGGGGGTCCGTTTTGGACCCCCGAAGCCCGGGGACCACCACCTCCCCGGGGCTGTGCTGATGTAGGGAGGGGGCCGCGCGGCCCCCCTCCTGGAGCCCTTGATGGCCCTGGGGACCGCCACCCCCAGGGCCGGCTCCTGCAGTGTCCCGGGGTGCCTACCCCGGGACACTGTAGTTTGCTATGGCAGGACGGGAGCCTCGCGGCTCCCGTCCCTGCTACAACTGCTTTGGATATTGGAAGAGAGAGCAGGAAACCTGCTCTCTCTTCCAATATCCAAAGCACGTTGCTTTTCCACATGGGGAGCAGCATGTCAGCTGCTCCCCATGTGGAACAGCAATGCCGGCTCCCAAGGGACGTGGGGAGCCGGCGGGACTGTGGGGGGATTGGGGACCCCCACAGTCCCCAACGGAGAGGGCCAGCCCCGGTGGATGGGGTCCCGGGGCAAGTAGTGGCCAGGAGGGGGCCACGTGGCCCCCTCCCCAAAAAAAGAAAAAAAAAAATGGAAAGGCCGGCCCCGGGAGATGGGGTCCCGGGGCCTTAAATGGCCTGAGGAGGGAGAGCCACGCAGCCCCCTCCCAAGAAAAATAAAAAAAGGCCATGCCCCGGGAGATGGGGTCCCCGGGGCCAATACAGGCCCAGGGAAGGGGGCCACGCGGCCCCCTTCCCGTTTTTTTTTAAATTAAATTAAAAAAAAGGGGTAAGGCCCTGGGGGATGGGGTCCCCAGGGCCCAAAAACAGGAAAAGGAAGGGGGCCACACAGCCCCCTTCAGAGACAAAAAAAAACGATCGGGCCCGCAGGCCCCGCCCCTTCCTTCACCACTCTGCAAACGCGCCCCCTGGCGCGTTTGCAGAGGGGCGAATTCCCCTTGAATACTGGGGGTCCCTGGGGGCCAACTAGCCCACCAGGAACCTCCAATATGCGCCAGGGGCTGCGTTGCAGAGACGTGTAGAGAGGCCACACCCCTTTTTACACTCTCTGCAACGCAGCTCTGTGGCGCTTTTTGGAGGTATATGGTGGGCTAGTTGGACTCCGGGACCCTCAGGATTCAAGGGACTTAATCCCCCAGCTTAAAACGCGCCACGGGCGCGTTTGCACAGTGGTGAAGGGAGGGGGCGGGGCTTCAGGTGACATGTGTGCAAACAGGCCCCGTGGCGCGTTTTAAGATGGGGAATTAAATCCCCTTCAATCCTGAGGGTCCCTGGGGGCCAACTAGCCCAACAGGTACATCCAGAAAGCGCCACAGAGCTGCGTTGCAGAGAGGTGTAAAAGGGGTGTGGCCTCTCTACACGTCTCTGCAACGCAGCCCCTAGCGCATATTGGAGGTTCCTGGTGGGCTAGTTGGCCCCTAGGGACACTCAGGATTCAAGGGGACTTAATCCCCCAACCTAAAACGCGCCACGGGGCGCGTTTGCACAGATGTCACCTCAGGCCCCGCCCCCTCCCTTCACCATTGTGCAAATATTCTTCTAAAATCATCCGAAATACGAATTCCGATTTACTCACCTGTTATCAGGAGAGACCTCAGTGCTGTATCTTTCAGCCCAGTACTGGTCCTGAAAAGTAATTTTAACCGTACTTACCAGTAACTTGAATTTCCTTCCATAGGCTAACATTGACTGGTTTCACTTGGAAATTCTTCTAAGTGTGGAGTTTTGGAACTTTAAAATATTCCTCTAAAATCAGCCGAAATACTGAATTCCGATTTACTCACCTGTTATCAGGAGAGACCTCAGTGCTGCATCTTTCAGCCCAGTACTGGTCCTGAAAAGTAATTTTAACCGTACTTACCGGTAACTTGAATTTCCTTCATAGGCTAACATTGACTGGTTTCACTTGGAAATTCTTCTAAGTGTGGAGTTTTGGAACTTTAAAATATTCCTCTAAAATCAGCCGAAATACGAATTCCGATTTACTCACCTGTTATCAGGAGAGACCTCAGTGCTGCATCTTTCAGCCCAGTACTGATCCTCAAAAGTAATTTTAACCGTACTTACCAGTAACTTGAATTTCCTTCCATAGGATATCATTGCCTGCTTTTGCTGAAAAAGTTTCTAAGTGTTGATTTATGAAACATACAAATATTCCTCTAAAATCAGCCGAAATACGAATTCCGATTTACTCACCTGTTATAAGGAGAGACCTCAGTGCTGTATCTTTCAGCCCAGTACTGGTCCTGAAAAGTAATTTTAACCGTACTTACCAGTAACTTGAATTTCCTTCCATAGGCTAACATTGACTGGTTTCACTTGGAAATTCTTCTAAGTGTGGAGTTTTGGAACTTTAAAATATTCCTCTAAAATCAGCCGAAATACGAATTCCGATTTACTCACCTGTTATCAGGAGAGACCTCAGTGCTGCATCTTTCAGCCCAATACTAATCCTGAAAAGTAATTTTAACCGTACTTACCAGTAACTTATATTTTCTTCCATAGGAATCCATTGTCTGGTTTTCAGCAAAAAAGTTTCAAAGTGTTGATTTTTACAAACTACAAATATTCCTTAAAAATCACCTGTATGACTTAAACGCATTCTTTCAACTGTTTACAGGAGATGCACCAGTGCTGGATCCAGGATCCAACACTGAGTAAGAAAAAGTAACGATAACAGTTTTTACCTGCTAAGTGAATTTCCTTCCATAGGATAACATTGGTGATTCTATGAGAAAAAGTTTCTAAGTGTCAACTTTTAAAATACAATAATATTCCTTAAAAATCACGACTGTAACCAAAACGCTTTTACTCAACTGTTTACAGGAGATGTACCAGGACTGAATCTAGGATCCAGTCCTGTGGTTAGAAAAGTAATCCATAAAGTAACTAATTGCATTTAACTAGAAATTCACATTGAGCTGAATGTTGCATTGTGTTTGAAAATGTGTTGCCCATTGCAACAACTGTAACTACTGTACTTAAAAGTCTATTGCCTATGTGCAAAGTATTTAAACTAAAGTAATTCATTCTGAGAAAGTATTTTTTGTAATGTAATGTATAATGTAATTACAATGTAATTTAAAAAATAAAATCTGAAAAAAAAGTGTTTCTAAAAATGTAGTAAATCAGTATGAAAAAAATTAATATAACAATTAATACATTTAAAAATTGTCATTTACAAAACCTTTGAAATTCACTGAAAAAACCGTAGGTTTCAGGCAGGTTATAGTTAGAAATTAGCATTTAAAAAACCTTTGAAATTCACTGAAAAAACCATAGGTTTCAGACACGTTATAGTTACAAATTAGCATTTAAAAAACCTTTGAAATTCACTGAAAAAACCATAGGTTTCAGACACGTTATAGTTACAAATTAGCATTTAAAAACCTTTGAAATTCACTGAAAAAACCATAGGTTTTAGGGACAGTTATAGTTACTTGGACATTGCACTCGTACAAAACCCGTGAAATTCCCCGTTATAGTTAGTTCAGCTAACTATAACTTCGCGCCCCGTAATGCACTGCTGATGACGTCACATATTACATCACTCATGACATGGTCAGTGACATCACTGATGACATCACTGATGACATCTCAAATGACATCACTGATGACATCATCCACGTGATAATTTGATGCACCTCCTCACACCCTAATATAATCTTTGATACACCCACTCTAAATTACAGACTGCCATTCGCAAAACCATAGACACTCCAACACCAATAACTACATACCCACTCACTGATTCTTAGGTCTACACACACACATCCACTCACTCACCCGTACAGTCACTCATACTTACGGTCACTCAGTACAGGACTATCATATGCACTCTTACTCCTATATAGACACTCAAACAACGCCACTCATCCATAGAGATACTCAGACACCTAGTCAGTCATGCAAATAATTAAACACACTGCCATTTACTCACCTATACAGTTATACACACACCAGCTCACTTACTCATACAAATAGTAGCACATTGTTACGCTCTTATACAATCACTGATACAAGCACACACTCATCCATACAGCCACTATCACAATCACTCACTCTTGCTTATAGCTATTTATATACTCCAACACACATATATACTGCCTTTCACATATGTAGTTACTCACACATGTACCACTGGGACATACATTCACTCACTAACACACTCTTACACACACTTACCCACCCATACAGTCTATCACAGATGCACTCTTGAAACCATCCACCCAGTGAATCACCCACTCACACATCTATGCACAGAGTTGCACACACCCTTCCCACACAAACACTCAGGCACCCATACAGATACTCAGACAAGCATTCAATAACTCATATAGACACTCATTTAGCTATTCACAAACACATGCAGCCACTTACACAGCAACAGACAGACGGATACAGACATTCACCCAGTTTAGTCACTAACCCATGCATTCAGTAAGATACGTTAAATCACTCACTTATAGAGTCAGTCACGCACCTACTAAATCATCCATACAGACACTTACACACCCACTCATTCTTCAATACGTCTTTTCCTATATATATTAAAAATATTTAAACTTTACAGAAACACACAGTCACTGGATGATGTCATCAGTGATGTCATTTGAGATGTCATCAGTGATGTCATCAGTGATGTCACTGACCATGTCATGAGTGATGTAATATGTGACGTCATCAGCAGTGCATTGCGGGCGCGAGTTATAGTTAGCTGAACTAACTATAGCGGGGAATTTCACGGGTTTTGTATGAGTGCAATGTCCAAGTAACTATAACTGTCCTAAAACCTATGGTTTTTCCGGTGAATATATATATATATATATATTCACTGAAAAAACCACAGGTTTTAGGGACAGTTATCAGATAGTTGGACATTTCACTCGTACAAAACCATAGAAATTCCCCCGTTATAGAGTTAGTTCAGCTAACCATAACTCGCGCCCCCGCAATGCACTGCTGATGGCGTCACATATTACATCACTCATGACATGGTCAGTGACATCACTGATGACATCACTGATGACATCTCAAATGACATCACTGGATGACATCACTGATGACATCATCCAGTGACTGTGTGTTTCTGTAAAGTTTAAATATGTTTAATATATATAGGGAAAGGTGTATTGAAGAATGAGTGGGTGTATAAGTGTCTGAATGGATGATTTAGTACGTGAGTGACTGACTCTACAAGTGAGTGATTAAATGTTTCTTACTGAATGCATGAGTTGATGTGACTAACTGATGAATGCAGTATGTATATCATGTTGATTTGTAAGCGGCTGCATTACTGGGCGCGAGTTATAGTTAGCTGAACTAACTATAACGGGGAATTTCTATGGTTTTGTACGAGTGAAATGTCCAACTAACTATAACTGTCCCTAAAACCTATGGTTTTTCAGTGAATTTCAAAGGTTTTTAAATGCTAATTTCTAACTATAACGTGCCTGAAACCTATGATTTTTAAGTGAATTTCAAAGGTTTTTAAATGCTAGTTTCTAACTATGCCTACAGAGGTAGGACATGTGAAGAAAGAAGAAAAAACGCACAGAAAGAAGCAAAAGATGTGCAGAAAGAACCAACAGAGGAGCAGAAAGAGGCCTTGTTGCAAAATCATCCTGTGCCCACAACTTTTCAGACGGGTACTGGTGGTAACTGACTCTGACTAACCAGAGCCAGTGCTATGCTAAAAGACACTTAGAATACAGTGAAAACACCTACATACACTAGGGAACACTATGCGTTGGGGTACCCCTGTGATTAGCATGACCTCCTCTGCAAGTCCCTAGTACATAATAGGGCAGGGGGATTGAAACTACCTCTTAAAACGCGATACAGGGGCGCGTTTGCACAGTGGTGAAGGGAGGGGGCCTGAGGTGACATGTGTGCAAACGCACCCGTGGCGCGTTTTAAGTTGCGGGGATTAAGTCCCCTTGAATTCTGAGGGTCCCTGGGGCCCAACTAGCCCCCCAGGTACCTACAGTTAGGACCACAGAGCTGAGTTGCAGAGAGGCGTTCCGAGGCCACACACCTTTTTCACCTCTCTGCAACGCAACTCTGTTGTGCTTACTGAAGGTACCTGGTGGGCTAGTTGGCCCTCAGGGTCCCTCAGGATTCAAAGGAATTAATTCTCCAACTTAAACGCACCACAGGGCGTGTTTGCGCACATGTCACCTGAGGCCCCGCCCTCCCTTCACCACTGTGCAAACGCGCCCTGTGGTGCGTTTTAAGTTGAGGGATTAGGTCACCTTGAATCCTGAGGGTCCCTGGGGCCCAACTAGCCCACTAGGTACTTCAGTAAGCACCACAGGCCTGCGTTGCAACGCCTGTAACAAATTGTGCAGTTGTGTGTAGGTAGTGAAGAGGGTTGTGCTGGGGGTAGTGTTTTTAGGGTTTAGGGTAGTGCAGTGGTGTTTGTGTAGTGTAGGGGGTCATGCTGGGGGTAGATTTAGGGTTTAGGGTAGTGCAGTGGTGTTTGGGTAGTGTAGGGAGTCGTGCTGGGGGAGTGTTTTAGGGTTTAGGGTAGTGCAGTGGTGTTTGGGTAGTGTAGGGGGTCGTGCTGGGGGTAGTGTTTTAGGGTTTAGGGCAGTGCAGTGGTGTTTGGGTAGTGTAAGGGGGTCGTGCTGGGGGTAGTGATTTAGGGTAGTGCAGTGGTGTTTGGGTAGTGTAGGGGTACTGCTGGGGGTAGTGTTTTAGGGTTTAGGGTAGTGCAGTGGTGTTTGGGTAGTGTAGGGAGTACTGCTGGGGGTAGTGTTTTAGGGTTTAGGGTAGTGCAGTGGTGTTTGGGTAGTGTAGGGTACTGTAGTGTTTTAGGGTTTAGGGTAGTGCAGTGGTGTTTGTGTAGTGTAGTGAGGTCATGTTTTAGGGTTTAGGGTAGTGCAGTGGTCTTTGGGTAGTGTAGGGAGTCGTGCGGGGGTAGTGTTTAGGGTAGTGCAGTGGTTATGGGTAGTGTAGGGGGTCATGCTGGGGGTAGTGTTTTAGGGATTAGGGTAGTGCAGTGGTGTTTGGGTAGTGTAGGGGTCATGCGGGGGTAGTGTTTTAGGGTTTAGGGCAGTGCAGTGGTGTTTGGGTAGTGTAGGGGTTCGTGCTGGGGGTAGTGTTTTAGGGTTTAGGGCAGTGCAGTGGTGTTCGGGTAGTGTAGGGGTCGTGCTGGGGAGTGTTTTAGGGTTTAGGGCAGTGCAGTGGTGTTCGGGTAGTGTAGGGGTCGTGCTGGGGGTAGTGTTTGAGGGTTTAGGGCAGTGCAGTCGTGTTCGGGTAGTGTAGGGAGTTGTGCTGGGGTAGTGTTTTAGGGTTTAGGGCAGTGCAGTGGTGTTTGGGCAGTGTAGGGGGTAATGCTGGGGGTGGTGTTTTAGGGTTTAGGGCAGTGCAGTGGTGTTCGGGCAGTGTAGGGGGTCGTGCTGGGGGTGGTGTTTCAGGGTTTAGGGCAGTGCAGTGGTGTTCGGGCAGTGTAGGGGTCGGTGGTGTTTCAGGGTTTAGGGCAGTGCAGTGGTGTTCGGGTAGTGTAGGGGGTCGTGCTGGGGGTGGTGTTTCAGGGTTTAGGGCAGTGCAGTGGTGTTCGGGCAGTGTAGGGGGTCGTGCTGGGGTAGTGTTTCAGGGTTTAGGGCAGTGCAGTGGTGATCGGGCAGTGTAGGGGGTCGTGCTGGGGTGGTGTTTCAGGGTTTAGGGCAGTGCAGTGGTGTTCGGGCAGTGTAGGGGTCGTGCGGGGGTGGTGTTTCAGGGTTTAGGGCAGTGCAGTGGTGTTCGGGCAGTGTAGGGGGTCGTGCAGGGGTGGTGTTTCAGGGTTTAGGGCAGTGCAGTGGTGTTCGGGCAGTGTAGGGGGTCGTGCTGGGGGTGGTGTTTCAGGGTTTAGGGCAGTGCAGTGGTGTTCGGGCAGTGTAGGGGGTCGTGCTGGGGCTGGTGTTTCAGGGTTTAGGGCAGTGCAGTGGTGTTCGGGCAGTGTAGGGGTCGTGCTGGGGCTGGTGTTTCAGGGTTTAGGGCAGTGCAGTGGTGTTCGGGCAGTGTAGCGGGGTGGTGCGGTGCAGTGGGGCTGGTGTTTCAGGGTTTAGGGCAGTGCAGTGGTGTTCGGGCAGTGTAGGGGGTCGTGCTGGGGGTGGTGTTTCAGGGTTTAGGGCAGTGCAGTGGTGTATGGGCAGTGTAGGGGGTCATGCTGGGGCTGGTGTTTCAGGGTTTAGGGCAGTGCAGTGGTGTTCGGGCAGTGTAGGGGGTCGTGCTGGGGGTGGTGTTTCAGGGTTTAGGGCAGTGCAGTGGTGTTCGGGCAGTGTAGGGGTCGTGCTGGTGTGTTTCAGGGTTTAGGGCAGTGGTGTTCGGGCAGTGTAGGGGGTCTTGCTGGGGTTGGTGTTTCAGGGTTTAGGGCAGTGCAGTGGTGTTCGGGCAGTGTAGGGGGTCGTGCTGGGGGTGGTGTTTCAGGGTTTAGGGCAGTGCAGTGGTGTTCGGGCAGTGTAGGAGGTCGTGCTGGGGCTGGTGTTTCAGGGTTTAGGGCAGTGCAGTGGTGTTCGGGCAGTGTAGGGGGTCATGCTGGGGGTGGTGTTTCAGGGTTTAGGGCAGTGCAGTGGTGTTCGGGCAGTGTAGGGGGTCGTGCTGGGGGTGGTGTTTCAGGGTTTAGGGCAGTGCAGTGGTGTTCGGGCAGTGTAGGGGGTCGTGCTGGGGCTGGTGTTTCAGGGTTTAGGGCAGTGCAGTGGTGTTCGGGCAGTGTAGGGGTCGTGCTGGGGGTGGTGTTTCAGGGTTTAGGGCAGTGCAGTGGTGTTCGGCCAGTGTAGGTGGTCTTGCTGGGGTGGTGTTTCAGGGTTTAGGGCAGTGGTGTTCGGGCAGTGTAGGGGGTCGTGCTGGGGGTGGTGTTTCAGGGTTTAGGGCAGTGCAGTGGTGTTCGGGCAGTGTAGGGGGTCGTGCTGGGGCTGGTGTTTCAGGGTTTAGGGCAGTGCAGTGGTGTTCGGGCAGTGTAGGAGGTCGTGCTGGGGGTGGTGTTTCAGGGTTTAGGGCAGTGCAGTGGTGTTCGGGCAGTGTAGGGGGTCGTGCTGGGGCTGGTGTTTCAGGGTTTAGGGCAGTGCAGTGGTGTTCGGGCAGTGTAGGCGGTCGTGCTGGGGCTGGTGTTTCAGGGTTTAGGGCAGTGCAGTGGTGTTCGGGCAGTGTAGGGGGTCGTGCTGGGGCTGGTGTTTCAGGGTTTAGGGCAGTGCAGTGGTGTTCGGGCAGTGTAGGGGGTCGTGCTGGGGGTGGTGTTTCAGGGTTTAGGGCAGTGCAGTGGTGTTCGGGCAGTGTAGGGGGTCGTGCTGGGGCTGGTGTTTCAGGGTTTAGGGCAGTGCAGTGGTGTTCGGGCAGTGTAGGGGGTCGTGCTGGGGGTGGTGTTTCAGGGTTTAGGGCAGTGCAGTGGTGTTCGGGCAGTGTAGGGGGTCGTGCTGGGGCTGGTGTTTCAGGGTTTAGGGCAGTGCAGTGGTGTTCGGGCAGTGTAGGGGGTCGTGCTGGGGCTGGTGTTTCAGGGTTTAGGGTAGTGCAGTGGTGTTCGGGCAGTGTAGGGGGTCGTGCTGGGGCTGGTGTTTCAGGGTTTAGGGCAGTGCAGTGGTGTTCGGGCAGTGTAGGCGGTCGTGCTGGGGCTGGTGTTTCAGGGTTTAGGGCAGTGCAGTGGTGTTCGGGCAGTGTAGGGGTCGTGCTGGGGGTGGTGTTTCAGGGTTTAGGGCAGTGCAGTGGTGTTCGGGCAGTGTAGGGGGTCGTGCTGGGGGTGGTGTTTCAGGGTTTAGGGCAGTGCAGTGGTGTTCGGGCAGTGTAGGGGGTCGTGCTGGGGCTGGTGTTTCAGGGTTTAGGGCAGTGCAGTGGTGTTCGGGCAGTGTAGGGGGTCGTGCTGGGGGTGGTGTTTCAGGGTTTAGGGCAGTGCAGTGGTGTTCGGGCAGTGTAGGGGGTCATGCTGGGGTGGTGTTTCAGGGTTTAGGGCAGTGCAGTGGTGTTCGGGCAGTGTAGGGGTCTTGCTGGGGGTGGTGTTTCAGGGTTTAGGAGTGCAGTGGTGTTCGGGCAGTGTAGGGGGTCTTGCTGGGGGTGGTGTTTCAGGGTTTAGGGCAGTGCAGTGGTGTTCGGGCAGTGTAGGGGTCGTGCTGGGGCTGGTGTTTCAGGGTTTAGGGCAGTGCAGTGGTGTTCGGGCAGTGTAGGGGGTCGTGCTGGGGCTGGTGTTTCAGGGTTTAGGGCAGTGCAGTGGTGTTCGGGCAGTGTAGGGGGTCGTGCTGGGGGTGGTGTTTCAGGGTTTAGGGCAGTGCAGTGGTGTTCGGGCAGTGTAGGGGGTCGTGCTGGGGCTGGTGTTTCAGGGTTTAGGGCAGTGCAGTGGTGTTCGGGCAGTGTAGGGGGTCGTGCTGGGGCTGGTGTTTCAGGGTTTAGGGCAGTGCAGTGGTGTTCGGGCAGTGTAGGGGGTCTTGCTGGGGGTGGTGTTTCAGGGTTTAGGGCAGTGCAGTGGTGTTCGGGCAGTGTAGGGGGTCTTGCTGGGGCTGGTGTTTCAGGGTTTAGGGCAGTGCAGTGGTGTTCGGGCAGTGTAGGGGGTCGTGCTGGGGGTGGTGTTTCAGGGTTTAGGGCAGTGCAGTGGTGTTCGGGCAGTGTAGGGGGTCGTGCTGGGGGTGGTGTTTCAGGGTTTAGGGCAGTGCAGTGGTGTTCGGGCAGTGTAGGGGGTCGTGCTGGGGGTGGTGTTTCAGGGTTTAGGGCAGTGCAGTGGTGTTCGGGCAGTGTAGGGGGTCGTGCTGGGGGTGGTGTTTCAGGGTTTAGGGCAGTGCAGTGGTGTTCGGGCAGTGTAGGGGGTCGTGCTGGGGGTGGTGTTTCAGGGTTTAGGGCAGTGCAGTGGTGTTCGGGCAGTGTAGGAGGTCGTGCAGGGGTGGTGTTTCAGGGTTTAGGGCAGTGCAGTGGTGTTCGGGCAGTGTAGGGGTCGTGCTGGGGTGGTGTTTCAGGGTTTAGGGCAGTGCAGTGGTGTTCGGGCAGTGTAGGGGGTCGTGCTGGGGGTGGTGTTTCAGGGTTTAGGGCAGTGCAGTGGTGTTCGGGCAGTGTAGGGGGTCGTGCTGGGGCTGGTGTTTCAGGGTTTAGGGCAGTGCAGTGGTGTTCGGGCAGTGTAGGGGGTCGTGCTGGGGCTGGTGTTTCAGGGTTTAGGGCAGTGCAGTGGTGTTCGGGCAGTGTAGGGGGTCTTGCTGGGGGTGGTGTTTCAGGGTTTAGGGCAGTGCAGTGGTGTTCGGGCAGTGTAGGGGGTCTTGCTGGGGGTAGTGTTTCAGGGTTTAGGGCAGTGCAGTGGTGTTCGTGCAGTGTAGGGGGTCGTGCTGGGGATGGTGTTTCAGGGTTTAGGGCAGTGCAGTAGTGTTCGGGCAGTGTAGGGGGTCGTGCAGGGGGTGGTGTTTCAGGGTTTAGGGCAGTGCAGTGGTGTTCGGGCAGTGTAGGGGGTCGTGCTGGGGGTGGTGTTTCAGGGTTTAGGGCAGTGCAGTGGTGTTCGGGCAGTGTAGGGGGTCGTGCTGGGGGTGGTGTTTCAGGGTTTAGGGCAGTGGTGTTCGGGCAGTGTAGGAGGTCTTGCTGGGGTGATGTTTCAGGGTTTAGGGCAGTGCAGTGGTGTTCGGGCAGTGTAGGAGGTCTTGCTGGGGGTAGTGTTTCAGGGTTTAGGGCAGTGCAGTGGTGTTCGGGCAGTGTAGGGGTCATGCTGGGGTGGTGTTTCAGGGTTTAGGGCAGTGCAGTGGTGTTCGGGCAGTGTAAGGGGTCGTGAAGGGGGTGGTGTTTCAGGGTTTAGGGCAGTGCAGTGGTGTTCGGGCAGTGTAGGGGGTCGTGCTAGGGTATGTGTTTCAGGGTTTAGGGCAGTGCAGTGGTGTTCAGGCAGTGTAGGGGTCGTGCAGGGGCTGGTGTTTCAGGGTTTAGGGCAGTGCAGTGGTGTTCGGGCAGTGTAGGGGGTCGTGCTGGGGGTAGTGTTTTAGGGTTTAGGGTAGTGCAGTGGTGCTTGTGTAGTGTAGGGGGTCGTGCTGGGGGTAGTGTTTTAGGGTTTAGGGTAGTGCAGTGGTGTTTGTGTAGTGTAGGGGTCATGTTTTAGGGTAGTGCAGTGGTGTTTGGGTAGTGTAGGGGGTCGTGCTGGGGGTAGTGTTTTAGGATTTAGGTTAGTGCAGTGGTGTTTGGGTAGTGTAGGGGGTCATGCTGGGGGTAGTGTTTTAGGGTTTAAGGTAGTGCAGTGGTGTTTGTGTAGTGTAGGGGGTCGTGCTGGGGGTAGTGTTTTAGGGTTTAGGGTAGTGCAGTGGTGCTTGTGTAGTGTAGGGGGTCGTGCTGGGGGTAGTGTTTTAGGGTTTAGGGTAGTGCAGTGGTGTTTGTGTAGTGTAGGGGGTCATGTTTTAGGGTAGTGCAGTGGTGTTTGGGTAGTGTAGGGGGTCGTGCTGGGGGTAGTGTTTTAGGATTTAGGTTAGTGCAGTGGTGTTGGGGTAGTGTTTTAGGGTTTAGGGTAGTGCAGTGGTGTTTGTGTAGTGTAGGGGGTCATGCTGGGGGTAGTGTTTTAGGGTTTAGGATAGTGCAGTGGTGCTTGTGTAGTGTAGGGGGTCGTGCTGGGGTAGTGTTTTAGGGTTTAGGGTAGTGCAGTGGTGTTTTTGTAGTGTAGGGGGTCATGTTTTAAGATGCAACGCTCAATACCTGACCAGTCTGCACTACATAAAACTGCAAAAAAACTAAAAATAAAAAGTGTTTTGCACACTTTTGTCATTGGGCTATATGTGGGCTACATCTGGGTAATATTTGTGCTACATTTGGGCTCTTTTTTCACTGGTGGCCATCTTGGAAGACTTCTTTGTTATGAAGTTTCCTAATTTCCTCATTTACTGCAGTCTCCTCAGTAGGAAATGCTTTCAGTTTTTTACTTTGATTCCATCAAGAAGGCATTCAGATGTGTCACACATTTGCCATAAATTCAGAATGTTATTACTCTAGTTGTTCATTAGATCACTGTAGTAAAGCTACTGCTCACCAAGGAGTTAACTGGAAGTCTACTGCTGGTATTGAAAGTGATTGTTTCAGTCTGCATGTCAGAATTTTCTAATGAAATAGAAGAGGATTTGAGATCTCACTTAAAACATGCACTAAATTTTCTTTTTGCAGCACTAACCATAATTTCTATGGCAAAATGAACCCCCTCATTTTGTTCCTTTTTAAATTAAATGTTTTAAGTGTTACCAGTTTATTCCAATCAAGATGGCTTCAGGTGTGCCATACTTTTGTCATAAGTAAGGCTGTTAGCACTCTAGTTGTTCTTTAGAACACTCTGGGAAGCTGCAGTAGAACACAAAGGCATCAACTGACAGGCTGCTCCTGTTGAAATATAACAGGAAGATATTTGAGATCTCACTTAAAACATGTCCTAATTTTTCTTTCTACAGCACTAACCATAATTTCTATGGCAAAATGAACCCCCTCATTTTGTTCCTTTTTAAATTAAATGTTTTAAGTGTTACCAGTTTATTCCAATCAAGATGGCTTCAGGTGTGCCATACTTTTGTCATAAGTAAGACTGTTAGCGCTCTAGTTGTTCTTTAGAACACTCTGGGAAGCTGCAGTAGAACACAAAGGCATCAACTGACAGGCTGCTCCTGTTGAAATATAACAGGAAGATATTTGAGATCACACTTGAAACATGTCCTAATTTTTCTTTCCAGAGCACTAACCATAATTTCTATGACAAGATGAACCCCATCATTTTGTTCCTTTTTAAATTAAATGTTTTAAGTGTTACCAGTTTATTCCAATCAAGATGGCTTCAGGTGTGCCATACTTTTGTCATAAGTAAGGCTGTTAGCACTCTAGTTGTTCTTTAGAACACTCTGGGAAGCTGCAGTAGAACACAAAGGAATCAACTGACAGTCTCTGCCCTTGTTGGATGTACATGTTTTACTGAGAATGTCAGACTTCATTCTCACATGACTGAGAAAGATAATGTGAATTTACAGAAAATATGCTCTCATTTTAGCTTCTGGGGCACCTTCCAAAACTGTATGGGACAAGCATGTGAAAATAGTTTTCTCTCAAACATGATTCATGATATCCCAGCAGAAGGTTTTCACAGGGTAAAATCACCTTAGAACACACCACAATTCCTGAAATTAGTATGGTACCATCAACAAATGAATTCTAATGTAACTAAAGTCTGTTATCACCCTTTATAGTTCTCCTTTTGGTAACCCTCAAAATCTTCGATTCACTACAATGCATTTCAATGGGGTACTATCATTTATATTGGTCCCAAGATGGCTGCCAGCAATTCCAGGATGAAGTGCTGACAGCCAATCAGATCTCACGATGACATGTGTGGTTAGGCTCCGCCCAGATATATATGTGTTTTTACTTTTGATTTTCTCAGCAACTACTGAACAGATTTACACCATTTAACAAAAGGGTTCTTTTGAACCAAGAACTACCTCTTTGCCAAATTTGGTGTAATTCCGTTCAGCAGTTCGGGCTGTAGCCTTGCATAAAGTTTCCTATGGGAAATTGATTTTTTGACTCTTATTTTTTTAATTTCTCCGCAACTACTGAACGGATTTACACCATTTAACAAAAGGGTTCTTTCTGAACCAAGAACTACCTCTTTGCCAAATTTGGTGTAATTCCGTTCAGCAGTTCGGGCTGTAGCCGTGTCTAAAGTTTCCTATGGGAAAATGAATGGGGAAAACACGTTTTGGGACCCCCTTTTTCTCGGCCCCCGCTTGACGAATCACCCTGAGACTTTCAGGGTAGGAGCGGACCGGAGCGGGCCATAAAGTTTGAAAATTTCGCGAAGATTCGTCAACCGACGCAAGAGTTATTTCAAATAGAATGTCGCGGATTTCCTATGGAAAATAGGTCCTAACTATAACTATCTACTGGCGACCGCCAGTAGATATATATATATATATATATATATATATATATATATATATATATATATATATATATATATATCAACGCTCCAAGTGCATCAGTAAACGAATCACTCAAGGACGGGTGCTCTCATGCGGCGATGCATTCCGCTCCTATAGTAGCTCCAAATTCTCATGTATGGGGAAAATAAGCACTCACGGGTGGCGTTTTCAAAGATCTTTATTCTGTGAACAAACGCGTTTCGGCGGTCTGCCTTCTTCGGTGTTACCAACACACCGCGGGCAGCCGTCTTTTAATCACTTACTACAAAAAGGGTAAACATCAACAATGGACACAATGGACCCAACAGATAGCGTTCAAAATATCGCGCCATCTTTTAACATGTAGCATATACCTATGGTTCTTACAAAAGCTAATACCTTACAAAGTAAAACGTGTACACAACTGCACTTTCACAATCCAAAATATCATTAAACATTTATGATATACACAGTGAGATTATTCACGTGGTACTGTTAATGCATTTTGGGCGTTTCTAAATTCTATCGCCGGGTTCCTCGTTCTTCTCAATTCAATAATATTATTTAATGCGCTTCTCGTGCAAAGTTAATTCAAATAGTATACATCATCCTTTGTATAAAATCATCAAGCCGTGGATCGGCCAAGGTCCACTGCATAGTTGTTACCCTTATTCTATCAATTCATTGACATGTCACAGGTGATTGTCAGCTACAGACTATTAAAATGCCTAAATCATGACAACCATCCATACCATTAGACACCTTAACATAACATTTCTTAGCCGTAAATCGGCAAAACACTGCTGTGCCTAAATACCTGTATGTTAAAAAATTCATTCATTGCAGCTTCGAGAAAACGAACAAATATTACCCACATATCCAAAATCAAATGCAATTTAAACACCCAAGTGTGATACCAGTTCCTCACTACTATTTAACCCTCTAGGGAATTTTGTCTGTAAATCAATTATATACCGTGACTCTAATCTACGCAGTTTCTTCAATCTATCTCCACCTCTTGTATGGTCTTTCACATGATCTAAGCCATAATACTGTAACACATTTCTATTGCTCATGTGTTTCTCAGCATAATGCCTTGCCACTGGGTACGATGCATCGTTCTTAGCTATCGCCCTTAAATGTTCCAAAATTCTGATTTTCAGGGGGTGGATAGTACTTCCAATGTAGCATAAGCCACATGGACAGACTAAACAATAGACCGCGTAGGTAGTGCTACAGGTCAAAAATTTAGTTATGGGTCTTTTCAAATTGATGTCAGGAATATTGTATGACAGAACTCTCTTGCTATTAGTGCAAGCTTTGCACTTTCCACATGGAAAGAATCCCCGCATTTCCTTCAGAGTTCCCATCTCTCGTGGTTGCTTCTCTAAATGACTACGAACTAGTATGTCCTTTAAGGATCTAGCCTTTTTAAAAGTTACTAGTGGAAATGTCGGAATATCTTCACTTATGACATTATCTGTTTTTAAGATATGCCAATTCTTTCTCATTGTACGTTTCAAAAAATTAGCCTCAGCTGAATAGGTAGTGATCATCCTAAACTTCCCTTCATTGACATCGCTGGACCCTCTCTTTCGAATTTCCTTGTCTTTTAACAATTGTTGCCTAGGGATCTCTCTTACTTTTTGAAGTGTACTTTCTAAAAGTGCCTAGTCATAACCCCTCACCTCAAATCTAGCTAAACTTTCTTTGGCTGCCACTTCAAAGTCACATGTTCTAGAACTATTTCTCTTTACCCTTAGTAATTCTCCATAGGGTATGCTCTGTTTCAATTTGGATGGATGACTACTGGTTGCAAATAAAGTTGAATTACCCGCTGTTGTTTTTCGGTACAGGGCTGTATTTAATTGACCCTCTGACACAAATACCTTCAGGTCAAGGTAGTCCACTGCCACTGGACTCACTATTCCCGAAAAGTGCAGATTCAGATTATTCTCATTTAACTTCTCAATATATCCCCATGCAGATTCAGGAGTACCCTCCCACACAATAAAAAGGTCATCTATATATCGATGCCAAGCTATAGCTCGACCTTTGCTTTGCCCTCTCTCATAGGTTCTGGACACCTGCTCCTCCCACCAGCCAACGAACAAGTTCGCATAGCTGGGAGCGAAGCAGGTGCCCATCGCCGTACCAGAGATCTGTCTGAAAAAATTGTCTTCAAATACAAAGATGTTATTTGTAAGGCAAAATGTCGTAAACTCCATCAACATGACATTGTGTTCAGCAAACCGTAATTGTCTCTTATTCAAATAAAATTGTACAGCTTTTAGACCATCATCATGATTTATACACGTATATAAACTAGTGATGTCTAACACCACTAGTTGATATGAAGGGTCCCAAGTTATATTATCAATCTTATTCAAGAAATCTTTTGTATCCTTAATATAGGAGTCTAATTCCATCACAAATGGAAAAAGGAAATAGTCAATGAACATGGATAAATGTTCTGTCAGGCTCCCCTGTGAAGACACAATTGGCCTACCTGGTGGATGCAGGCTATCTTTATGGAGCTTCGGAATGTGATAAAAAGTGGCTATGACTGGATTGCTGTTTCGTAAAAATAAATGTTCTTCCGTCCCCAGCATAGATTTGTCATACCATTTCCTTATCAAAGTCTCATAACTAAACACACTTTGTTGGTAATCCTTCTGTGTGGTCGGTGTATAATATTGATTGTCTGACAATTGTCTCAAGGCTTCTTCACAGTATTGCATCCTTGTTTGTAACACCACGTTTCCGCCTTTATCTGAAGGCTTAATTACAATCGACGTATCCTGTAGTAGACCTTTCAGGGCCTGTTTCTCATCAATCGTCAGATTGTCCTTCCTGGGACTTCTGGAGTTTTTGCATCTGAACTTCAGTAGATCATTAACCATAGCTTCCGAGAAAACATCTATCGCGTCGAATGGCATCTGCGGTATAAATGTGGATTTAGGTTTAAATGGACTTTCTTCCATTTCTTGATCGATCCCTACTTGTAACGCTCGTATCGCTATGTCCTCCATAATACCAGATTGATTGTCCAAAGTTGTATGGAGATTGTGTAAAAGTTCCACTGCTGATAGATCATTGCAAGTTAAAAGGTCAGTTGCTGTAATCCTTGCAAATGGTTGCTTAGTCTCTTTCAAAGTTGGTCTCAATTTGAAGTATTTATGTAGCTTCAATTTCCTTATGAAGCAAAAGAGGTCAATTCTTGTTTGTGTAAATTCCAGGCAGTTTGTCGGGCAAAAAGTTAGTCCCAAAATTAGAACCTTCATCTCACTTGCGGATAGATGTTTTGATGTAAGATTAACCACTGTTAAGTTGTTATTATCTATTACCGTCCCCCAGGTGGGTGCTCTTCTCCTGCCTCTTCCTGCCCCAACCTGATCTGCGTGTTCTTCGGTGGATTGTTCGGGTGGTTTGTTCTTGCCCCCCGCAACCATGATTGTCTGATCACTTGAAATTCGTCGTAAAAGGAGTCGTTGTTTTGACTCCTCCCATGGCAGTTGCAAGTTCATCCCCAGATTCATTCTCAGTCACCTCTGATTCTGACGTTTCCACTCTGATGGTTACTGCTTTTGATGTTTTTTGCGTTAGTTCCTTTCTGGGACCATCAAACTTTCGTGCAAATGTTAATACTCTGCCTTGCAGATAATCATTTTCATCTCGCTCGAATTTTTCTTGTTTTCTGAGTTTTATTTTCTGTTCATATTTCGACAACCTTACTTTCATTTGACCAAGAAGTTCCTCTATTTTGTTCTTATCTTCTTCTTTAGACAGCAACTCTTCCAAGTCTTTGATCTCCTTTAATGCCTTCTCCCGGTCACTCCAGGCATACTTCACCAGGATCCCTAGAGTGCCTTGACAGTACTGTGCAGTGTGTTCTGCCCAATCAGATAATAAATCCGGATCCGGATTTTCATAAGATGGAACCGTATATACCCTGAGTCCCCTCGGGACTCTATGCACTTCAATGTAATTTTGCAAGGAAGTGGCCTCCCACCACTTCCTTGTCTCACGTTCATATAGTCTTTCAAGTTTCATCAAGATGTTATTTAAATTACTTGTGGGTTTTAGTTGTTCCATTATGGCACTTCGTTCTATTCCCTTCTGCTTTTTAAACATGTCATTAGCCGCTTCGCGGCGCGCCGCTTCACTAAACATGCTGATACGATGTAGTGAAAGTTCTTGCCAGAGTGCGATCCGTGAACTGCCCCCTCGTCCAGCCGCTGCTCACTGTTGTTTGCAAATCAATGAGACATGCATCTCACCTGCACTGGTCTGCTCGATAACAACGTTACCCCCGACTTGCAGGACCTCGAATGCAGCCATGTAGGTGTGTTGATCTTTCTCCATATAATGCGGCGGTGCTTTCGTTTGTAAAATCAACGCTCCAAGTGCATCAGAAACAAATCACTCTCGGACGGGTGCTCTCATGCGGCGATGCGTTCCGCTCCTATATAGCTCCAAATTCCCATGTATGGGGAAAATAAGCACTCACGGGTGGCGTTTTCAAAGATCTTTATTCTGTGAACAAACGCGTTTCGGCGGTCTGCCTTCTTCGGTGTTACCAACACACCGCGGGCAGCCGTCTTTTAATCACTTACTACAAAAAGGGTAAACATCAACAATGGACACAATGGACCCAACAGATAGCGTTCAAAATATCGTGCCATCTTTTAACACATAGCATATACCTATGGTTCTTACAAAAGCTAATACCTTGCAAAGTAAAACGTGTACACAACTACACATTAACAGTCCAAAATATCATTAAACATTTATGATATACACAGTGAGATTATTCACGTGGTACTGTTAATGCATTTAGGCGTTTCTAAATTCTATCGCCTCTTCTCAATTCAATAATATTATTAAATGCGCTTCTCGTGCAAAGTTCATTTAAATAGTATACATCATCCTTTGTATAAAATCATCAAGCCGTGGATCGGCCAAGGTCCACTGCTTAGTTGTTACCCTTATTCTATCAATTCATTGACATGTCACAGGTAATTGTCAGCTACAGACTATTAAAATGCCTAAATCATGACAACCATCCATACCATTAGACACCTTAACGTAACATTTCTTAGCCGTAAATCGGCTTAGCCCTGCTGTACCTAAATACCTGTATGTTAAAAAAATCCTTCATTACAGCTTCAAGAAAACGAACAAATATTACCCACATATCCAAAATCAAAATTTGACAATTTAAATACCCAAGTGTGATACCAGTTCCTCACTACTATTTAACCCTCTAGGGAATTTTGTCTGTAAGTCAATTATATACCGTGACTCTAATCTACGCAGTTTTCAATCTATCTCCACCTCTTGTATGGTCTTTAACATGATCTAAGCCATAATACTGTAACACATTTCTATTGCTCATGTGTTTCTCAGCATAATGCCTTGCCACTGGGTACGATGCATCGTTCTTAGCTATCGCCCTTAGATGTTCCAAAATTCTAATTTTCAGGGGTGGATAGTACTTCCAATGTAGCATAAGCCACATGGACAGACTAAACAATAGACCGCGTAGGTAGTACTACAGGTCAAGAATTTAGTTATAGGTCTTTTCAAATTGATGTCAGGAATATTGTATGACAGAACTCTCTTGCTATTAGTGCAAGCTTTGCACTTTCCACATGGAAAGAATCCCCGCATTTCCTTCAGAGTTCCCATCGCTCGTGGTTGCTTCTCTAAATGACTATGAACTAGTATATCTTTTAAAGATCTAGCCTTTTTAAAAGTTACTAATGGAAATGTCGGAATATCGTCACTTATGACATTATCTGTTTTTAAGATATGCCAATTCTTTCTCATTGTACGTTTCAAAAAATTAGCCTCAGCTGAATAGGTAGTAATCATCCTAAACTTTCCTTCATTAACATCGCTGGACCCTCTCTTTCGAATTTCTTTGTCTTTTAACAATTGTTGTCTAGGGATCTCTCTTACTTTTTGAAGTGTACTTTCTAAAGTACCGAGTCATAACCCCTCACCTCAAATCTAGCCAAACTTTCTTTGGCTGCCACTTCGAAGTCACATGTTCTAGAACTATTTCTCTTTATCCTTAGTAATTCTCCATAGGGTATACTCTGTTTCAATTTGGGTGGATGACTACTGGTTGCAAATAAAGTTGAATTACCCGCTGTTGTTTTTCGGTACAGGGCTGTATTTAATTGACCCTCTAATATTGATATTGATATATATATATATACACACACAATCATATCAAGTCGGAAGCCTTTGCATCAGGAAAAAGAACAGCGTTTTACCTGTTACTTGCACTGTAAATAAAAGTTAAAAAGCATCGACTTTTTGTGGACCAAAAATCATCATTGTAAAGTCAAAGAGCAATTGACTGCAACCTTTACTGGTTGGGAGGTATGTATATCATTATGCGTTCGGCTTATTCAATCTCACGAACACTATACTCACCATGAACTTCATATTGGTTGGTGGTGGATTCACATTAGTACGAAATTTGTTCTATTCGTCACCGAGGATTTTCGCAAAGTTGAAGTATTTGGAGGCGGCACATCTTGTGGAAGACAACAGACGAAAAGCTCAAGTTATAGCACACACGCAAACTGCTGCTCTGTCTCAGCGATGCTTCCTGCGCTGTACGTATTTCGGACGTACCTTCCCTTCCACCTTTGTCTTCAAGAGGGCCAGGTGTTCCGCCTGCGGCGCAGCTCGGTTCCTAAACTCTATGACGTGGAGAAAAATGTGATTCTTTCGCAAGGTGCTTTAGTCAAACAAGCAGTGGCAAAGCACGAATTGACAATAGTGCTACTTTATAAAGCGGACACTTAGTTTACAAAATACTTTTATGAGGCAAACTCTATGGATGAACGCCTACAGGAGGAAACATTTATGCATAAGCGCATGCAAGAGCAAGCACTGACGAGCGGCAGAACAATTACACATAAGCGCACCCAAGAGCAAGCACTGACAAGCAGCGGCGGAAAGTAAAGAATTAAAAAAAAATTGTTCTCCCACACAACAGCTGATGAAGCAAAGCGTAGAGAAACTGTATTTTACTGTTGCGCTTCACCCTTGAAGGGAAGTGATGTTCTGGCAAAGCCAACGAATTAGAAGGCGACAAAGAAGAAGGACAGTGGATTCAACCAATGGTAAGTAGCAGGCTGGAAAAAAGTCATAGTATTGATTACAGCAGGTTTTGCAGACAGCGCATGCGCATTGTAGCTCGACCTAAAAACAGTTGACGGCCATCCCTGAGCATAAAAAGGGCAGACCAGGGAAGGAAAGAAGACATTGAAAACAGAGAGACCGATGGAGGAGTTGGTGGGAAAGGGAATATTCAAAATAATCTGAGTAAAACAGAGTGGAGAAAGTAATGAGCTACCTGCTAGGGATGAGAGAAACACTAAATGTAGATACAGGATATCAGCGGTGGAAGCCTACGCGTCTTAGAAAAGGTAAAAGAGTTGTGCTCCATGGGAAAGTCAAAAGCAGAGTAGAAGGAAAGTAACCAATAAAAAGCAGGGAACTTAGACTGACATGAAAAACTGTCAATCCTGAGCAAATGCTGCCTATGTGGATTATTTTATACAATGTTCTCTGTGATAGACAGCTCGAGCTCTCTGTAGAAGCCACCAAAAAGACCTAGCATTGAAATAATCAAAGCCCCACATAGTTCTGTATTTTGAAATTTTGAAAGAAGGTAGCAGGGAAATTAAGGCCCCTTCTTCCTCCTTGGGGAAGGGGGACTTCCACCCTTCCTGGGGGGCCCCCATTCAGTCCAAGGCCTTTGAACATCTGTGAGATATGAACGTGTCAGAGGCTCCTCACCACATCCTGCAGGAGGGGCCCCTCAATTTGCATTACACCACTAAAGGAAGGACCTGGCACAAAGAAGAACTTGGCAGCATGTGATAGACTCCCAAGACTTTCATCATGATACTGAGATAAAATACAACAACTAGCTTCACAGATATGAGGAGCAGACAGCAGTCAATCAATATAGTAAAATGTATCCTTTGTACCATGGGTGAGAGCAAAGCTGGGCGAAGAGGGCAAGTCACATGCTATCTGAACACTGGAACCAAAGAGGCATCTTTTTAACCAAACTAGGCAAAACCTGATAATATTTCTTTTGAGAATCAAAAATATACAATATTGCAAAATTGTTATAGTGTACAACATAATGCGTTTATCCTATCAGCAATGATAGAAAAGAGAAAGAAGATTTTATATGCCATTTTTACATAGATAATGTGTCAGTAGTATGGCGAGTGTTGCTATGATCAATTCTTAAATTACGTACCGTGCAGAAAAAGAGTGAAAGAGAAAGGCTATGAAAATAAGCCAGTCCTCTAAATTGGGTTCAGAAAAAGAACTGATGATCTGTGTGACTTCCTTTGTATTAATGGAGGCAAAGCTTAGTTTGCTTGTATAGAGAGTGTATAAAACCTGAAGATAAAACAGGGCAGTTTGCACAAATAGGGGTACCCCTGACAATGTTTCCTAAATCAGGGTCTAAATAACATATGTGAAAAAAACATTTAGGAAACACAATACATGGTGGACTAACAACTTTACATTATAAATATGTAAACACCCAAAAACTGTTTAGTATCAAAAATATATATCTTTTTATTCGTTCAATTATCGTTTATTTTGGTATATATCTTTATATTCTTTTCAGTAAAAATCAAAATTAAATACAACTTCATGTATATCCATCACATGATCATTTATTGAATTCCTAATCTATGTATTTCAGACATACCATCTCATCCATTCATGTCTCTCTATTCTCACAAACTATTTTGGAAAAGGAGGGATGGTAAACCAAAATTGCCTACAATATTTGGAATAGAACATAGTCCATCCATTAATTGTCCATCATTTAGGATTTGATAAACATGACCTTTATTTCATATGGTTTAAATAGTTTTTTTTTGGGGGGGGCTTTTCTCAATGCAGATGATACAATGCTTTCTTTACTATAAAACATCCAAAATATTGTCACAAATGTTGTATCACAATTGAGGTCTGAATATACATAAAATGAAAAGAGGCATTCATATATGCCATGGCTAGAAACCAGATTATATCCTACGCGCGTTTCGGCTTTACGCCTTCATCAGGCAGCCATGTACGATATGAAACCTTGTCAGTATAGGTTGATCATTGAGTTTTTTGTAGAAAGAATGTAAGGCTCAAGAATTGTTGTAATTATGTTGGAGCTCAAGGATTGTTGTAATTAAGTTTTCTTCCCCGTTATTGGAAGCAAAAAGACATGTCCATCTTATTCGGGACCACATGCAGATTCCCCGTATGTACGATTATTTCAAAAATCGGGTTGCATATTATTGTCCCAAACCCCGAATTCCGGGTCTAGAGTCTCCAAAGGCCCACACGCCAGACATCCGTGGCCGTACGCCCGGTAATTGTTTCTGCGTCTCACTGCGTCTGCGTGTGTGCTCCTCTAAATCGGCAGCTCGGGGTTTGGGACAATAATATGCGACCCGATTTTTGAAATAATCGTACATACGGGGAATCTGCATGTGGTCCCGAATAAGATGGATATGTCTTTTTGCTTCCAATAACGGGGAAGACAACTTAATTACAACAATCCTTGAGCTCCAACCTAATTACAACAATTCTTGAGCCCTACATTCCTTCTACAAAAAACTCAATGATCAACCTATACTGACAAGGTTTCATATCGTACATGGCTACCTGATGAAGGCGTAAGCTGAAGCGCGCGTAGGATATAATCTGTTTCTAGCCATGGCATATATGAATGCCTCTTTTCATTTTATGTATATTCAGACCTCAATGTGATACAACATTTGTGACAATATTTTGGATGTTTTATAGTAAAGAAAGCATTGTATCATCTGCATTGAGAAAGCCCCCCAAAAAACCTATTTAAACCATATGAAATAAAGGTCATGTTTATCAAATACTAAATGATGGACAGTTAATGGATGGACTATGTTCTATTCCAAATATTGTAGACAATTTTGGTTTACCATCCCTCCTTTTCCAAAATAGTTTGTGAGAATAGAGAGACATGAATGGATGAGATGGTATGTCTGAAATACATAGATTAGGAATTCAATAAATGATCATGTGATGGATATACATGAAGTTGTATTTAATTCTGATTTTACTGAAAAGAATATAAAGATATATACCAAAAAACGATAATTGAACGAATAAAAGATATATATTTTTGATACTAAATAGTTTTTGGGTGTTTACATATTTATAATGTAAAGTTGTTAGTCCACCATGTATTGTGTTTCCTAAATGTTTTTTCACATATGATAAAACAGGGCAGCACATAAGATTAAATACATTTTAGAATCATCAATATACATGTCACACTTATGGCCTAGGCTACAGATTATGTAATCCATGAGGTTTAGGCACACATTGAGGTGGATTAGAGAGAAGGCTGCTCTTCGATGGTCTCTCCCGAAAATAGGTGATCTGGCAAGAAGGTACGCATCTAAAATATAGTGGTTGCACATGTATAGCTAGGACTTTGAAGAGCAGCACGAAGACAGCAATCAATCCTTTCCTGTCAATGTACTACATATCTTCTCAGAACAAAACTATGACTGATCTTGTGCTCCTTAACTACATACCTGGTGTAGTTTAAAGGGTATACAATTCTCTCATTTTGAGGGTCGTTAAACACTAACATTTGTGTATATTTAAAACTATATTTATTAGACAAAATGCATGCCTTCACAGCTTCATGCAGCACAAGATAATACATGCTACAACAATTTAATTGTTTGAAATTTTGAGGATAAACTCTTTTACATTTTTACCCTGATTAATGCCATATTTTCCAAATATCTGAGTAATATACAGATCCATCAGCACTCTAAACTTATAACAGATCCATTGTAAGTTGTACAATTTTTATGATGTTTGATTTACACAATTACCATCTGTGGAGAATAAGAAAAGGAAATAATATTTGAAAACAAGGTTAATGAGGAACTGAAACAATTCTTGCCATTGTGTGAATATTTAGTGGTTGTTTGATGTTTGATGGATTTTTAAAAAAGTCTGAATGCAACATTGGCTATGATGTTTTTCCAAAAAGGAGGCACTTAATATTTATTGTCCACAAGTTTATTGATAAGAGAAGCCACTTATCAACAACTTCTGCAATGTCCATAAATTCCTTCAAACTCACCAATACAATTCCTTGGTAAGGAGTCCTTCAACTTGGTGGCAAACTATTTACTAAATCTGCCATTACTACATCCTGCCATCCATTGGCTACCCATCTATTGCTGTATACTTGAAGATGGTCCATGATATTTCCCTTTTTTGACGTGCATAAGATTATCCAATTCCATATAATCTCTTAGTCCCTCAAGAAATAAACTGCAGGTGTTTGAGTCACCCATCATAAGGTAAGCATCTTACTTGTTAATTGTTTTGCTATTTTAGTCTTTCTGTTTTATTATTATAATTTTTCATGTATGGCTTCCCCAATTTCTCTGAATGTTGAAAGGTTAAGGACTTGATGTGTGCGGAAAGGATTTAGAACCCGATTTAGAGTTTGGCAGGAAGGGTACTCCATCTCAACAATGACGGAATACCCTCTCCTCCAGAATGAAAGTCTACCCACCTCATTTAGGGGCCGATTCACAGAACTAATCTGAGTTAAAATCCAAAACTTATTACTTTTGGTATTCACAGAAGGCATTTTGTAGCAGTAAAGTTAGGACTCCTAACTTTACTACTACTAAACTGAGATAAAATCCTAAACTTACTACTTTTGGTATTCACAGAAGGCATTTAGTAGTAGTAAATTTAGGACTCCTAACTTTACTACTACTAAATGCCTTTTGTGAATACCGAAAGTCGTAGTAGGATTTTGTCTCAGTTTAGTAGTAGTAAAGTTAGGAGTCCTAACTACTACTACTAAATGCCTTCTGTGAATACCAAAAGTAGTAAGTTTAGGATTTTATCTCAGATTAGTTCTGTGAATCGGCTCCTAGAGTCGGGCGGACCTACAGTATGGCGACGGTGGAAAATACTCCATCTCTGCCACCAACAAACACCTTTGACTGGCCAACAGATTAATGGCCGTCTGAGGTTTTGTCATTTGAGAAAACTCCCATGGTGAGGGGGTCATAGATTATTTTATTTTCAAAAACAAAATCCTACTTTTAGATTTTGTTTTTGAAAATAAGACAAAAGTTGGAAGTTTGGCATACGGCTAAAAGTTGAAATTTTGACGGAGCACTCCGTCAAACTTTCAACGTATTTCCAAGGACTGCCATGACTGTGGTCCCTAGAAAGGCAAGAAAGGTTGGTTGGGCTAGAAGACATCTCTAAATTTGGCGGGCAGAGTACCCTCACAATTCTCGTAAAGTACTCCATCATGGCGACGGTACTTATTCAGTCCACCAAACTTTAAATCAGGCCCTTAGAGTCTTACTTAAAATTTGCCAGACAGGGTACTCTGTCAAAAAATTGCCTGATGTCCCATCCGCCATATTACAAGACCAATACAGTCAGTGACACTCTAAATATGGCAAACGGGATATCAGCCACTTTTGACGAAATACAAGGTACTTAGTTTACATTCTTACATTAATGCCAGAAAATAGTCTTCTGTGGAAACCACAATCACATATTATACACTCAAGTGCAGATAATCACCTGCAGGGAATTGCAAATCATCTTCCTCTATTTTAGTCTCAAGTCTGACAACATGTAATTTGTATAGATTCTATCTATTAATGTGACATAGAGACATATAACAACTAAAGTGCCCCTGCATAAAGTATCTTTACTACCACATTTTATTTTATAACATCAGGAAAAAATGCAAACCATACTGCTTCCATTTTTTCACATTTTATGAATATGACATGAAGCATGAGATACTATGCAAACGTTGTGGAGCTCCCCAACATACCCTACTCATCTTAGAAGGTGTGCCAAAATTCACACCCCTCTGCAGCTCGCCAGCTCCTTCTGTTTGACCTCTTGTCTATACGTTTTCATTATTGGTCACCAATTCTCTTTGATATAATTTGAAAAATACCCTTGCCTAGCACAGTAGCAAATACATTTTCAGTGCTTAAGATTATATTATCCACCTCTTTTTCGATATTTAAATTTTTGCTTGCATTCTTATAAGAAGTCAGGAGGATATAATACACCTATGTGAATATATTAAGAACACGAATATCCATTTTATTATTTTACTCTTGTGTGATCTTATTTCTGACGATCACTTACCTCAGCCGTTACCTGCTGCTGTTTAAGCGGACAATCCTTCTATCGAAGTGCAATGATATTGTAAATATGAGACAGCCATGCTACTCCTGGATATGGGTCTGCTTTGAAAAATAATTGAACATTAGGATGGATCATTTTGCTCCTAGCATTGTGTAAATACATTTTAATTGTCTGCAGATTCCAACTCTGTAAGTTATCTGCATGCAGTGACGAGGTCCTGCAGTATGTGTAAGTGGTACCCTGTTATCATCCCCAGCATAAATGTTACAAAAACATACATAGATGAGAGGCTGGAATGGCGACTGGCTGCCATGAGTCACATCTTGGCCAGTACCAAGAGAGATTGTTCAATTTTCTCTTCTGCTGGCATGCTGGCATGCTTGCCTGCGTGCCAGAAGGTGTGAAGTGCTGTAGTATGCAGAGGGACATCAGTAGAAAACGTATTCAGGCCAAACGCCTTACTGTGTATAGCCTGCACCAGCTTTATACAGAAGGAGTAGGAGAATATTGATGCCCTTTGTTGAACCTGACAGCCCTTGGGTGGGTCTTCCCTCAAACCTTTCGCCTACTCACCTTTTGCTGCAATTCGTTTGTTTGTTTTAGGACTCTGTGCACTTTACCACTACTATCCAGGGTTAAGTGCTTGTGCTCACTCTTTAAGACATGGTAAGATTGGCCTACACTTTATTGGCACATTCAGTTTACTTATAAGTCCCTACTAAAGTGGTATACCATGTACCCAGGGCCTGTACATTAAATGCTACTAGTGGGCCTGCAGCACTTATTGAGCCACCTACTTAAGTAGCCCTTCAAGACTTGTTTCAGGCCTGCTGTTGCAGCTCATGTGCAGTTTTGAACTGCCAACTCAACTTGGCAAAATAAATCCTTTGCCAAGCCTAAACCTTCCTTTTTAATACATCTACTGTGCCCCTAGGGTAGGCCGTACACTGCCCATTGGGCAGTTTTCAGTGTATTTAAAAAGTTGGACATGTACTTTTAAGTTTTACATGTTCTGGTGGTGAAAAGCTCTTACATTTGTTTCACTACTGCAAGTCCCCCCCCATAGGATATCATTAAATTACCTTATTATGTTTAATACGTGACAACTATTGATTGGGAACAGATAGGAACATCATGTTTGCACTCAAATGAATGGTAATTTAAAACCCTCTTTAATGGTATAGTCAGATTTTAAGTCACAATTCTGAAATTGCAGCTTTTATAAAGTTGTCAATTTCCTGTCCTAACCCTTTGGTACCTGCAGCCTATGACCTGGGTCACATGACTGGGTGTAGTTGGCAGTTGGCCTTTGTGCATTCCTCCCATTGAGATGAAGGGGGACTGGATGTTGGAAGGATAGGCCATCCTGCCAGGATGGGAGGGGTGGAGATGGTCCCTATCTGACTTACATTTCAAAGGGGCTGCCTTAGCATACTCACAAAGAACTTGACCCCAGCCCATTGTCACCCTTGACCCCTTGGAGCCTGGGCAAGAGAGGGAAGAAATTCCAGAAGCAGATGGGGTAGTCCAGAAGTTTCTCCCACTTCAAAGACTGGCACCATGTATAAATATTGGGCCCTCAGACCAACACTTCCATTCACTTCTGTACCGGTGGAGGCCACCCGAAGGACTTCCTTGCACTTCAGAGGACTGCCCTGCTGCTTGAGGCCTGTTTTGTACCTCAGAGGAGTGCCCTGCTACTACCAGAAGACTGCTCTGCTGCTGGAAGCTTTCCTTGCACCAAAGAGGACTGCCCTGCTGCTTGAGACTTACCATTCTGCTTGATCCCAGTAGTACCAGAGTGATTCCAAGGGTTAGGCGTCTGACCTCCCGGTCTGTGCTACAGGAAAACAGCAAGCACCAGAGGACACCTTGCAGCTGCCCAGCTGACCTGCTGCACTGCATCTTCCTGGACCTGCAACTGGACCTGCCTGAGCCCTGCTGGTGTGTCTTACTGATCCCGGAGAGGTGTCTCCCCAGGTCCTGAACCCTTGGCTGGCATCAGTTGAACTTCTCCTGTGAGGAAAGGAAGAAATTCTGAAGTTTTGGGCTCTTAGCAACCTTGAACAGGCCTTTTTACACCAAGAGCTTGCCGCTTGTGATGACAGCCAATGCCAAGCACCAGTGAATCTGACTCTGCTTGCTGCAGCTCCCACCAGTGACAACTGGCAACGCAAAATCATCACTTTCGCTACAGCAACGAAAGCCCACGTTGACCGCCAGTGTGTAGCTCCAGCAAAAACTGTCCGCAACGCCCTACAGAATCTCCGCGCTAAAGTGATGACCGTCCACAGCGCCCAGCATGCTATTCATATTACAGCAACGACCATCTGCTTCGCTCTCCTCGCGCTTCGCTGCCTCTCCCACCACAAACTGGGCTCTTCATGCTGGAATTTGAAAAGATAACTTTTTCAGCGGTACTAGCCTGATCTCTCTACCCAGCCTTAGCTCCATCGCATTTAGCTTGAACCTGTGATTTTCGCCAGGACTAGCACAAACAGTTAAGCGCAGGTGGTGCTTTGTGTGTTTAGGTGCGATACTTAGCTAAATCTTTGAAATTGCATAACTTTGGTTCTACTGATTGTAGCTTTATTTTTTTGATATCAAATTATGTATTACATTTTCTCTATTAGTCTAAATTGGTGTGAGATTTTTCTTGTGTTGTGTTTTCTCTTTATTACTGTTTGAATGCTGCATCAATTCTTAACACAGTGCCTTTAAGTTAAGCCCGACTGCTTTTGCGCCAAGCTACCAGGAGGTTAAGGTCAGGTTAATTTAGTGTTTTCTGTGGTTCACCCTGACATGGATTGGCGTTGAGAAGGGTATTCACCTCCCTCAATCAAAAACCCAATTTCTTACACCCTAAGGCCCAGTTAGGTGGTAGGGTTGTGACATACGTTTTCAAGAGTGAAGAGACCTCACTGATATCTGGTAGTAAAAGTCAATAAGCAGTAGCAATAGGTAGCCCAACATTATCATGTAGTAGTGCTTTAGAACAACTTTGAGCATTTCTCATGACTCTTCAGGAAAACTAGGATACGATTCAGCAATAGTACTTTAAAGAAATATTTTATCAGACTTTCATAAATGCTCTGCCACTCCTTGACCATTTTCTTCTCCAGAGGCCCTCTAACCCAAAAGTTCCACCACCACTTATCTGACCATGAGGTAATTTGTCAGATATAGCTTTGAGGTGACTTCTGTAGAAGAGGAATGAGCTCCCCAAAAACATCCATGTCTAAATGGAACTTGTTCATGGGGACAGTCTTCCAATCCAATAGCTTGCACTGGAAAGGGAGGCTGATGATTGTACAGTACTGCAAAATCATAATAGATATAGTCTGCTCTTGTGAACCTTTGATTACACTAAGAAGAGTCTGGCTCAGGCTGATCTTTAAACTGAACATAAGAGGACATGAAGATGCACTTATAGCTTGTTTAAATAGATCAGACCCACAATTACTGGTCAATTCCTGGGATATATGTCGCTCTTATTAAGCTGTTATATACAGACAATTTATATATTTGGCCTGCAATGTCATTATTTGTTAATTGTTGACTGAAGTAAGGGTAATATTTTTATTAATATTGTTTTTGTATGTAATAATTTCATACAATAAATGTATATTCATTCATTTATGCTGTTCTTATTAAAAGGAGCCATCGATATATTGAGAAATCTCTGAGGATGCAGCACAGTGTCCCTTCTGAAATCATTGGTTGCCACAGATTTAAATGATAACTGTTGCTTGCTTTACCTTTACTGATAATGATATATTGTCATTGACAATGTAATATGTTTTACACTGTTTCTAAATCTTCACAACTTATTGCATTAGTAAGGTACCACATTTTACGTTATATGTACTTGATTTTACATGTACATTCTACATTCTTTAAACTTTATTGCTTTTTGATTTATTTTCTTTCTTTACTCCCTTCGAAGTATTACTTGAATTCTCCCTATGTTGTGTAACATTACGATGATTAAGACAGGGATACCTTAAAGGGGTCTTTGTTGAGAGATACTGACAATGGGCAGTCGATGTTTAGCCATAGCATGCTCCTCTCCCTTTTACCACACAGTGAGAATATGTCACACAGTTGACAAAAGGAGGGGCAAGAGAGCATAGACCATGGGGAACCGAGGCATGGAGGAAGACCAGGTCCACAAGGACTAGGAGCTAGACCAGAAGGACCAGAACCTGGAGGATGACAAAGGAGGCCAAGACCAAAGTTATCAGTACAAAGAACAGGAGGACCAGAACCTGAGAATAAGGACTAGGAGGAGAAAGTGGATGATAACAAAGAGGACTAGGTCAGGGCCAGAAAACGAAGGAACAGGATGCATACAAGGAAGAGAATGTGAACTAAGAAACAGGTGAGGACAATAAGGAGGAGGTACCTGGACCAGGCAGAGGAGAATCAGGAGAGGGGGAATTACCATGGACCGGAGGGACCAGGAGAAGAAGGATCAAGCGGATAAGATGGACCAGGGCAAGAATTAGAAGTAGGAGTGTTAGAAATGGGATCTCTAGTTGGCAAGGGCTTGCACCTTTGTCCAAGTAGGGACCCTTCTTCCTAGTCAGGGTAAGGGTGTTACACTCGTGAAATAACCCCTGCTCACCCTCGTGGTAGCTTGGCACGAGCAGTCAGGCTTAATTCAGAGGCAGTGTGTAAAGCATTTGCACATAACCAACAGTAATACAGTGTAAGCACTACAAACGGACACCACACCAGTTTAGAAAAATAACCAATATTTTATATACTCAAGACAAGACCAATTACGACAAAAATCCACAATACTATACTTTACGAATGAATGCTTGATACGGTAACTTCTTCTTTGCAGGAATAGCACAAAAGCAAAGTTTGTACGAGTCGGTAGCTACGTCCGAGCCTACCGCGATGCTGAAAACCACAGAGTCTAACAGTTCCAGCCGACCGCGTCGATACGGGCCAGCAGAGTCGTGAACAGACTCGGTTACAGTACCTTTCTCGTTGTGGCTGGTACGGAGTGTACGAGCCGGTCGGCGTTCGTCGCGGTTGCGGTGCAAGACGGAGCAATGCAAGGTGCGGTGTCCCTCGATGCGGTGCAGGCAGCGGCTCGATGAGCGTCGTGCAGACGGAGTCGGTGAGTCCAAGGCGTGCGATGCAGGGTGAGACGATGCTCGATGCGGTGCTGACAGGTTGCGATGCAGGCGACCTAGCCGGAGTGCGGGAGCTGGCGTCGGACAGCGGTGCGAAGTCGGAGCGGTGCGTCGCAGACGTGCGAGCGGTGCCCCAAATGCGGTGCGGTCTCGACTCTTGAGCCAGTTGCAGCGACCGCGTCGGTCGGGTCCGGTTGGTTCAGTGAAGCGATGCGATGCGAACTGCGGTGCCCACAGGTCACGGTGCAAGCAGCGGCTCGATGTTGGCGGCGTCGGACGTCGCCCACGGTGAGACCAGGTTTGCGATGCGAAGCGGGCGATGCGGTCTGCGGTGCAAACAGGTCACCGGCCAGGGATGGATTCGGTTGACGGAGTCGGTTGCAGTTCCCTTCCTCTGTGGCAACTGAAACAGCGTTCAGAAGCGGTACCCAGAGGCTTGTGAAGTCTTTGTAGTCCCTGAGACTTCTTAAGAGGAGGCCAGCTCGGTTCCAGGCCCTTGGAGATACTCAGCACAAGTTTGTAGAAAGTTCAGTCCAGTCCTTTCACTGCCCAAGGCAGAAGCAGCAGCTGCAGGCCAACCCAACAAAGCAACAACACAACAAAGGGGCAGTACTCCTCCTGGCAGCTCTTCCAGCTCTTCGTCTTGGCAGGTTCCTTGATTCCAGCGAGATCTAAATTCATGGGGTCAGGGCCCCAATATTTATATCCCAAATTCCTTTGTTCTCTGAAGGCAGAGAGTCCTTTGCCTAGTCCAAACCAGTTCTGGAGCACTTTGTTGACAAGTCTCCGTCCCTTCTTTCAGTGAGTGGGCTAGGGACATCAGACGCACCACAGGAGGTGGAGCCAGCATTGTGGAGGGAAGGCACTGTCCTATTCAGGGCCCAGGTGCGACCCCTCCCACCCATCTACAGGTCGATCTGGCTATTCAGCCCTGTGCTGACTCACCCTGTCTCCTGGCATCCCCCAGCCCCTGTCACTCACACTCCAGACAAGGAATACACAACCTCGCAGAGGCAGGCTTGGATGGTTAGACAAGAAAATACCCACTTTCTAAAAGTGGTATTTTCAAACACAGAATGTTAAAACCAACTTCACTAAAAGATGCATTTTATCATTCTGAGTCCAGGCATACTAAACTCGAATTTCTACCATGTTCCCGGGGTCAGTTAGGATTATAAGCTGTAATAATCAAAACTGCCCGTTCTGGCCTAGGGGGAACAGGTAGCCTTGCAATAGTGAAAATCGAACTAGGCTGTAATTCACTATCAGGACATGCCACACACCAGGGCATGTCCTACCTTTCGCATACAACGCACCCTGCCCACAGGGGTACCTTGGGCCTACCTTAGGGGTGACTAACATGTAGCAAAGGAAGGTTTAGGGACTTGCAAGTGTGTGCACTTGCCAAGTCGACATGGCAGCCCCAGGCTGCGCACAGGCTCTGCGATGGCAGGCCCGAGTTACACTTTACGGGCTGTTTGCGTGGGTGGCACAATCCAGTGCTGCAGCCCACCAACAGCATTTGGTCTATAGGCCCTGGCACTCGCAGTGCACTTTACAAGGGACTGACACATAAACCAAATAGGCCAATCATGGAAACACCAATCCATAACACATTTTATACAGGAGCACTTGCACTTTCCCACTGGACAGCAGTGAGGAAAGTGCGCAGAATCATTACACCAGCAAAAACAGAGTCAAAACCGGGAGGTCAGAAAGCAAAAAGTCAGGGGAAACACGCCAAAAGATGCCAAGTCTCAACACATGTCCCCTCCAGCTGAAAGTAGGGAGAACTACCCAACCCCATTGGAGTTCTCCTCACTAAGACGGAAGAACCTGGACAGACCATCTGCGTTGGCGTGTTCTGTACCAGGACGGTGCTCCACCGTAAAGTCCATTCCCTGTAGGGAGATGGACCACCTCAGCAGTTTTGGATTCTCACCCCTCATTTGCATCAACCATCTGAGGGGCCTGTGGTCTGTCTGAACCCGGAAGTGAGTCCCAAACAGGTATGGTCTCAACTTCTTCAGTGCCCAGACCACAGCAAAAGCTTCCCTTTCTATGGCACTCCACCTCTGTTCCCTGGGAAGTAGTCTCCTGCTAAGGAAGACTACAGGCTGATCCAGGCCCTCTTCGTTCAGTTGTGAGAGCACCGCTCCCACACCATGCTCTGGAGCGTCAGTCAGCACGACGAATTCCTTGGAGAAGTCAGGTGCCTTGAGCACGGGCGCCGTGCACATGGCTGCCTTCAGGGCATCAAAAGCTTTCTGGCAGGACTCAGTCCAGATCACTTTCCTGGGCTGCCTCTTAGAGGTCAGCTCTGTTAAGGGGGCAACGATGGTGCTTAGCCCTTAACAAATCTCCTATAGTAACCGGTGAGACCTAAGAAGGCTCTCACCTCTGTCTGGGTCTTGGGGGCCTCCCAAGCCAGAATGGTGTCAATCTTGGGTTGGAGGGGCGCCACCTGGCCGCTTCCTACCTGGTGTCCCAAGTACACCACAGAACCCTGCCCAATCTGGCACTTACTGGCCTTGATCGTGAGGCCTGCACCTTGCAGAGCCCTCAACACTTTCTCAAGGTGCTGCAAATGTTCTTCCTAGCTGGAACTGAACACAGCAATGTCATCCAGGTAGGCGGCACTGAAATCCTCCAGCCCAGCCAACACCTGATTGACCAACCTCTGAAAGGTGGCAGGGGCATTCTTCAACCCAAAGGGCATCACCCGAAATTGGTAATGACCTTCTGGGGTTGAGAATGCTGATCTCTCCTTGGCCCCATCGGTTAAGGCAATCTGCCATTACCCAGACATCAAATCAAACGTGCTGAGGAACCGGGCAGCTCCCAACCGATCAATGAGCTCATCAGCTCTGGGGATGGGGTGCGCGTCAGTCCTGGTGACGGCATTGAGCCCACGGTAGTCCACACAAAACCGGAGTTCTGGAGTGGCACCGGGCGCCGCAGCCTTTGGGACCAAGACCACTGGGCTGGCCCAAGGACTGTGGGAGGGCTCAATCACCCCTAACGCCAACATCTTAGAGACCTCCTCCTTGATGCTGGCTCTGACCCGGTCAGTCAACCTGTAAATCTTGTGCTTCACAGGAGGGCTGTCACCGGTGTCCACGTCATGGGTACACCAGTGAGTAACACCGGGGGTCAGAGAGAACAGTGGGGCGAACTGTCCCAACAACTGGCGACAGTCCCCCTGCTGCTCTTGAGTCAGAGTAGGGGAGAGGATCACACCCTCTACTGACCCATCATGCTCCTTGGTAGACAGGAGGTCAGGGAGAGGCTCACTCTCTTCTCCCACCCCATCATCTGTCGCCAAGAGCATACTCACTTCGGACCTCTCGAAGTGGGGTTTGAGGCGGTTCACGTGAAGGACCCTCAAAGGGTTCCTTGGAGCCTGCAAATCCACCAGGTAGGTGACGTCACTTTTGCGCTCCTTTACCTCATATGGCCCAGTCCACTTGTCCTGCAAGGCACAAGGTGCCACTGGGGCCATTACCCACACTTTTTGCCCAGGTTGAAATTCGACCAGAGTGGCATTCTGGTCATACCATCTCTTCATTTCTTCCTGGCTTGCTTCTAGGTTCGCCTGAGCGAGTTTCCTGGAAGCGGGTAGTTTGGTTTCTAAAGGCCAGCATGTAGCTAAATACATCCTGGGGAGTTTTCCTGGGAGCCGCCTCCCAGCCTTCCTTTACCAAACTCAGAGGTCCTCTGACAGGGTGGCCATACAGGAGCTCAAAGGGGCTGTACCCAAGAGACTTCTGAGGCACCTCCCTGTACGCAAAGAGTAGGCATGGCAAGAGGACGTCCCACTTACGCCTCATGGGTTCTGTTAGACCCTTGATCATGCCTTTCAAGGTCTGGTTGAATCTCTCCACCAGACCGTTTCCTTGTGGGTGGTAAGGAGTGGTGAACTTGTAGGTTACACCACACTCCTTCCACAGGGATGTCATATACTTCGATATGAAATTGGTCCCCCTATCAGAAACCACCTCTCTGGGGAATCCCACACGGAAAAGATCCCCATTAACGCCCGGCCCACCACTGGCGCCGTCGTTGTCCTGAGAGGGATTGCCTCCGGGTACCGGGTGGCATGGTCCACCAAGACCAGGATGTACCTGTTGCCCATGGCTGTCTTGGGATCCAGTGGCCCCACAATATCCATCCCTACCCTTTCAAAGGGTGTTCCAACAACAGGAAAAGGTTGGAGAGGAGCTTTGACCTTCCTCCCACTCTTACCACTTGCCTGGCAAGTTTGGCAAGACCTACAGTGTGCATCTGACTGCCTTCGCATTTGGGGCCAAAAGAAGTGGGTGACAAGCCTGTCAAAGGTCTTGTCCTGCCCCAAATGTCCTGCCAAAGGCACGTCATGAGCCAGACCCAGTAGGAAGGTCCTGAAGCGCTGGGGTACCACCAGCACACGGGCTGACCCAGGCTCAGCAACCTTAGGCTCACTGTATAGGAGACCACTCTCCCAGTAGATCAGATGTGACCCGGACTGATTACCAGCTGCCTGGTCTGCAGCCTGCCGCCGCAGACCCTCCAGAGTAGGGCACTCGTTCTGCTCCCTGCAGAACTCCTCCCTGGTGGGACCCCCTCTTGCTGCCAATGGGTCAGCTCAGAGATGTCTCCCAGTTCGGCTACCTGCTCCCCTGTAGGCACCGAGGCGTCCCCTCGAGGTCCGCCTCCTCCCGGTCCGTGGGAACTTTGGGGGCTGGTTTCCCGCGCCCCCTGCCCTTTCTCTTGGCAGGGACTTGTGCCACTGTTTCAGGCTCCAAGTCCTTTTGATCACCCTTTCTGGCTGCCATTGACCGAGTAGACACGCATGCCCACTCTGGCAACCCAAGCATCTCCAAGTGAGACCTGAGCTCAACCTCCTTCCATAAGGACTGCTCCAGGTCGTTTCCTAGCAGACAATCTACAGGCATGGTAGGGCTCACAACCACCCTCAAGGGACCTGAGACCCCCCCCATTCAAAGGGAACCTGCGCCACCATACACTGGCGCTCAGAGTTGTCGACAGCAACTACTTGGTGGAATGCTCCTGGGACTACTTGCTTCTCAGATACCAGGTGACACCGGACTGAGGTCACACTGGCTCCAGTATCTCTGAGAGCCTCTACCCTGTTCCCATTGATGGTCACCCAGGTGCTATATTTCTTTGTGTTAGGGGGCACCTGGTTTCCTGGGACCATCTCACTGTCCCCGAGTGAGACAAGGGTCATTTCTGCGGGATCCCCACCCTCCTGTGGGCACCCCTCCTCCCCAAGCGCTACACTAGCCAACACTTTGGACTGTCCACCGGTGGGTGGCTGTGTCCCTTTCGGGCACTTGGGGTCCCCCTTAAAGTGACCTACCTGGTCACATGCATAACACTTGCGGGGGCCGGTCTCAACAGGCTTCCCTGTAGAGACCCCTTTCTTCTTATCACCGGGGGGCTGGGAACCTTTACCCTGGGTACTAGTTTGGGGCCCTTTAGAAAACTCCTGTGCTTTACCCTTGTCCCCCCCACCTTTCTGCTGGGGACCCTGCCCACCTTTGGCTGAGTCTCCCCAAACGCTTTCTTGTGGACCCTGGTACTCACCCAGCGGTCCGCTTCCATAGCAAGCTTCCTGGGGTCAGTTAGCTTACTATCAACTAGGTGCTGGCGCAGATCTGCAAAACATAGACTAGACAAGTGCTCCCATGCAATCAAGTTGTAGAGCCCCTGAAAATCTGTTACACTACTGCCCTTCACCCAACCATCCAGAGACCTGCAGAACACATCCACACATTCCAACCAAGTGTTGGCATCAGACTTCTTACTGGACCTGAACTGATCCCTGTACTTTTCAGGAGTAAGACCATACTTCGTGAGAAGGGCATCCTTCATGTCAGCATAGGTGAGGTGATACCCCTTACCCAAAGCTATCAGAGCATCCCTTGCTTCTTCCGGGAAAAGTGGCCACAATCCTGCTCCCCAATTCTCCTCAGGGACCCCATTCATGTGTATGGCTGCCTCATAACCCTGAAACCACCTTTGTATGTCATCCCCCTTCTTGAACTCCTTGCCTACGTTCTTGGGAATGTGCACAATCCTGTCTGCCTTTCTGGACGAATTGCTGCCACCATCTGAGCCTGACTTACTCCTAAGTTCTAGCTCCTTCCAGTTCTCTCTCATGCTTTAAGAGCATCTTTCTCTCCTCTATGGCCAATCTCTTCTCCTCCCGCTCACTCTCCAGCCTGAGCTTCTGCAGCTCAAACTGCCTTGCCTCCCGCCTGTCCTCCAGCTCCTCTGGGGACAGACTGCTGCTGCCTGACCTGGCGGGTTCCCCCCTACCCAAAAGCACATCCACCCTGGAAATAGGCTCCTCCACCTCCTCACTGAGATTACCAGGCTGCCCATTGGCATGTCTGGCTGCTACCCAGGCCCTCAGCGCCTTCTGTAGCTCCTCCTTCCTTGTGAGGCCTTTAATTTGGACTTTCAGGTTTTTACAAATCGCTCGTAGCTCCTTTACGGCGTAGGATTCCAACCTATCCTCCTCAAAGATAACTTCCAGAGATGCAACGGATGATGCAATTGATTCAGGCATGACAAACGTAGTGAGTTGAAAACTGGCAAGATCAAAAATAGGCCAAAAGAAAAAGAACCAGTATGTGGTACGTAATGGTCTGCGATATGGTAGCAGTGCACACCAATCACTGTAAGTCAAGTGCAAACACAAGTCCTATCCTCACCGCTGACAACCAATGTTAGAAATGGGATCTCTAGTTGGCAAGGGCTTGCACCTTTGTCCAAGTAGGGACCCTTCTTCCTAGTCAGGGTAAGGGTGTTACACTCGTGAAGTAACCCCTGCTCACCCTCGTGGTAGCTTGGCACGAGCAGTCAGGCTTAATTCAGAGGCAGTGTGTAAAGCATTTGCACATAACCAACAGTAATACAGTGTAAGCACTACAAACGGACACCACACCAGTTTAGAAAAATAACCAATATTTTATATACTCAAGACAAGACCAATTACGACAAAAATCCACAATACTATACTTTACGAATGAATGCTTGATACGGTAACTTCTTCTTTGCAGGAATAGCACAAAAGCAAAGTTCGTACGAGTCGGTAGCTCCGTCCGAGCCTACCGTGATGCTGAAAACCACAGAGTCTAACAGTTCCAGCCGACCGCGTCGATACGGGCCAGCAGAGTCATGAACAGACTCGGTTACAGTACCTTTCTCGTTGTGGCTGGTACGGAGTGTACGAGCCGGTCGGCGTTCGTCGCGGTTGCGGTGCAAGACGGAGCGATGCAAGGTGCGGTGTCCCTCGATGTGGTGCAGGCAGCGGCTCGATGAGCGTCGTGCAGACGGAGTCGGTGAGTCCAAGGCGTGTGATGCAGGGTGAGACGATGCTCGATGCGGTGCTGACAGGTTGCGATGCAGGCGACCTAGCCGGAGTGCGGGAGCTGGCGTCGGACATCGGTGCGAGTCGGAGCGGTGCGTCGCAGACGTGTGAGCGGTGCCCCAAATGCGGTGCGGTCTCGACTCTTGAGCCAGTTGCAGCGACCGCGTCGGTCGGGTCCGGTTGGTTCAGTGAAGCGATGCGATGCGAACTGCGGTGCCCACAGGTCACGGTGCAAGCAGCGGCTCGATGTTGGCGGCGTCGGACGTCGCCCACGGTGAGACCAGGGTTGCGATGCGAAGCGGGGCGATGCGGTCTGCAGTGCAAACAGGTCACCGGCCAGGGATGGATTCGGTTGACGGAGTCGGTTGCAGTTCCCTTCCTCTGTGGCAACTGAAACAGCGTTCCAGAAGCGGTACCCAGAGGCTTGTGAAGTCTTTGTAGTCCCTGAGACTTCTTAACAGGAGGCCAGCTCGGTTCCAGGCCCTTGGAGATACTCAGCACAAGTTTGTAGAAAGTTCAGTCCAGTCCTTTCACTGCCCAAGGCAGAAGCAGCAGCTGCAGGCCAACCCAACAAAGCAACAACACAGCAAAGGGGCAGTACTCCTCCTGGCAGCTCTTCCAGCTCTTCGTCTTGGCAGGTTCCTTGATTCCAGCGAGATCTAAATTCATGGGGTCAGGGCCCCAATATTTATATCCCAAATTCCTTTGTTCTCTGAAGGCAGAGAGTCCTTTGCCTAGTCCAAACCAGTTCTGGAGCACTTTGTTGACAAGTCTCCGTCCCTTCTTTCAGTGAGTGGGCTAGGGACATCAGACGCACCACAGGAGGTGGAGCCAGCATTGTGGAGGGAAGGCACTGTCCTATTCAGGGCCCAGGTGCGACCCCTCCCACCCATCTACAGGTCGATCTGGCTATTTAGCCCTGTGCTGACTCACCCTGTCTCCTGGCATCCCTTAGCCCCTGTCACTCACACTCCAGACAAGGAATACACAACCTCGCAGAGGCAGGCTTGGATGGTTAGACAAGAAAATACCCACTTTCTAAAAGTGGTATTTTCAAACACAGAATGTTAAAACCAACTTCACTAAAAGATGCATTTTATCATTCTGAGTCCAGGCATACTAAACTCCGAATTTCTACCATGTTCCCGGGGTCAGTTAGGATTATAAGCTGTAATAATCAAAACTGCCCGTTCTGGCCTAGGGGGAACAGGTAGCCTTGCAATAGTGAAAAACGAACTAGGCTGTAATTCACTATCAGGACATGCCACACACCAGGGCATGTCCTACCTTTCGCATACAATGCACCCTGCCCACAGGGGTACCTTGGGCCTACCTTAGGGGTGACTAACATGTAGCAAAGGGAAGGTTTAGGGACTTGCAAGTGTGTGCACTTGCCAAGTCGACATGGCAGCCCCAGGCTGCGCACAGGCTCTGCGATGGCAGGCCCGAGTTACACTTTACGGGCTGTTTGCGTGGGTGGCACAATCCAGTGCTGCAGCCCACCAACAGCATTTGGTCTATAGGCCCTGGCACTCGCAGTGCACTTTACAAGGGACTGACACATAAACCAAATAGGCCAATCATGGAAACACCAATCCATAACACATTTTATACAGGAGCACTTGCACTTTCCCACTGGACAGCAGTGAGGAAAGTGCGCAGAATCATTACACCAGCAAAAACAGAGTCAAAACCGGGAGGTCAGAAAGCAAAAAGTCAGGGGAAACACGCCAAAAGATGCCAAGTCTAACAAGGAGGAGCAAGACAATGCCCCAGAGAAGGACCAGAAGTATAAGGTAAGCCAGTAGGAAAGGCAACAGGAGGAGAAGGAGAAATACCAAGAAGAAGGGGAAAAAGACAAGACTTGCAAGAAGATGATGATAATTAGGAGGAGGAGGAGAAAGGGCAGGAGAGAGAAAATGCAGGAAGAGGATGTTGAAGAAGAGCAAAGGACCAGGAGGAGTAAGAGGACCTGATGGAGAAAGAGAAAGACCAGGAACAAGAACATCCTTTAGACATCATGTAGGAGGATGAACCCTTTGTTACAGAGCCTTTAGATTTCTCAGCATACTCGTGGCACTGCTGAACCCTCTCAGCTACCTAAGAATGCAATCTGTGTGTGACCAATTAAGAAAACCAGAACAACTTTGCTATTACATTGTTGGTATTTTGCCACATTCCTTGAAGGCAGAGTTTGCCAAAAACATAATGCTTAGATTGTCTTTCATTGGCTTCTCTCCTGAAGATGCAAACCCTAATAACTACACCCTTCATGCCTCTGTTCCTTTTCTGCAGTAAGTAATGCATGGGTCAAATAATAATCTTGTTTCGTTTCCAGCACTGATTCTATGAAAAAATGTAAAATGCAAGAGTGAACATTTTAATCCATAATAGCACAGCATCCAATTGTTGTAATCCAATTGAATAATTGGAGGGTAGTCATCCATCAAGCCCCACAGAGAAGGTAAATCGATTCCCTTGCAAAGTGCAGAGACAAGAGTTTTAGAAAACAAAGGTATGTGTGTGGGCTCTTGCTGGCTATCCTGAGCTGAGACCAGACTCCGTTGGGAAATCATGGTTGTTAGACCTGGCATCCTTGGCATGGGTCTCCCTTCCATTTTTTTCATAATGCCTCCACTGTTGTCGATATGTTTTTGCTGGACTAGATGCTCATGGGCACTTTGCCACTGCTAATCAGTGCCAAAGTGCAAGTGCTCCTATTGTAAATTGTGATGTGAATTAGTGACTCCATGTTTGGCTTATTTGAATTACTGTCAGACCCTAGTACAGTGCACTGAGTGTGCCCAGGGCTTGTAAATCAAATGCTGCTGGTGGGCTTGCAGAAGTAGCTTGTAAAGTGTGTCTCAGGCCTGCCATTGCAGAGCCTGTGTGCAGTCTGTGACTGCCATGTCGACTTGGTAAGTGCACCCACCTACCAGTCCCCAAACCTTCCCTTTTCTTCATATCAGACACCCCTATGGTAGGCCTACGGGCAGGGTGCATTGTAAGGATAAGGTGGGACATGCCTGGTGTGTGTGGCATGTCCTAATAGTGAATTACAGCCATTTTCGTTTTTCACTATTGCAAGGTTACCTGTTCCCCATAGGCCAGAATGGGCAGTTTGATTATAACATCTTATAATCCTAAACTGACTCAGGGAACTAGGTAGAAATTCGAGTTTAGTATGCCTGAACTCAGAATGATCAAATACATCTTTTAGTGAAGTTGGTTTTAACATTCTGTGTTTGAAAATACCACTTTTAGAAAGTGGGTATTTTCTTGCCTAACTATCCAGCCTGCCTCTGCCAGCTTGTGTATTGTGTGTCTGGTTTGTGCGTGACAGGGGCTGGGGGTGGCCACAGGAGACAGGGTGAGGCAGCCCAGGGCTGAATAGAGAGATCTGCATCCAGAGTGGAGGGAGGAGTTGCATCTGGGTCTGAATAGGGCTGTGCCTGCCTGCCACAATGCTGGCTCCACCCCCTGCCGGGCGTCTGAGGACTCTGCCCCACATTCTGAAAGGAAAGAAGGAGTCATGTACACAGAGTGCTCCAAAGCTGCACAGAACTGGTTTAAGTTAGGCAAAGGCCTCTCTGCCTCCAGAGAACAAAGAGAATCAGGGTATAAGAGGGGCACTCAGACCCCAGGAAAATTAGATCACTTTTGGGAACAAGAAGAAACCTTTGCTGAGGAGCGGAACCAAGAAGAAACTGAGGAGAGACTATCCCTAAGCCTGAAGTGCTGCTTGGGGGATTGGCCTGCAGTGGTTTGCCTGACTGCCAAAGAAAGGAGAAAGGAACTTTTGCCTTGCTGTGACTTTCATCAACTTGTGAAGCATCTCCAAGGGCTTGGAAGAGAGCTTGCCCCCTGATCGAAGTCCCAGGACCATTGGACTTCACCCCCTTTGTGAATTGCTGCTGGGAACTCTGTTTCAGTGGCTACAGAGGTAGGGAGCTGTGACCGACTCTCCCGACCAGCTCGGTGTCCTGTTGGCACCGCATCGAGCAACGCCTGCATCTTGCAACGCACGGCCTTGGTCTCCCGACTCCGTCAACGAGCCGCTGCCTGCACCGTAACCTGTGAGCACCGCAACTTGCAACGCCTCGCTACACCGAATCCATCTGGTCCGAACGACACGGTCACTGTTGCTGAGCTCGAGTCCTGTGACCGCACTGGAGTTGGGCACCGCCTCGCAAGCTTTGCGACGCACTGCCCGACTCGCACCGCTGTCCGGACTGATCGACGCCAGCTCCTGAACCCGGCTCCGTCGCCGCACCGTAATCTGCCAGCACCGCATCGAAGCACCGTCTCGCCCTGCAGTGCACGGCCTTGGTCTCACCGACTCCGTCAACGAGCCGCTGCCTGCACCGCATCAAGGGACAACGCGTCCTGCAACGCTTCCATTTTGCATCGCGACCGCGACGTTCAGCCATCCGGCTCGCTTGCCCGTGCCTGCCGCTTCAAGTAAAAGGTACTGTGACCGAGTCCGTCTATGCTGTGCTGGCCCGTATCGACGCAGTCAGCTGGATTTGATAGACTCTGTTTGTTCCTTACATCGCCGTAGCCGGAGAAGGCTACCGACTCACACAGAACCTTGATTTAAGCATTTTTAACCAGATCTCTTGATTTTTTACAGTATTGTGGATTATTTTTGTCGTTTATGGTCTTGTGGTAATTCTATATAAAATATTCTTATTTTTATAAATATACAACCTGTGTGGTGTCCATTTGTAGTGTTGTCACTTGATTACTGTATATGTTCGCAAATGCTTTACACACTGCCTCTGAACTAAGCCCGTCTGCTCGTGCCAAGCTACCAAGAGGGTGAGCAGGGGTTATTTCGGGAGTCTACCTACTTTCCCTGACTAGACTCAAGGGTCCCTATTTGGACAAAGGTACCTACCTCTGCCAACTAGAGACCCCCAAATCTAACATTGGTGGCAGCGGTGGGATTTTGGACTTGCATTTGTGACTCATGCACAGTAATTGGTGAACACTACCTAGTGAGTGCAGACCAAAACGCAACCGCATACTCTTTGATAGCATTTTTTCTGGGATTTTCTATTTTTGCAACTGCCAAGTTTAATCACCATGGAGAAACCAGCATCAGTAGCCGCTGTTGAGTGTGATTGGGAAGAGGAGAGGCTAGAATGCTACACCCTCAAGCAGCTCAAGCATTTCTGCAAAACGTTTAAAGTGTCCATGACCGGACTCTCCAGGAAGGAGGACCTCCAAAAGGCGCTGAGGGCCTGGGTCGAATCAAGGAGTGCCCCTGTGGAGGGGGCAGAGAATGCAGAAGGGCAGCTGGAGGGGCTATTGGGTCTAGGGGCTGGAAGACCACCTTCCCCATAAGGTAGCAGTGTTTCTGCCAGAGGTCTGTCTCCAGAAGAGTTGGAGGACAGAAAGAGAGTAGGAGGCACGAAATGGAGCTGACCAAGCTCAAGCTGAATGGGCAGTTAGAATTTGAAATGCAAACTAGGAAATTAGCCCTAGAAGAAAAGAAAATGCAGTTTGAACATGAGAAGGTTTTGAGGGAGTTGGAATTGAAGGCCAAAAGCTTAGAGATTACTCCCTCTGGTGGCAGCACACCGTCCATGCCTGTTGAACCTAGGGTGTATATTCCCAAAGATGTGGTGAAGGAATTTTTTAAGAATGATGATATTGGGCAATGGTTTAGGGCCTATGAGGTAGCCATGACTTCCCACCGAGTCCCTGATAAGGATTGGGGAGCGGGGTTGAGGGGTCGGTTCCTTAGTGAAGGGCGGGATACCTTGTTGGACTTGCCCTCTGAAGTCTGCAATTCATACAGCCACAAGAAGGAAGCATTAATGTCTAGATATGGTTTGACCCCTGAGCTTTATTGGCAGAGGTTCAGGAACTGTAAGAAGATTGAAGGCAGTACCTGGGTTGAATACGTGACTTTTTTTTGCAGAGCATTGGATGGTTGGGTGAAGGGTAGCAAAGCGACTGATTTTCAGGTGCTCTTTGATTTGATAGCATGGGAGCACTTTTCCAGTAATTGTTTTCCTGAGCTACGCCAGCACCTGATTGATAGTAAGCTGACTAACCCTAGGCAGCTTGCTGAGGAGGCCGACCGCTGGGTGAGTACCCGGGTCCACAAGGGTCACGTGGGAGACTCCGCCAAGGGTGGGCAGGGTCCACAGCAGAAGAGTGGGGGGGACAAGGGTAAACAGAGGGAGTTCCATAAAGGGCCACAAAGTAGACCCCAAGGGAACCAATGGAAAGGTTCCCAGCCTCCCCCTGAGAAGAAGCCAGTGGCCCTCACAGGCCCCCCTGTTCACCAGGGACCACTGGTATGTTACAAGTGTGGCGCCCCTGGCCACAAGGCAAACGATCCTCATTGCCCTTTGCATGGAAAACCAGCACCCACTGGTGCAGTCCCCCGGCAGTTGGCTAGTGTAGCCCTGGGGGAGGAGTGGGGTGCCCAAGGTGGGGGGGAATCCCACAGTGTTTTCCCTTGTCTCATTAGGAGACTCTGAGATGGTCCCTAGGACCCAGCTGCCTGATAACACTAAAAAATACAGGCAGTGGGTGACCATCAATGGCCATAGGGTGGAGGCTCTGAGAGACACAGGAGCCAGTGTGACAGCTGTCAAGTGTCACCTGGTGTCTAAAGAGCAGGTTGTCCCTGATGCATTCTATCCGGTTGTTGCCGCTGACAACACAGAGAGTCACTGCAAGGTGGCTCAGGTTCCCTTTGAGTGGGGCGGGGTCTCGGGTACTCTTCAAGTAGCTGGGAGGCCAGCCATGCCTGTTGACTGTTTGTTAGGGAACTATTTGGAGAGCTCACCTTGGGCTAAGGTGGAGCGGAGTGTGCATTTAGAAATGTTGGGCTTGCGTGATTGGGCATGTGTGACCACCCGGTCAATGGCAGCTAAAGGTGTTCAAGAGGACCTGGAGCCTGAGAGGGAGGCCCAGGTGCCTGCCGGAGAGAGAGGAGGCAGGGTGCACAGGAAACTGGCCCCCGAAGTTCCCACGGTCCAGGAGGAGGCAGACCCTGAGGGGGATGCCCTGGACACTACAGGGGAACAGGTAGCTGAACTGGGGGACCTACCTGAGCTGACCCATTGGTAGCAAGAAGGAGGACCCTCCAGGGAAGAGTTCTGCGAGGAGCAGAACACATGCCCTTCTCTCGTGGGTCTGAGGCAACAGGCCACAGACCAGGCAGCAGGTGATCAGTCTGGATCACATTGGATTTACTGGGAGAATGGTCTCCTGTATTCAGAGCCTAAGGTTGCTGAGCCTGGGTCAGCCCGTGTGCTGGTGGTACCCCAGCGCTTCAGAGCCTTCCTACTGGGGTTGGCTCATGATGTACCGTTAGCAGGACATCTGGGGCAGGACAAGACCTTTGAAAGGCTTGTCACCCATTTATATTGGCCCCAGATGCGCAGGAGTGCCGCCACTCACTGCAGGACATGCCAGACTTGCCAGGCAAGTGGAAAGAGTGGGAGGAAGCAGAAGGCTCCTCTCCAGCCATTCCCTGTGGTCAGCACCCCTTTGAACGGGTGGGTATTGACATTGTGGGGCCACTGGACCCCAAGACAGCCATGGGCAACAGGTTTATCCTGGTCTTGGTGGACCATGCCACCCGGTACCCTGAAGCCATCCCTCTGAGGACAGTGATGGCCCCCGTGGTGGGACGGGCACTGATGGGAATTTTCTCACGTGTGGGATTCTCTCAAGAGGTGGTGTCTGACAGAGGTACCAACTTCGTGTCCAAGTACATGAAGTCCCTGTGGCAGGAGTGCGGTGTAACTTACAAGTTCACCACTCCTTACCACCCTCAAGGAAATGGGCTGGTTGAGAGATTCAACCGGACCCTCAAGGGCATGATTATGGGTCTGGAAGAACCCATGAGGCATAAATGGGACGTCCTCTTACCTTGCCTGTTGTTTGCATACCGGGAGGTGCCACAGAAGTCTCTAGGGTTCAGTCCCTTTGAGCTCCTCTATGGACACCCGGTGCGAGGACCTCTGAGTTTGGTCAAGGAAGGCTGGGAGCAATCTCCCAGGAAACCTCCCCAGGATGTATACAGTTACATGCTTGCCTTCAGGAACCAGACTAGGCGTTTCAGAGAGCTTGCTGAGGCAAATCTGGAAGCCAGCCAGGAGGAGATGAAGCGGTGGTACGACCAGAATGCCACTCTGGTCGAGCTTCAGCCTGGTCAGAAAGTGTGGGTCATGGCCCCTGTGGAGCCTTGTGCGCTCCAGGACAGGTGGACCGGCCCTTTCACGGTGGTGGAGCGCAAGAGTCCAGTTACCTACTTGGTGGACTTGCAGTCTCCCAGGAACCCCTTGCGGGTCCTGCATGTGAACCGCCTAAAGCCCCACTTGGAGAGGTCCCAAGTGGGCATGCTCTTAGCTACAGATGATGGGATGGAGGAGGAGACCGAGCCTCTTCCTGACCTCCTGTCAGCCCGAGAGCAAGATGGATCAGTGGAGGGAGTAAACCTCTCTACCTCTCTCACACCTGAGCAGCAGGGTGACTGTCGCCAGCTGTTGGGACAGTTCCCTGACCTGTTATCCCTGGTTCCCAGTGTCACTCATTGGTGCGTCCATGATGTGGACACTGTGGACAGTCTTCCTGTGAAGCACAAGGCTTACAGGGTGACTGACAGGGTCAGAGCCTGCATCAAGGAGGAGGTCTCCAAGATGTTTGCGCTAGGGGTGATTGAGTCCTCTAACAGCCCTTGGGCCAGCCCAGTGGTCTTGGTTCCAAAGGCTGCCACACCTGGTGCCACACCAGAACTCCGGTTCTGTGTGGACTACAGGGGACTCAATTCCGTCACCAGGACTGACGCCCACCCCATCCCCAGAGCTGATGAGCTCATAGATCGGTTAGGGGCTGCGCGGTACCTCAGCACATTTGACTTAACGTCTGGGTACTGGCAGATCGCCTTGACTGATGGGGCAAAAGAGAGGTCAGCATTCTCCACACCAGATGGGCACTACCAGTTCCGGGTGATGCCCTTTGGGATGAAGAATGCTCCTGCCACCTTTCAGAGGTTGGTCAACCAGGTGTTGGTTGGACTGGAGGATTTCAGCGCCACCTACCTGGATGACATCGCAGTGTTCAGTGCCAGTTGGGAAGAACATCTGCGCCACCTCTGGGAAGTGTTGATGGCGCTGCGGAGGGCAGGCCTCACAATCAAGGCAAGTAAGTGCCAGATTGGGCAGGGTTCTGTGGTGTACTTGGGACACCAGGTTGGGAGCGGCCAGGTGGCACCCCTCCAACCGAAAATTGATACCATTCTGGCTTGGGAGACCCCCAAGACCCAGACAGAGGTGAGAGCCTTCCTAGGACTCACCGGGTATTACAGGAGATTCGTCAAGGGGTATGGCAGCATTGTTGCCCCCTTGACAGAGTTGACTTTCTAAGAAGCAGCCCAGGAAAGTGATTTGGACTGACGCCTGTCAAAAAGCTTTTGACACCTTGAAGACTGCCATGTGCACGGCGCCTGTGCTCCAGGCACCCAACTTCTCCAATGAGTTAATTGTTCAGACGGACGCTTCAGAGCATGGTGTAGGGGCTGTTCTATCACAGATCAATGAGGAGGGCCTAGACCAACCTGTAGCCTTCATCAGTAGGAGGTTACTTCCCCGGGAACAGAGATGGAGTGCTATTGAGCGTGAGGCATTTGCTGTGGTCTGGGCACTGAAGAAGCTGAGACCATACCTGTTTGGGACTCACTTCCGGGTTCAGACAGACCACAGGCCCCTCAGATGGTTGATGCAGATGAGGGGTGAGAATCCAAAGCTGTTGAGGTGGTCCATTTCCCTACAGGGGATGGACTTTACGGTGGAACACCCCCTGGTACAGAACACGCCAATGCTGATGGTCTGTCCAGATTTTTCCGCCTTAGTGATGAGAACTCCCTAGGGGTAGGATAGTTCTCCCCACATTTCAGCTGGAGGGGACACATGTTAGACCTGGCATCCTTGGCATGGTTCTCCCTTCCATTTTTTTCATAATGCCTCCACTGTTGTCGATATGTTTTTGCTGGACTAGATGCTCATGGGCACTTTGCCACTGCTAATCAGTGCCAAAGTGCAAGTGCTCCCTATTGTAAATTGTGATGTGAATTAGTGACTCCATGTTTGGCTTATTTGAATTACTGTCAGACCCTAGTACAGTGCACTGAGTGTGCCCAGGGCTTGTAAATCAAATGCTGCTGGTGGGCTTGCAGCACTGGTTGTGCCACCCACAGAAGTAGCTTGTAAAGTGTGTCTCAGGCCTGCCACTGCAGAGCCTGTGTGCAGTCTGTGACTGCCATGTCGACTTGGTAAGTGCACCCACCTACCAGTCCCCAAACCTTCCCTTTTCTTCATATCAGACACCCCTATGGTAGGCCTACGGGCAGGGTGCATTGTAAGGATAAGGTGGGACATGCCTGGTGTGTGTGGCATGTCCTAATAGTGAATTACAGCCATTTTCGTTTTTCACTATTGCAAGGTTACCTGTTCCCCATAGGTCAGGATGGGCAGTTTGATTATAACATCTTATAATCCTAAACTGACTCAGGGAACTAGGTAGAAATTCGAGTTTAGTATGCCTGAACTCAGAATGATAAAATACATCTTTTAGTGAAGTTGGTTTTAACATTCTGTGTTTGAAAATACCACTTTTAGAAAGTGGGTATTTTCTTGCCTAACTATCCAGCCTGCCTCTGCCAGCTTGTGTATTGTGTGTCTGGTTTGTGCGTGACAGGGGCTGGGGGTGGCCACAGGAGACAGGGTGAGGCAGCCCAGGGCTGAATAGAGAGATCTACATCCAGAGTGGAGGGAGGAGTTGCATCTGGGTCTGAATAGGGCTGTGCCTGCCTGCCACAATGTTGGCTCCACCCCCTGCCGGGCGTCTGAGGACCCTGCCCCACATTCTGAAAGGAAAGAAGGAGTCATGTACACAGAGTGCTCCAAAGCTGCACAGAACTGGTTTAAGCTAGGCAAAGGCCTCTCTGCCTCCAGAGAACAAAGAGAATCAGGGTATAAGAGGGGCACCCAGACCCCAGGAAAATTAGATCACTTTTGGGAACAAGAAGAAACCTTTGCTGAGGAGCGGAACCAAGAAGAAACTGAGGAGAGACTATCCCTAAGCCTGAAGTGCTGCTTGGGGGATTGGCCTGCAGTGGTTTGCCTGACTGCCAAAGAAAGGAGAAAGGAACTTTTGCTTTGCTGTGACTTTCATCAACTTGTGAAGGATCTCCAAGGGCTTGGAAGAGAGCTTGCCCCCTGATCGAAGTCCCAGGACCATTGGACTTCACCCCCTTTGTGAATTGCTGCTGGGAACTCTGTTTCAGTGGCTACAGAGGTAGGGAGCTGTGACCGACTCTCCCGACCGGCTCGGTGTCCTGTTGGCACCACATTGAGCAACGCCTGCATCTTGCAACGCACGGCCTTGGTCTCCCCGACTCCGTCAACGAGCCGCTGCCTGCACCGTAACCTGTGAGCACCGCACCTTGCAACGCCTCGCTACACGGAATCCATCTGGTCCGACCGACACGGTCACTGTTGCTGAGTTAGAGTCCTGTGACCGCACTGGAGTTGGGCACCGCCTCGCAAGCTTCGCGACGCACCGCCCGACTCGCACCGCTGTCTGGACTGATCGACGCCAGCTCCTTAACCCGGCTCCGTCGCTGCACCATAATCTGCCAGCACCGCATCGAAGCACCGTCTCGCCCTGCAACGCACGGCCTTGGTCTCACCAACTCCGTCAACGAGCCGCTGCCTGCATCGCATCGAGGGACAACGCGTCCTGAAACGCTTCCATTTTGCATCGTGACCGCGACGTTCAGCCATCCGGCTCGCACGCCCGTGCCTGCCGCTTCAAGTAAAAGGTACTGTGACCGAGTCCGTCTACGCTGTGCTGGCCCGTATTGACGCAGTCAGCTGGATTTGATAGACTCTGTTTGTTCTTTACATCGCAGTAGCCGGAGAAGGCTACCGACTCACACAGAACCTTGATTTAAGCATTTTTAACCAGAACTCTTGGTTTTTGACAGTATTGTGGATTATTTTTGTCGTTTATGGTCTTGTGGTAATTCTATATAAAATATTCTTATTTTTATAAATATACAACCTGTGTGGAGTCCATTTGTAGTGTTGTCACTTGATTACTGTATATGTTCGCAAATGCTTTACACACTGCCTCTGAACTAAGCCTGTCTGCTCGGGCCAAGCTACCAAGAGGGTGAGCAGGGGTTATTTCGGGAGTGTACCTACTTTCCCTGACTAGACTCAAGGGTCCCTATTTGGACAAAGGTACCTACCTCTGCCAACTAGAGACCCCCAAATCTAACAATGGTCATATTTGTAGAACTGTCCAAACATGACATCAAGGTAGCAGCAAGGGCTGATACTGCGCCCTAAGCAGACCCATGGATATTCTTACACACAGCCCCACATTTTCAAGATCTGTGCCACATTATGCAAGATAGCACACATTGAAAGCTTGCACATGAACATTTTCAACTGATAGTACAATATACATACTATACAATACTTGTTAGTCTAAAAAATAAACCTTGTTCTCTCACCATACACATGATGAACTTGGGAAGGCAAGCTCGTCCACATGATCCTGAAGGCTGCCCTTACTATGGAAGGCTTATGAAAGCATTCTCCAAAGTGAACACATTGACTGACTACACCCATACTCCTGAAGGTCCTCAGTCAGCCTTCCTTGCAGGTTTGCAACCTCTTAGGATGTATAAATATATGCATCACTAGCCCCTATCAGAAGTCAAATCAGGCTGTCAATGACTCCATAATCCTAATGAGAGCAGAGGGTCTGGATAAACTTGGGAAATGTAATTCTGTCTAACATAACACCTAGGCCATGCAGGTATCGACAACCTAATGGGTAGCAGACACTCATATGCTTATGGGTCTCTTGCCATCTGAGTTGGTGGTTGCCGGTGGGAGCCACTTGCCTTCATTTTTGGGGACCAGCATTTATTTTCTCCCTCTGACATTTACTGAGAGCAAGAGGGGAAAAACAAACAAAGTGGAAAGGTGGAGGAAGAGACAGACAGAAAACCATTATAAAGGGAGAAAGCAGGAACCTGCAAGAGTGAGATAAAGAGGCAAGGACGGTCTGGTAGTGGAGTAAAGAGGCATGTGGCAGATTGAAGACTACACAGACTTGGTATTGGGCTCCCTGACTTTTCATTTCACTGGCGGCAGACTTCTGAGCAGAGCTTTGGGCAACAGCATTTATTCCTTTACAAATTAAATGCTGATCTGTGCATGCATTAATAATAGGATCCCCATCCACTAAAAAGGTTCTCTTTATACTTAATATGCTGCTATTCACCTGAAGCAACGTCACCTTTGAATTGAGCAGGTGCTAATATGCACCAGTTCGCTCCTGTCACCGTTTGTGTAATATGGCCCTTGGAGTCATCAACTGGTTCAAAAAAGTAGGTATCAACTGAAAGCACTGAAAGGTGGACTGTTAATTTGGGTGGGGTTGTGAAGGCCAAAAGCGCTTCACTTTCTGACCTGATCATGCATCTGCCAGTGATACATACTCAAACTAGCATTTCTTTCCCTATATATTGCCACCACCCCACACGTACAAATATGAGTTACATCTTTAGCAATGAAACATCATGTATAAAGAGGAGAATGCTTCTAGTTATGGAGGGAAATTGGAAATGAGCACTCATCATAATTCATGCAGGGTATCCAGCGGTATGAATTTAAATATATTTTATATTCATTATGAAAAATGAGTCAGAGTGAACCAGAAAAACTGTTTGCACTTCCTTGACAATCGCACTGCCATCATAAAGCAAAAAGTCACTTGCACAATGCCAGCTGACAAGCACTATCAAGCAATAAAACATGAAGCTCTTAGCAAACAATCTACTTTAACAGCAGGTGATAAAAAAAATCCACTTGTCCTCTTGAACTCCATTGGTATATTAAAAATACAGTACATACAAACTTGCTTTACATCTTGATAAAGTCTGAGGTCAATTAAGCATAAATTGCATTGAAAATTCACCTAGATACATTCTTCAACTTTTCAGAGATTTTTTTTAGTTCTCTGACAATTTTTTTCATCTACCAAAATGATTAGGAAGCGTCTATTTACCTGGCCATCGACCAAATAGTACAAAACCTCTGCTATTTAGCCCACACCCAGAACATTAGTACATAATCTCTGCTGTTTAACCGGCCATAGACTAAATAGTCTAGATGATTTACAGTTTGACCAGCACCTGGATAAATAGTGGGAAGGAGGTCTTTATTTAGCCAGCCATATGGAAAAAGGGACTCCAGACAATGGTAGTGTGGTGGCCATCTTGTAATGGGGATGCAATATGTGTGAAGCATTTGAAAGTGAGTGCATCTACAAATGTACAATAGTTTGTAAAACGGTAAGTGCATGAATTAAGCTAAGCCGTTTACAGATGAAGCAAACACAAAATCAGTATTGAATAAAAACATTTATGTTATTTTAATTTTCAAATAAGACATTTAGGGCCAGATGTACTGCCCGTTTTTGCATGCGCAAATGGGTTTGCGAACCCGTTTGCGCATCCAAAAACATCATGGGCCATGTACAAAGCCTATTTAGCGAGTTGCAATTTATTTGCGACTCGCTAAATAGATTTTGCGACTCACTATTTGGAAGGGGCGTTCCCTTCCAAATAGCGAGTCTCAAAACCATGTACTAATATTTTGCAACCACAATTGTGGTCACGAAACACTCGCAATTACCACCTACTTCAAGTAGGTGGTAATGCATTCACGAAGGGGTCCCAAAGGGACCCCTTCCCTTTGCAAATGCATGCGAAAATATTTTTAAGGGCAGGCAGTGGTCCCAGGGACCACTGCCTGCCCTTAAAAAATGAAAGGAAAATGTTTCATTTTTTTTTTTAAATGCATCCCGGTTTCCTTTAAGGAAAACGGACTGCATTTAAAAAAAAAAAACTGCTTTATTTAAAAGCAGTCCTGGACATGGTGGTCTGCTAGGCCTGAGGCCACCATCCCTGGGAGGGCCTGTCATTCCCAATGGGCTTGCAAATTGCGAGAGGCTCATTAATATTAATGAGCCTCGCAATTTGCGACCCATTGGGAATTGCAAACAGTGTTAAACACACTGTTGTACATTTTATTTTGCGCCTCGCAATTTGCGACTCGCAATTAGTCGCAAATTGCGAGGCGCAAAATGAAATGGTCGTACATCTGGCCCTTAGAAATTAAACAGAAGCTTCAGAATATGGCACAGATTTTTTGCACTTCAGTCAAGGAGTATTTGGCTGTCAGCAAAGAATACTGAGCATGTTATATAAATGTTTTATTCACCCATGAGAATACATTGTTTTTTAATGAATTCTCAGGGGAGATTAAGGTGATTCAGCGCTAATCGACACAGTGCACAGAGTTATTTTAGCTTGTTGTATAAGTGCGGTGCTGTAAGGGAGAGGATGTCAACCCTACAACCCAATAAGAAATGAAAAAGCAAAATTCTCCCAGCACACACAATATCAATAAGCACAATTTTGAGTCATTCCATTCTCATCATGTTCCTCAATCTTTTCTTTTATTCCCTTTCTTCCGCCAGCCAACACATGCTTTGTCAGTGGGTGTCTCACCCTATGACTTTGTCAGGGCTGTGTTCCATAGGTATACTCTCAGGCATGAGGTTAAATCACGTTTCAATAATCCTACGATGTCGATACCGGGCTTGTGTGCAGACCTTGCATATGCGTACGCCATGTCTGTGCTCGGAGACCGGTCTACCCGCACACGGGTTGATGATGGTAAAATACCTTTCAAGGTCCACACACGGGCCCACGGTAAGGAAAACCTGAAAGAGGTGACTAGGACCGAGAGGACCAAAAAGGAACAGGGCCAGATGGGCCAAGACTGGAGGAACTAGTAAGGGCCATGATGGCCAAAAGGCAAAGTTTATGATAACAAGCACAATAGGACAAGAAGCACCAGGAAGACTAGGACCAAGGAGACCAAGGCTAGGTGGGTTAGGTTCAGTAGAACCTAAACTAAAGGGAACAAGACCAGGAGGATCAGGGACAGTGGACTCAGAATCATGAGAAGGACAAGGACTGTGAAAAACAAGAATAATATGATCTTGGCCAGGAGTGCCAGGTAGCTGAGACCAGGGATGCGGAGAGACAGACTCAGAATAAAGAGTTCTAGGAGGACCAGGGAACAAAGGACTGGAGGGTCCTGGAAGATCAGGGCAAAGAGGATCAGGACCTTGATTACCAGGACCAGGAGGACCAGGATGAGGAGGAAAAGGAAAGGAGGATCAGGACCTGGGACATACGGACCAGGATGATCACAGCCTGGAGGTCCAGCCCACATGGCCAGAAACAGGATGGCCAGGAAGCTGAGCAACAGAATGGCCAGGCCCAGGAGGACGGTGATGAACTTATGTTGCAGCACGAGGACAAGCAGCAGGAAGGCCAGGGCCACGAGGATCAGGGCTAGAGCCAGAAAGACAAGATCCAGGTCTATAGGACTGGGGACCAGAATAAGCAAGGAAGATGGGGGAGTCATTACCAAGTAAAGGCCCAGAGCCAGGAGAACCAGCACCAGAGCGAAGAGGATTAGAAGGATTAGCACCAATAGAACCATACACAGGCCTAGGAATGCCAGGGGCCCATGTCCATAGGTCTAGGGCCCAGAGTACCAAGAGGAGCAGAAAGACCAGGACCTGGGGGGGTAGCAGGTTCAGGATAAGGAAGATCATGAGGACCAGAACAGACAGAGCCAGGAAGATTTAGGGGACTGGACCTGGATGTCTAGGAGGACCAGGGCCAAAATGACGAAGTTTAGATGGACCCAAACAAAGAGAACCAAGACCAAGAGGGTCCACTGGGTACAGCACCAGAAGGACAATGAGGACAAGGCACAGGGCCAAGAGGGCAAGTATGATCCAAAGCAGGAAGGATAGAGCTAAGCTGGCAAGACCTACGTGGGTCAGGACACAAGAGGTCAGGTAGACCGAGGGGACCAGCAGGACCAGGAGCTGATGTACTGGCAATCAGACAAGCAGGCTGAGAAGGATCCCTCTCTTCCGCTGCAACAGGAAGCAATGCAATATGTCTCGCATTTGTGAGAACTTAATCTATTGGTATGGTAAATTACAATTCTTTTTATTTATCTGTTTTACAAACAAACACATAAATAAAATGCATTGTCATTTACAATGCCAATACCTTAAACTCTCGCAAATGCTATACCTATTGCTTTGCAAATGCTTGTTCCTACATGAAGCTGTCCCTGTGGGTGAAAACTGGACAGGGTCTGAACTTCAGTTTTTCTGTTTGGTCACCAAATGATCAAGCAGCAGACGCATTACAGCTATCAAGTCTTTGAAAGCCTACAAGCCCTTAACCTACCATCCGAAGTCAGGAAAAGGAAGAAAGAAAAACAAGACCTTCCCACGTTTAGGAATAACCCGCTACAGTTTCTATTATTTCCTCTTGACTATCACAGCTGCCGAGCCTCTTCAGAACCGACCAGCACTTAACGCTCCCATTAAAAAGTAATCTAAGCAAAACATTTAGCAGGATTAACCCACTGGTCCGGGACTACATTGATGAACTTTCTAGTTTGAGCTCGACCTAACTGGAACTCTAGACACAAGGTACGTGTCTTCTCCTCTTCAAAAGACACAAGACACTCGCATTCTAGTATTGCCTCCAAGATCAGTGCTCCCCAGCTGGATAATTAGTATGTTAGTAAATACCAGGTTCTTTGACGTATTTTCAAAGGATAAAATAATCTATTCACCCAATGTCCCTAAACGTACAATGCCCCACTTCAGCCATAAAGTTACCTAGGAAAAATCTAGTTGGACTTTGCTTCCAGACACTGAATTCTTGTGTTTAACATATTTGAAATTTAGCATGGAGAGAAGCTCAAATGTTGGATGAGCGCTTCCAGCCTGATTGTCCTAGTACATTCAGCAGTTGGACCTGAATCCTGTGGTAAAGCGGAATCTACAGTGGGGCCCACGTTTGTAGTTTTGGAGGCAGTGGGAATTGGCTTGGTCCACGAAAGCATGAAAGAGAATTGCCTTACCAAATTGTTGAGAATGGTCTTCTTTGGCCAAGCCCAAAAGTGTGAACAGTTAGCATTTCTGGACATGTTGTAGGTCTGATGAGATCCTGACCTACTCTTTTAAGTAATTATGTATCAATGAGTGGAGCTCTGTATGATTTGGTTGTGAACCTCATAGGAAGTGAATAACATGTGCTAAATGTGGTGTTGTATACATTATTTTTATCGACAGTTTATGCACTATAAACATCTCGTAGTATACGTTGTTGGTGGTTAATATGGTGCTTGACTCAGGGAGAGAAAAAGAGAGTGTATATGTAAGAGAGAGAAAGAGAGACAGAGTGTGTGTGTTTGTGTGCCTGTGTGTGCGCATACACGCGCTTGCGCCAATGCACACACTGATAGAAAGTGGCCTTTTCTGCTGCACTCAGGCCTCGCTCCTTACAGTGCTTTGATTTATAATAATGCTTCAAGTTACTATGGACAGCCTCCATGAACAAATGGAAATGCCATATTACTCATCTGTAAATAATTCAGGGTCTGTCAGATTCTCAGATTTGTGACCATTTATAATCTAAGAAGATGCTGTCGAGGGCTTACACAGGACGCGATGATCAAGAGGCAACTGTAGACATTCATGTGGTTGTTTATTTTTTCAACAGGAACATTTCACACCCGAATGCAAGTTCAAGGAGTCAGTATTTGAAAACTACTATGTGACGTACTCTTCAATGACATACAGGCAGCAGTCTGGCAGAGGATGGTATTTAGGTCTGAACAAGGAAGGCGAAATTATGAAAGGAAACCATGTAAAGAAAAACAAGCCTGCAGCTCACTTTCTTCCAAAACCATTAAAAGGTAAAGCAGTTTGAAGATGAGACTATTTCATCGGTATTCATTGAAAATTCGCTTTGAAAGATGTATGCATTTAGTCACTGGTGTTTCTTCCATTAGCCATAAACGAAATGTGTGCGTTTAAATTGCATAGTCGTATGTTGATTTAACAATGTGTGTAGGTTCATTGATCAGTGAAAGGTACTGCATATTGATTTGTATGTTGCTTATATTTGTCTAATCTATTAATCATCCTGCATTTTTCATTAACCTTCTGAATATTCGTGCATATTTGGCATGCGGCAAAATACAAATACTGCAGATTCTATTCAAGAATAAGACAGTATAAAATGTAGTTCTTGGTATGTTTTCGATCCAGTGGAGACTCTGTATTGTAACCCTACAGATGATGCCAGTGTAATTATTTGGATCCTAAAAGCAGAAGTCTAAGAAATAGAACTCACACAGGCCCACATAGTCCAATGCGCCTCTCTATCTGGTGAAAACATTTCTCAGAATAGCTGACCTAGAAAAATGCTCATTTAATATTCCTTGTTAGCCCACGGGAAGACCCACTGCTCAGTTGCCTTTTGAGGTGGAATTTTTACTCTTTGCATATTCTATTGATTATGATATTCCTAAAGATAAGTAGGGTTGCTAATGAGTTTAGAACACTTCTACTGTTCCATATATGTCATAAGTTCCCTGCAAAAGTATCTGTTTTATATTCGCTGCACTAATTTATTTCATTAAAAAACTTTCAGGAAGCAGTCGTCAGGACTGTTTAATGTTTGTAATTGTATCTTTTCTTTATTAGTTATGCATTATACAGTGCTAAAATGTTTTCCCTTAAACGAACACCCTATAAATACCAAAATAAACAGTACTCAAAAGCAACTCAAGCGTAAATGGACTAAGAAGAGGGCACACAATCAGGTCAAATCGCCAGACTGAGAGAGTCGTTTAGATCAACAGCTAGGTACAAAATACCAAATGTATGAATTTCGCATATTAAAATCAGTACTACATGCATCATCCTCAGTGTATAAATGCAGTAGGTGTAAAGTACATTAAAATAGCCTGCCACGTTTCAAAGAGCTGATACATGTATATTGGAGCATTTAAATGTGTTCACAATGGCAAATGTTTTTTGTGTTGGTCCATAAAAACAGAACTTAACAATACAGGAGCATGGATAGATATGTCTGTACACCACGCAAACTCACCCTATTATCCCCTTCACCAGCAGAAAGTGTGATGTGGTACAAAAGGAGGATAGACTTCGCCAGTAAAAAACGAACAATACTAATAATGAGAGGTACTTTTTGAATGGCACACTCCAAACTGAGTATTTTGTGGACACTTAAAAAGCGTTATTATATTGCTCGATACAATGATACTGACTTATTTGTCTGCTGAGATTCAAGCCTCGGACCTACAAGTCTGTGGATGGCTGCTCAGCCAACCCAGCTACCTTGCAGCCTGCCAGAGAGGCTCATGTATCCATCACTGCCGCTGGAGAAAGAGCTATGGAAGGTCTCAGATCTGGGCCGATCAGTGTGACACCTAGGGCCTCGTTACAAGATGCCTGCTAGTTAGAGAGAGACATTCTGCAGCCGGAGGTAACGCCCAATTAAGACATCACGCAGTTTTGGTACTGGAATTCTGGAAAACATGTAAGACCCAGCATTACTGGATGCATTTATGAATCTTTCCCGATTTTGTTGCTATTTCCGTACATATCTTGTTTTACAAGGTGCATTTCTCACTCTTGGTAAAATGCATAATTAGGCGGGCGGCATCTCCTACAGAAATACTGCACTGCCCGACTTGTAATAGAGTCATAAGAGGGGAGGGTTACACTTTGAAGCAACTAAATCATTAATGAGGTGCTTAGTCCTCACATTTAAAAAACAAAATTAAACGCACTATGTAGGTATTAAGTAGAAGAATACTACAGATTGACCTGACCCCTGCAGGGGAAAGTAACTCAGGTCCAAAGCTGCCCTCATAGGCTGTGACATGGGATGCTCTGATGCTGGTTTCCCACTATAGGCAACAGCCTGTGACAGTGTCAGTGGATGTCTTATTGTGTGTAACCCATTGTGGGCGACTCTTTGGAAGTGTAGTGAGAACATTCTAAGGACGTCTATAGGCTGTACTCATGAATGTAAATATATTATTTGTGCTGGAGAGATGATCGGGATTGCTTCACTCAACTTTCCACAATAATATCCCGAGAAAACATCACTGGAGATTCAAAGTATAAAAAGTCATCACCTCTTAGCTTGATGATCAATTGTGAGAAAAATCTGACATCTTGTTTAAAATAATTCCTAGGAAGCCACACTGTCACTGGATCACCTTTGCATCAGATCATGGCCAGAGGAATATATATGCCCTTAAACCAATAGACAGAGACATCTGTTAGGCTGATCAGACACCTTTTTCCAAGTACTTAACTGTCTCCTCCCATTAGGATGAATGTTTCTCTAGGAACAGACTACAGTCCTCTTTATAGTCAGGCAGGTTGGCAGCACCACAATATGTTGAAGGTGCTCCTGCCCCACCAAACTCGTGGAGACCCCATCTCTTTTAGAGTTTTCGAAACTATAGAGGTGGAGCCTCAGAAGACGGTGCCATTGAAAACCCTGGGCCTGCCTGTCGATCCGCTATTTGGCCACCATGTTATAGTGACTCTCACCCCCACCCTACTTTGGGCGGGGTTACCCTGCTTAGGGTGGGGTAACTGTCAATTGATTTCACAGATTTTGTCCACCATGCAATGCATAGCAGACCTGGACATGAAAACCTGTAATGTGCATGTATCTTATCCATTATGTTATGGTGGATTGGTGGAACTGTCTGCACTTATGTGATTTCTGAGGTAAATCCACAGGAACCATATAAATGTGTCTCAGGTGATGTTTTTCCTTGTGCTTGGGTGACATCTGTAAGATTATATTTTTCGATGCTGGTCCTTGAGAGGAGGGGAGGCAGGGAAATGATGTCAGAGTAGCCTCTATTAATTGGACTACCAGAAGGATGTTCCAGAAGGCAGATAGTGTGTTGGCTCTGCAACGAGGAACACTGTAATCTGCTGCCCACTAATGGTGCAATGTTCTATTGAGGTTTGCTGATGGCCATTTGAGAATTGTGGTCAGTAACCCATCACTACCAACCTCCAATTGAACTAAATAACTGCTTAAACCAAGTTTTAAAGGTACAGCTTGCTAAGTATTGATTAGCCTGCACTTCACGTATTTAATCACAGTTTCAACAGTTTTCACTTTTAATATTTGTACACCCACATGAGTTTTAGAAACGTTTCCATCAATAGTGATAACAAATAGCCCTGTTAGATCCTGACTGTCAGAATACAATGGCGCTCACAGAATATGTCTGTTAATACTGCTTTCTACTGAATAAACCAGATGTCACAAACTAGAGCGATTACTATAAATGTTGCTTGGTTGCCCATTTGCATTGAGCCAACTCATTTAATGCCAGATTGGTCCTTAAGTCCATGCACTTTTGGTAGCAGTTTTCACTGTAAGCATTAGTTCTACAGTCTCTCATCAGTAAATTCTCTTTTGAAAACAACATCCTGTTTTCCCTAGCAGAAGACCTGACCATCAGCTTACTACTATTCTTAAATGTTTAATCACAATATTCGTGGATTAAGGAAAATGAATTCTACTTGTCCTGCTCTGCATGAACAAATGTGATCACATTTTACAGGTTTGGTGCGTTTGCTTTCCTTTGCTTTCATTGTATCACTTCAAACAGCTACAGCGTAGAGAAGGCATTCAACAAATACCAACTGTAATTAGGTTTTATAGAGAAAACAGTTTCTATGATTATAAAAGAGAATTTGTAATACCCTTTCATCCTTAGTTATACTGGTGACAATTAACAAAATAGGCCCAAAGAACACTTAGGGTCTGATTACAAGTTGCATAATACTGGTGGGGTTTTAAATTAACACTTGAAATAATGTTACGGTGTGGGAACACAGTGCCAGTACCATGCAATTAGAAGTTAAACCCCATTAAATGCAGAATTACCATGTGGGACCAGATTTACCAGTTGCGAACCCAAATAAAATTCCCAATTCGAGGGGTTTAATGCATACATTTACCACCTCTCTCTGAGCAGGTGGTAAATGTATGCTGCAGCCTCTGTGGAGGTGGGGGTGGATGGAGCGAGGTGTGGGGGTAGGGAGCGAAGGAGAAACTAACTTCTGGCAGAGGGGAACATTGTATTCCATTCAGTAATGCTGCTCCGCCTGTCTCATAGTCAGGGCCGAAGAAGGGCCAAGGGACTGTTTTCCAGACTGGGAAACATGTGTGCCATCTAGGGTGACCAACCGTCCGTAAATTTCACGGACTGCCCGTAATTTGGGCCTCTTGTCCGTTGTCCGTAAGGGTTTCTTCCACGGACGCCTTTTGTCCGTAATTTCAGGCATTGGAGCGAGCTGCCACCTGCAAGCAGCCTCAGAGTCTGTAACTCTCACTGCAGGGGCCAGCTCCTCCCCGACCTGGCACAGGCTGCTATCAGGCCCATTATCATTCTGTATGTCGGCCTAATTATCACATACAGAATGATAATGGGCCTCTGCACAGTCACACCATTTGCTGGGCCTCCTCCTGCCAGAGCCGAGGGCATGGCAAACTGCTTTTTGTTTATGCCCCCTTAGCATTTACACGTCACATCCCCTTGGGATGATTGATCAGATCGGGTGGTTTTTTTTCAGTGGGGGAGAGGGGGCATGTAAGATCTGAGCCTACAACTCTCCCTAACGTACCATCATCACAGATTTTTGACTCGGGCGCCCTGGGGTCCCTTTTTTTTTACGAGTTTGTGAACCTTTCTAAAGGCTTGTTACTGTGCGGCTGAAGGTAGCTACACAGGCCCGGTTCTAGAGGGAGGGCCGGGTGGGCCAGGCCCACCCAAGAGAGCCCCTGGCTCTCCCAAGGTCTGTACTCAAGCAAATAGTGTCCATTTATTTTTTGTTTTTCGAGTGTGTGCCCTTACACTTTGTTTAATCACCTCACTTGTATGATGTTGAGTTAGGCTCCTAAAAGTCTCTGCATGTATAGGTGTGAAAGTCAGCAGGCATGGATGTTGATGTCTCCCACACACAAAAGAACACCAGGGTGTCTGACACTCCCACTACAGCAAAATACAGTGATTGCAAGCGTCCATAGCAGTTGGGAATCAGGCAGCGAAATGTCACGTGTATACACACACAAACACACACTCTCTCTCTCAGGGAGAACACTTAGAGAATATATATTTTAGTAGTGGTTTGTTTTCTTTTCTTTCTACAGTAGGGCCTTTCCTAAATGAGAAAAATGTTGCGTTGTGACAGTTAAAAAAAGGACATTTTATGGACCATTCCGCTTAGTTCACTAATATGCGTGTGAATTTAGATAGTTATAAGTGCAATTTTGTGACTTTTGCTGGAGTCATGTGTAACCTGCAGGACTCTGTTTTGAACACCAACGTGGACTTCTCAGCATTTCATCCTTCTGAAGTTGATGAAATGGAAGTCACTGGTTAGACAAATACAAATTCTTGCTATTTAGAATGCTTTATAATGGTACAATGTGGCTAAATATATTTTATGAAGGAATATATTATATCAAGCACTATCAGACACATTTGTATATTTGTTGAATAAAACAATAAAGGTTTCACTGTGAGTTGAAGTTGAAATGGAATGTAAACTGCAACACACAAAAAGAACAAGTCTCAAAAGTACTAAATCACATAATTGAAGATTTTTTAAAAACATCTTAGTATTAACAACTACTGTAACTATTTGTGAATATTGCAGGAAGTCTCGGCTTATTGATGACTAATTCTGTATATCACTGTGTGTTTTTTTGTCAAGATACAATTTATGTATGCCAATTCCTTTGAGGTATATTTTTGTGTTGTAGCCTGCACATATTTCACCCTGAACTCCTGTTAAAAACTATGCATTAGATTATCCCAGTGACCAAGGCCCTTGTAAGGAGTTGACCTTGAACACTGTGCCTGATCTTGGTAATCCGAGTAGGATGGTAATACCGCAGTCCAGAGATTAATACTGTGCACAAGCCTGAACAATACAGATCCTTACTTTAGCCTTTGAACGACAGAATAGGGCAGTCATGAGGTACAGGCTTGCAATTATCCCCGTTGACAGTATCAGCTTCTAAATCTTAAATCCTGATTACCTGAGTCAAATTTATCAGCCATCGATTCCCAAATCAATTAATAAACAATCCCAATAGTATGGCTGATAGTGAACCAGGCAGAGGTTTTCAGGTGGACGAGAGGAATGCTATAAGAGGAGGCTCTTCCACTTCAGTGGAGTTCTCCATAGTAAATCACTCCATAGAGGGGGAATGGAGCCTCCTGTGCAAATGCACTGTTTTCACCTTTATTACTGTGAGGAGTAATTTTTTCTCATTGAGAAAGCTATTGCCCTACATCCATAGTAAATCTGGGGGTGATCTGTTCCCCATCATTTCCTGGAAGTAGAGATACTCCCAATATCTCCAGAGTGGAAATGCTACCAAGAAGAATTTGAGGGTGCCCACAAATGTATATGCTTGTGGGTGTACCTAAAAAGTACTAAGGTGAATCACACCTTACAACACTCAATTCTCACACCTTAAGTGGGATTTACTATAGGGGATTTCTCTGCACTCTTGGAGAAATAATCCACAGTAATAAATGCATAGCCACCTGTCAGGAGTTCCTTTATGAATTCCTTGCAGGTGTAAAAAGGTACATTTAGTCATAAACCTATGTTTATGACAGAATTTATCTTTTGAGAATACAGCCCTATAAGTTTATATACAGTACAGGGGATAAATACTCAACAATTAGGTATTATGGTTCCATAAAGGGATCCATAGAGTTGGAAATCTCAGTCCTTTGCATATATGTTTTTTAAACATCTAGAGATTTGTGAAGTATGAAGCTGACAGAGCATTTCAAAATGATCCCTTTGTTGTACGGGGCCGTAATCACATCACTAGGTAACCCTATCTTACTGGTTCTGATGAGATGCTTACTTCCCTTTCTCCAGTCCTGGTGGTCCAGGGCAGGCCTTGCCGTGCAGTGGAAGTCAAGGTGAGATATGCTATTCATTTCCCTGCTGGCTCTCAGCAGTTAATGGTTGCAGGAAAAACAGTTCCCTGCAGTTGGATGTCCTGCACGTCTTCGGACAAAGGATGGGTGTGATGCAAAAGGAACGGCAAGATCATAATTTGTATTGCCGCATTTCTATACATACTTACATGATATTCAACTATGAAAGAGTGATTTGTAAATCTCACTAGAACTCTATAACTTTACATTATGTACTTTTAACATCACATGTTTTTGAAACATTAAAATATGCCTTGAAAACACTACATTTCACCACTTTAGTATACTACATTACACTCATTTCTGGTCTTATTATTGGTTGATACTGTAATAAATAATAATATAGATAATAAAAAGAATTAATTAATCAGTATGACATTATTCCTGTGAAATATGAGTTTTGAAACTGCTACTGAAAGGATATTCAACTAATGATCCACAACCTAAAAACATTGCCATGAGTATGGTCAGTTATGGTAACAGAGCACCTCCACCTTCGCAACCCATACATTTTAGTCATGCACTGTAGTCAAAATTCTCTTCCCTACTCTTATGTCTAGGCATGGCTATGCTTAGTTGACCTTGAGCACGGTCATTACCCTTGCCCTCTAACAAGTGCCATGAGCATCCAAACTGGCACTTCCTGCAGCAGTGCTCAGAGGGCATGGTTTGCAGCCATGCCTTATCCCCAGTACCGCTGCAAACAGTACAATTTGGGTACTGAGAAGGGCCAATGTTCTGTTCAATTAGGCCAAACATTAGTAGACATATGCATCTTTCACTTTGCAGACTTGTGAAAAGTGGGCCTATATTGTCAGTGTCTAAAACAGCAAATCTTTTTTTTGTGGAGTTTTATATAGCGCGAACTAGGCCCGGAGGTATCAGAGCGCTTTACATGAGCACCAGTTACATTACAGATGGACACATTCATTTTAGTAGGCACGGGGAAATTAAGTGATTTGCCCAGAATCGCAGAATGTTGAACGTCCATGCAGAGACTCAAACCTGGTTCCCCAGCTCAGAGGTCAACTGCCCTAGCCGTTTGGCTACATTCTCTCCCCAATGCTCACAATCTTCCTGAATGCTTTTATTTTTTGCCACCACCATATCCATCATCTTGGCCCACCCATGTTTCTTCATGGCCCTCCCAGAGTCAGAATCTTGGAGCCGGGCCTGCTCCTACAGAGAGGAGCGGAAGGTCAGAGGTCACCTGACAGGGCGGGTGGTTTGGGAGGACATTGTTATCTCGCAGCTCGGAAACACGACAATGAATCTGCCTGACCATGGAGAGAACCAGCCTGGGATCGTGAGTGCCTGGTGCCCAAGATCACACATGCTGTACAGTCCCGGTGGCATCTGTTGGCGCAAGCATCTCTGCGGGTCCGCAGAAGGCCGGCACTGGTATGAGGTTGGACACCCTGGAAAGGGGAAACATTGTGATGAGAGTGTGCACGTATTGTGCTAGCCAGATCAGTGACAGCATTTGCTGGGCCTCCTCCTGCCAGATCCCAGGGCATGGCAAACTGCTTTTGTTTATGGGCTCCTGTCACCTCACTAGGGGCCAAGCTCTGGGGAGGTGGAGGTTTCATTTTGGCGCGTGTTACCCAGGTGCATCCACTGTTAGCCTCTTAAACTGTCACACAAGCAGTGATAATGGTACAAATACAATTGTCCTTTATTATTTATTTCTTTTTCTCCAATAGTGCAAAGTTTCTGCTTTTGTGCTTTTATTATTTTCATGTTTACCCTGGCCCTCCGAGCCCCTTTAGCGTTTACACATCACATCCCCTTGGGATGATTGATCAGATCAGGTGATTTTTTTCCAGTGGGGGAGAGGGGGCATGTAAGATCTGAGAAGCCTTCAGCTTTGATCATTTTCTTTTTTTTAATATGCAAACGCAGGTGTTTAAGTTTCACTCGCACACGAGATGCAGTGCAAAGTTCTCTCAACCTAATATAAACTTATTTTGACTTGTGCTTGTGTTGGTTGTCTATTTACTTATGTATTATTGCGCGACCTCCTCTGTTGTGTCTGCAAAACGTACCCTTTGTCCCGAATTTTTGTCCTGAATTCTGACCTTCTGTCCTGAATTTTTGTCCTGAATTTTGACCCTTTGTCCTGAATTTTTACACTCACTGTCCTGAATTTGCACCCATGCCAGTTGGTCACCCTAGTGCCATCTCAATGACCCGTTACAGCATTATACTTATCTATATCGGGTTACCCTCTCCAGCACTAATTTTGCACCAGCCAGTGCCAAAGGCAACATGGCTGTAATCAAGGAAACTCGTTTTTAAACAATGAAACTAGATATATTAAGCTATTCAGGGCAGGATATGCTTTTCCTATCAGCTAATTGTAGGAAAAACACTTATCTGATCATTGCGCTCATGGATGATAGCATCAGTTGACAATGATGTTCATAACTGTCATACACCTAATATTTACTTAGTCTTGGATGAAGACTTAAAAATACCTCTACTATTTTCTTAATTGGAAATATTCCTGTTAGGAGACCATCCACTAGATTTTGGGGAAATTTTATTCTTATTATAAACGAAATCGCTGATGTACTCTAACTTCAAATACTGACCCGCCTAAATCTAAGTCTACCATGATTAACCTAATTTTCAAAGTCAACACCGTGAACTATTGAAGTTTCAGAATTCTAGAGCACCTGAACGAGCTTTGTTTCATTCACCACATTCATCTTATTCGAGACTGGGCAAAGTATTAGTTAAAATATGTTTAATAAAAGATATCGCCTGGTAAATTACATTGATTTGCATCTTGAATCATGTGATCCTCACTGTAGTCTTTGCCTCAGTCAGATGCGCCTACATCCATCATTGGTCTGTTTCTCCAACACTAATGTTCCACCAGCCAATTCCAGTATTTCGTCTTAAATTATGAAAGCTAAAACACAGTGACACAGAGAATTCTACTTGACATATCATAGCCCATAGTTTGGTGTTCCATGTTCCTTTAAAGAGCCCTACAGACAACTACTGCCTCTTCAGATCCATCCAAACCTGGAAGTCAGCCTATTTCAGGCTCTTCCAGCTGGACCCCAGCTTTTGTCCTTTTGTACACTGTTAACACTAAAGCTGTAGAACTTCAAAACAAAATACTTATTGTTGGAATTTGCGTTACTGGTTGAAGGGGGTGAGATCTTTCTCAGGCAACAGCCACCGTATCTGTCAGGGTGAAACACAAGCAAGCCTCAAATTAACCAGTGCTCAACCCTATGGTAGCTTGGCACAAAGCAGTCAGGGTTAAATTAGAGGCAATCTGTAAAGTATGTATGAAGCACTTCAAAGACTAATAAAGTGAAAACACAACGCAAGAAAAATCCCACCCAATTTCGAAACATAGAGTATAATTTAATAAATATCTGAGACCAAAACAACAAAAATCTAATCAGTAAAACCAGAAATATGCAATTTTGAAGATTTTAGTGAAAATAGTGGCTAAAAGCCCGAAGCGCCAACTGTGGTTATTTGATTGCACCCGACCAGGACAAAGTCACTAGTTCAGGCCGACTGTGATGGATCGCCGGTCGGGTACAGGGACCAAGTTAGGCCTGCTGAACAAAGAACTTTAAATTCTGTTTTGCAAGTTCCAGTATCGACAATGTATCACGCAGCGGTGGTTCGACAATGTATCACGCAGCTGTGGTTTAAGTCCTGCGTTAAAGATGCCTCGGGCATCGGTAGTTTCAAAGAAGATGCGGGCTGCGATGTGGTGTCCTGTATCGTCATCGAGGATGCTGTCGACAAGGGGCTTGCGATGAGAAGACCTGCATCAAGGATGCATCATTCAGTGGTGGTTCTGAGGAGACTGCAGCCTGCATTGTGAGGGCCAGTGTCTGGGATGGATCACACTACGCTGGTTCCAATGCGGCTGCAAGGAGATGTGTCGAGCTGCATCGGTTCTGTACACAGGCCTACAGCAGGGCTGGCAGAGCTCCTTCAGGCCCACTTTCTAGGGACCAGGATTGGTGTGGCAACACTTAGAGGTAGGACTCACAGCAGATCGAGTGCAGGTTCTGGGTTCAAGGTGGTGATGCTTTTTCTGTCCCTCAGGCTCTGATCAGGAGGCCAGACAATTAGCCCTTGGATTCACTCTGGTGGCCCTGGGTTCAAGATGCAGGTCCAGTCCTCACCATGGCAGCAGAGTAGCAGTCCTTTATGCAGAGCAGCACAGCAGTCCCTCTGAGGCTTCACATATCTAGAGTGGGCCTGAGGGTCCCTTATTTATACCTGTTGCCTACTTTGAAGCAAGAGAAGGTTCTGGTGCTGTCCACTCCCAGAGGTGCTTAGAATTTCCTGCCTCCCTGCCCTTGCCCCAGCTTGTCTGGGGTCACAAAAGATTAGTGTCAAAACCCTTTGTGAGTGTGCTCAGACAGAGCCTTTGTGATGTGCAGGTGTGGTAGGTGACAGCCCCCCTCTCATCAATTCAGATATCGCTCATCCTGCCAGCACCTATTCCTCTTTGTCTCAATTTCAATTACTTAAAGTTTGACTTTACCATTAACAAGGGTTATAAATTACAATTCTTTAGACACCAAACTCGACATTCCTACTTGCTCTGAATTGAAAAGTATCACTTATTAAATGTAATAAGGTAACCAAATGTTATCCTTTGGGGGAGGTAGGCCTTGAAGTAGAGTTTTTCACTACCAGGACATGTACAACTTAAAAGTACATGTCCAACTTTTGAAATACAGTGCAGCCTGCCCTATTGGTTGTTTACGGCCTACATTAGGGATGACCTATATATTTAAAGGGAAGGTTTAGGCCTGTCTACAGGTATGTTTTGCCAGGTCGAAATGTCAGTTTAAAACTGAACTCACAAGCTGCAATAGCGGGTCTGAGACATGTTTAAAAAGGCTACTAAGTAGCGCAATCAGTGCTGCAGGCCCACTATTGGCATTTATTTCTTGCAAGAAATGCGCATGCGTGGGCGCGCGCATGCACAGTTTTCTCAAAGAATTACCCAGACGGCGAGGAAGAGGAGGAGGGCAGCCCGGGGACGCTGCATGCCAGGTAAGTGGTTTTAATTTAATTTTAAGTGATGTAGAAGTAATTTTTAATATGGGGGGGTGGAGGCAGGTGGCATAGCGTAGCGGAGGTCCACAGAGTTTGTTCGCAACTCCGTGGACCTCCGCGGACCTCCGCGGACCTCCGCGTAGCCCCGCTATGCCCACTACGCCCAGGGTTAATTAAATGTACCAATGGGGTTAATGCCAATTCTACCAAGGTTAAAGGAGAGATCACAAGCACTTTAGCACTGTTTAGCAGTAGTAAAGTGTGCAGAGCTCTAAAAGCCAATAAAACTCGGCCAGAAAAGAGAGTGAAGGCAAAACTTGAGGATGCACCTGCAAAAGGGCCAGGTCTAACACTTATCATTTCGAAATAGACAGTACATCAACAGCTACCAATAAGAAAATCACAATCACATTCTGATAAATATTGTCAGGGGGAGAAAATAGGCGTATCATCTCATAGTACAGTATTATGACAGGCAGTAACAAGGTTCCATTCTGTGCCAACAGGGAGACAAAATCGCCATTAGGGCAACTACAAAATGTGACAGTCATAGAAACTAGCCCAGGGAACCAACCCTCAAGCCAGGGAAAACCACATAGTATCACCCAGTCATTCAGTGATTATAGCGTTATGAGCTCGAGGTAAGTAGATAAGCTTTCAATGTACTCCAATTGTCTCTAGGCCTGGATGTGGGTGGCATTAGGTCCACATACAGCTCAAGTTGTTCAGGAGGAAGTCAAGCCATTGCTTATAGGTCGGAGCTTTCCCTCTGCCTGAGCAACAGGCCAACTGCCTTTTTGCTAGCAGGCGCACCATGGCAAGGAATCTTTGCTTTGCCGCATGAAGATCCAACCAACCCAGCCCAATAGAGCAATCTTCGGGTCAATGGGGACCTCACAATCACATATAGTTGACAGTTTAGATCAGTATACATGAACTGCGTGGCACAGCCAGGCCAAATGCCGAAAACCCACCTCTTCTGCACCTCATCTGTCTCAATTGGAGTTCTCCCTTAGGCCAACCCTCCACAGAGCCAAAGGGGTGTAATAGGCTCTCCCGAGAAATTTAGAATGAATAATTTGCAGTCTACTGCTAGAAGATATCATGCCAGTCTAGTCACATAAGAACCTCCACACCTCTTTGTACAACTCCAAGTCCACCTCCCCACCCCATGCTTGTTGTGCGGCCTGAGTGGCCACAGATGTCTTCTCTTGAGGCGAAAGATATAAACTTGAGATTGGTGCTTGGTAGAGGCAGCCATTAAAGGCTTCTTCAGCGTTTGCAAATGGACAGGCTCTGCGGGGAAATGAGGGGTAACCCTCCTACATAATTCTTGCATTAGATGGTACAAAAAACATCTAAAGGGTGAGTCTCCTTTATACTCTGCTATGGTACTGAAGGAGCCCCTACCATAATGATCACCCCAGCGAAGTAGGGCCTGGTTGATCATATGAGAAATATCCTTAGCTTCATGTGTTACAGGCAGGAGCAGGTGATGTCTTAGTGGCAATCCTGAAAACACGTATTGTCCATCACAACCTTGAGCATGCCAGTACACAATAAATTAGGGTAGACAATAATATGGAGTCTGTAATTTGAATACACATGGAAACGTTGAAGGGTTAGATATCACACTGATCCTATAGTCTCACTATCACTTATGATTAGTTCTATCTGAAGAGCACGACCGTTTTGTGCATCAGTGGATTGCAGTGTTTTTACATTAAGTGGGATAGTAAAATAGTATTTCACAACAAAAAGACTTTTGCATCATGTTGAAAATGGCCCTTTTTGCAGGGTTACCCCAAACATTTTGCTTCTTCCTCCTATTTTTTCCTGACCTGTGTTTGTTGGCTATAGGACTCTGGGCACTTTACCACTGCTGATCAGTGCTAAAGTGCATATGCTCTCTGTGTAAATTGTTATTGTACATGGTTATCCATGATTGGCATATTTGATTTACAGTAGGTCCCTAGTAAAGTGCACTGAGTGTGCCAGGGCTGGTAAATCAAATGCTACTAGTAGGCTTGCAGTACTGATTGTGCCACCCCCATGAGTAGCCCTGAAAAGATGTCTCAGGCCTGCCACTGCGGTGCCTGCATGCAGTTTGTTAACTGCCATGTCGACTTGGCAAGTGCACCCACTTGCCAGGCCCTATCCATCCCTTTTCTTACATATAGGGCACCAATATGGTAGGCCCAAGGTACAGCCCTGGGCAGGGTGCAGTGTATGTGAAAGGTAGGACATGTACTAGTGTATGTAACATTTCCTGATAGTGAAATACTGCCAATTTCGTTTTTCACTATTGAAAGGCTATCTTGCCCCATAGGACAGAATGGGGAATGCTTTGCAACATTTTACAGGCATATCTTCCCATAGGGATACAATAGAAAAATGGAGTTTGGTATCCCTGAACTCAGAATTTGATAACACATCTTTTAGTAAAGATGGTTTTTAAATTGTGTGTTTGAAAATACCACTTGTATAAAGTGGCTATTTTCTTCAACCATCCTGTGTGCCTCTGCCTGTTTGTGGATTGACTGTCTGGCTTTGGAGGGACAGGGGCTGGGGAGGTGCAGTGGCTCCAGGAGTCTGGATAAGTCAGCACTAGGCTGAATATGCCTGATCTGCATTTGGAGTGGTGGGAGGAGGAGCACCTGTACCTGAATAGGGCTGTGCCTGCCTTCCACAATGCTGGCTCTGCCCCCCTGTGGTGTGTCTGGAGCCAAGGCTCACACTGACAATGGATGTTGTTGTGCACTTGCAGAGTGCCCCCCATAATTGGTAGGTACTGGGCTCAGAGTCCCCTGCACAAAGAGAACAAAGACATTTTGGGGTCTAAGTATTAGGCCTAAAACCCCTGAACTTTAGATCTTTCCTGGAATTCAAGAGGAACCTTTGCCAAGGAGAAGAGCTGGAGAGACTGAGTAGAAGTACTGCCCTTGCTGTGTGTCTGGGGTTGGCCTGCAGCTGCTGTTTCTGCCAAGGAAAGGAGAAGGACTTTGCTGTGTGCTGTGTCCCCTGCTTGAAGGAGATCTCCAAGGGCCTGAAGTGAGCTGGCCTCCGGTTCTGAAGTCTCAGGGACACAAAGACTTCACCCCCAGCTCCCCTGAACTCTGCTACTGTGAGTTATGACCTGCCAAGAGGAGTCTGTGCCAGTTTTGGGCCTCTGGAGGTTGTTGCTGCTGTTTGGGAGCTGGAAGCAAGAAGAAACTGAAAGAACTACAGAAATCGACGCATCATGGGATCGTGGCTGAAGAGGACCGACGAAGCGCCGCTCGACGCCGCCGCATCAATCGCCGCCGCATCCCGGATTTCCACGCATCGTGCCTGTGCGGCAAGTTCGGCTGACGCATCACCTGCGGACCGGAACCGTCACGAAGAATCGACGCATCACTCCCCATACAGACCGGATTCGACGCAACCCCTCCTCTGCATTCAGTGGGACTGTTGCATTGCCTCCCCAAGGTCTCAGGAGTGTTGCATCTCTTTGTTTTCCAACTCTGCGGCTGTTTGGCTATTGAAACTTTCACTCATCTACGGGTACTTTGGTGTAAAGTCACGCATCCATAGTTTTCTATGGTACAAGTTCTTGAAACCTTTTGAAAGTCATATTTTTAACTGTGTGTGTTGGATTTTGATCGTTTTGGTCTTGTTTAGTTTAGATAAAGATACTTTATTTTTCTAAACTGGTGTGGTGTCCTTTTGTGGTGTTTTCACTGTGTTACTGTGAGCGTTGGTACAAATACTTTACACATTGCCTTTGGGATAAGCCTGTCTGCTCGTGCCAAGCTACCAAGAGGGCGAGCAGGGGTTATCTAGAGTGTGTATCCCCCTTACCCTGACTTGAAGCAAGGGTCCCTATTTAGACAAAGGTACCTACCTCTGCCAACTAGAGACCCCCATTTCTAACATTGGTGGTCAGCGGTGAGGATTTGAACCTGTATTTGTACTTGACCCAAAGTGATTGGTGTACATCACTAGTTTAGTGCAGACCACTACGCAACCACATACTGTGTTTTGATCTTGGTTCTATTTTTGAGTAACCCTTAAAGTATCCATGCATCATGTGTCAGGAGGGTAAACCAGCAAGTGATGTTGCAGAACTAGAGTTTGATATCGAAATGTTAAGTAGTTACAAAGTAAGTCAACTCAAGCAGTTCTGCAGGAACTTTGGATATCCCATGAAGAGCAGCTCCAGGAAGGATGAGCTACAGAAGGCCTTAAGGGCCCGGTGGGAGGCCAGAGAGACTGGGGAGGCAGAGGATGCAGAGGTGGATGAGGATGCACAAGGGGATGGTTTCAGGTCACAGGATATGCCTGTGGGAAGAGCAGCCTCCAGGTCAGGCAGCAACCATTGTGCTAGAAGTTTTTCCCCAGAGGAGTTGGAGAAAAACCAGAGGGTTAGAGATCATGAGTTAGAAGTAATGAGGCTGGAGATGAAAATATTGGAAATGGAGAACCAAAGAGCTGCCATAGGGAGAGAAAAGATGGCAGAGGAGAGCAAGAAGGCTTATGCCTTGGAAGAAAAGAAGTTGATCTTGGCATTTGAGCTGAGAATGAGAGAGATCGATAAGGAGTTAGCGAGGCTTGAGGCCCTGAGTGTCTCAACCAAGCAAAAAGAAATGTGTGCAGCTCATGAAGTGAGCTTGGCTGGGTTGGAGTCCAGCTCAGATGGTGGCAGCAATAATATAGTGTCTAGTGCTGAGGGAGAAGTACACACACCCAGAGATGTGGCGCCTGACTTGAAGGAGCGGGTTGACATACACCAAGTGGTTCAGGGTTATGAGGTAGCTCAAGTGGTGTGCAGTGTCCCTGAGGTGGATTGGGGAACTGACACAGGGATCATATTCCTGGTGGTGGGAGGGACACTCTACTGACTCTAGATGAGAGGTGCAGGGAGAGGTGTTCCCCCATGGTAGGAGTCCTGGTGTGCGAGTGTGGAGACCATCCAGAAGAGTGTGGGTTGAGTGACAGAGACAGTCAGACACTGTCTTGCCAATCTCAGGAGAGTGGTGTGGGGTACTTGTGTGAGGCACTGCATTGTGGGGTAAATAGTAGCTTGGTTAACAACTGTGGGGGGCTGTGTGATTCAATGGTTGGAGAGCATATTTTAAGTCCCTGTTTTCCAGAGCTACGCCAACACCCGGTGGAGTGTGAGTTCTCTGATTCCAGAGAGCTTGCGCTGGAGGCAGACCTTTTGGCGGATTCCAGAGGGTCTGAAAAAGCTTTTGGGAGTGATCCTGAAGGGGGTGGCTCAGGTTTTCCCCAACCAAGTGAGGTAGGGAAGGTTTGTGGTAGCCCAGCTAGTTCCCAGAGTAGTGGGAGGGGTGTAGGGTCCCACGTCCTGTGTCAGAGGAGAAGGAATGGGGGTGGGCTGTGTCCCAAGGTGCCCGAAACCCAGTCTCATGACCTGGTTGGCTCCATAAGGGTACACCAGGAGGGGGGCCTAGTTTGTTCCAGGAGGCCATTTCCTGAGGGGGATTCCAAAGTGTCAGGTGAACTGGGGAGGACTGCTGTAACCAGCATCCTACCAGTTCTGGTGTCTGGCAGCACCGCTCCAGTGGGGAGGGTGCATGAGTCAAGAGAAAAGGGTGAGTGGGGACGCAGTCCCCAGTGGAAGAACCAGTGGGTCAGGGGTTGCCAGCTCTGAGGTCAGAGCACCCCAGGACTGACCCTGGTGAGGTCACTTCTGGCCTGGGGGGGTCTTCATGCTCTGTCAAGTGGACAGGAGGCTGGAGACCTGCGCTAGGCAGACTCTCGTACCACTCATGAGGAGTGTGTTTCCCTTGGGGAGGGGGTTGGTGTACTCCCCTGGAAGTCCTGAGTTGCCAGACACAGTCCCAGCCTAAGGGTACAGACCCTGGGTTTGAGGACCAGGTGCAGGGTGTCCCCCCTGACCTAGAGGAAGGGGCGACTGCTAACAGTGCCCCTACCAAGTTGTCTTCTGGGGGTACCTCTCCAGGTGGGAGGGTGCAGAGCCCCAGGGCGGAAGACAGGGTGTGGGAGAGCCCACCCTAGTCTCTTGTCCAGCCGCAGAGTACAGACCCTGGGCTGGTGGGCCAGTGTCAGGATGCCATACCTGACTTGGCAGGAGGGAAAGTGGAGAAAAGGTGCCAGACACCTGGGGCTACTGCCCCCCACTTTCTGACACCACAGAGGTTAGAGAGGCCTGAAAGGCATGAGGCCTAGCTCTCATCACTGTCAGCTGTCAGTTGGCACTGTGGCTGGCTGTCCTGGTGGACAGAGTTGCCCCTGGGAGGAGGACGGGAGTCACACCCCTGGGGTGGACTGGGCCACACCACTGTGTTGGCCATGTGGGTACTGTCTACCTCTTGGGATACATCTGTGAGTAAAGTAAGTTTAGGCGCTGCACAGATGGGGTCCCCAGGTGAGGAGAAGGGTCCTCCATGGGTTAGCCTAGTGGGCCCTGAGAGTATTGGTAGAGGGGTCCAACTGGGTTCAGGAAGGTGTAGAACGGGAATAGACCCCTGCTGTTCGGGCCGGGTTCCACGTTCTGTCGCCCCAAGCCGGGAAGCCCATTGAGGTATTGATTGGTCTACCATGGCTTTAGGCTGGAAGGGGGTTGTGTTGGAAATGGCTCTTTTTGCAGGGTTATCCCCAAACGTTTTGCTTCTTCCTCCTATTTTTTCCTGACCTGTGTTTGTTGGCTATTGGACTCTGGGCACTTTACCACTGATGATCAGTGCTAAAGTGCATATGCTCTCTGTGTAAATTGTTATTGTGTTTGGTTATCCATGATTGGCATATTTGATTTACCAGTAGGTCCCTAGTAAAGTGCACTGAGTGTGCCAGGGCTGGTAAATCAAATGCTTCTAGTGGGCTTGCAGCACTGATTGTGCCACCCCCATGAGTAGCCCTGAAAAGATGTCTCAGGCCTGCCACCGCGATGCCTGCGTGCAGTTTATTAACTGCCTTGTCGACTTGGCAAGTGCACGCACTTGCCAGGCCCTAACTGTCCCTTTTCTTACATATAGGGCACCCCTATGGTAGGCCCAAGGTATCCCCCTGGGCAGGGTGCAGTGTATGTGAAAGGTAGGACATGTACTGGTGTGTGTAACATGTCCTGATATTGAAATACTGCCAATTTCGTTTTTCACTATTGAAAGGCTATCTTGCCCCATAGGACAGAATGGGGAATTTTTTGTAACATTTTACAAGCATATCTTTCCATAGGGATAAGATGGAAAAATTGAGTTTGTATCCCTGAACTAATAATTTGATAACACATCTTTTAGTAAAGATGGTTTTTAAATTGTGGGTTTAAAAATACCACTTTTAGAAAGTGGCTATTTTGTTATTCAATCATCCTGTGTGCCTCTGCCTGTTTGTGGATTGACTATCTGGATTTGGAGTGACAGGGGCTGGGGAGGTGCAGTGGCTCCAGGAGTCTGGATGAGTCAGCACTAGGTTGAATAGGCCTGATCTGCATTTGGAATGGTGGGAGGAGTAGCACCCGTACCTGAATAGGGCTGTGCCTGCCTTCCACAATGCTGGCTCCACCCCACTGTGGTGTGTCTGGAGCCAAGACTCACACTGACAATGGATGATGTTGTGTACTTGCAGAGTACCCCTCAGAACTGGATTGAACTGGGCTCAGAGCCCCCTGCGCAAAGAGAACAAAGACATTTTGGGGTATAAGTATTAGGCCTAAAACCCCTAAACTTTAGATCATTCCTGGATTTCAAGAGGAACCTTTGCCAAGGGGAAGAGCTGGAGAGACTGAGGAGAAGTACTGCCCTTGCTGTGTGTCTGGGGTTGGACTGCAGTTGCTGTTTCTGCCAAGGAAAGGAGAATGACTTATTGTGTGCTGTGTCCCCTGCTTGAAGGAGATCTCCAAGGGACTGAAGTGAGCTGGCATCCTGTTCTGAAGTCTTAGGGACACAAAAACTACACTCCCAGCTCCCCTGAACTCTGCTGCTGTGAGCTCTGACCTGCCAAGAGGTGCCTGGGCCAGTTTTGGGCCTCTGGAGGTTGTTGCTGCTGTTTGGGAGCTGGAAGCAAGAAGAAACTCAAAGAACTACAGAAATTGACGCATCAAGGGATCGCGGCTGAAGAGGACCGACGCTGCCGCATCGATCGCCGACGCATCCCGGGTTTCCACGCATCGTGCCTGTGCGGCAAGTTCGTCTGACGCTTCACCTGCGGACCGGCACCGTCACGAAGAATCGACGCATCACTCCCCATACAGACCAGATTTGACGCAACCCTTCCTCTGCGTGCAGCGGGAATATCGCATCGCCTCCCCAAGGTCTCAGGAGTGTCGCATCTCTTTGTTTTCCGACTCTGCAGCTGTTTGGCTTTTGGAACTTTCAGGCATCTACAGGTACTTTGGTGAAAAGTCACTCATCCATAGTTTTCTATGGTACAATTTCTTGAAACCTTTTGAAAAAGTCATATTTTTAACTGTGTGTGTTGGGTTTTGATCGTGTTGGTCCTGTTTACTTTAGAGAAAGATACTTTATTTTTCTAAACTGGCGTGGTGTCCTTTTGTGGTTTTTTCACTGTGTTACTGTGAGTGTTGGTACAAATACTTTACACATTGCCTTTGGGATAAGCCTGTCTGCTCTTGCCAAGCTACCAAGAGGGTGAGCAGGGGTTATCTAGAGTGTGTATCCCCCATACCCTGACTAGAAGCAAGGGTCCCTATTTAGACACAGGCACCTACCTCTGCCAACTAGAGACCCCCATTTCTAACACGTCATAATCATTCTTTCTAATGCTACGGCCTTGAAAAAGCCTCAGGGTTGAAGTCACATAGAGGGTGAAACATATCTTGGCTGGTTCCTAAATAAATTGAAGATTATGAACTTGCTTTAGAAATAACTGCACTGGAACTATCTTAAGTCTGTCAAAGACTTTCTGCTAAAATACTTGGGAATTAAATATACTAGACATCCTTTGGATACACCACATGAAAAACGTCAATTAATGTTGGAAACTCTGCATGATGTAACTTACGCCTGATATTCGAAAACAATAAAAAGATAAAGATTTTGAAAAAGTATAATATGTCAATTCTGTACCTTGTCTGATTCAGCAAATTGTGTTGTGTTTCGCAACTGCGCAACCTTAAATTGATTTAAACTTGTATCTTACGATTATATAGAAACTTTGGGAAAAATACACACAACATTTATCAAGTAATTTAGCTATTCAAAGAGGTAGAGTTGGCCAACACTGAAGAGTGTCCAAATTTCCATGAGATAAATTAAGAAGGGTGTTACAATGCAGGCCAGAGGATGTGGGGCCAATATTCTGTTTCTTTGAAACTCAGGATTCCAGCAGCATTCTGATGGAGTGAGCCATACGTATCCTCTGCTTCAAGGATATTGTTTGCTGCCCTGGGACATTTTATCATATCAGTTAGAGACTTGCCAGAGCATTCCCTCTTCCCATATGCCTAAGCTCGGGCATGATTAAATGAAATTTACGATCCCTGTCTGCCACTTCAGCAAATTCAGAAAGCTGGTCTCTAATCTGCTCAAATGCAGAACCGCTGAGTTCCCGATTAAGAGAAAAAACGTTATTCTTAAGTATACAAAATGCTGCCTTACATCACTGAGTTTGCATTAAGATGGCCTACTATCATATAAGTGGTCTTTATGTGTTCCAGAAAGCATGAACAAACTCCTTTCTTCCTGTGCACATACATAGCATTTAGTTGCCCATCCTTCTGTGACATTCAGTGGCCAGTGGGAGGTAAGACTTGAAGAATCATGTGCAGCAGTTGCAGAGCATGATTGCATCTTAGGTGATACATCACCAAAAGCATCCAGCAGGAGACTCTAGACTGACTAAGAGAGCAAGCCCTGCTCAAAGGCAAAACCAGAGATGGGGACAAGAGATGAGAGAAGAGTAAAGGCAGACTCAGAGAACAGGAGGAATAGAGGGAGGAAAAAACAAGAGAAACAGTATCAAAAGAGAAAAAGCTGTAGAAAAATGCAAAAAACGTACTTAAGAGAGGAAAAAAGAGAGGATACAGAAAAATATGACAGGGTTGGAAAGGACGGCAAATGAAAGATAAAAAAAACATAATAATAAAAAAATTAAAAACGAACCAGGACTGTAAGAAAGATGGTGGGTTGTAAGACATATTTATAATAATGAAATACCCCTCACAGTGCATGAAAAGTATATTGCAAGTGTACTCAGAATTCCCATATATCGTAAAGGCACTCAATCTGCAACCACATGCCACATTATGGAGGTAATACCTATCTATGACTCACAACATACATCTGTGAAAATCAAAAAAGAGCATAGTGGAATGCTCGAATTAATCTCAGCCACCGTCAGCTCCTCAGAGGCACATTCCAGCACTTTGTGTTTTTTCTCATCAATGCCACTTCAGACGCAGCGCACCCTCATAAATCAAGTCTGAAATGTTCTGAGGTTGCTTTTGTTCCTGTTCAGAATGGATGTGGCCTGGCAGTCCAGGATGCACTGTTCCTACTGGAGCATGGCCAAGTCTGATTTATGGAGAGTTGGTCCATGTTTGGAGTGGCACAGTGAGCAAACAAATGAAGAACTGGATTGGGAGCTGACTAATTACCAGTGGCTGAGATTATTTGAAGCATTTCTGTTTTGCAGTATACATCTAACATAGAGCTCGGGTATGCTTATCCAATGTATGAGAAATACAAAGTTCAACTGAGGGAGAATACAACTCCCTTGCTTTTGTAAACGCAAAAACATTTTTCATTGATTTTTTTCTCATCTCTGATTTTTGTTTCTATTTCAGTGGCCATGTACAAAGAGCCATCTCTTCATGATCTCACAGAATTTTCAAGATCCGGCAGTGGGACACCAACAAAAAGCAGAAGTCACTCTGGAGTGTTAAATGGCGGGAAATCCATGAGTCAACACGAATCCACGTAGCCAGGTTGACAGCACATCTGCTGCTCGACATGGAACTTTACCTCTGGATGCTGTTGAATTCTTGCAGGCAGTCTCTCATCCAAATGTTAAGTTATTCAGGACAAGGCACAGGACTTGCGTAGGTCTTTCTTGTATCGGCCATTATAACTTTTGGTTGCCAATGGATATATCCCTTTATTTTAGAATACGCTTGCTCATCTCAGAAGACACTTGGCTAGCCAGAAATATACAACTGCGGAAAAAAAAACATACCTGGAGAAAATGGTCCTGCTTGCTCTTGTCACCTGTGGTTAGTGAAAAATGAAGTAAAGCATCGCATGGCACTCACGGGTCAAGGAAGTTGCTGTCCAACGAAGAAGCGGAGACCACTTGCGTGTCAAGTGAAAGTTTAATGATTGCGTGTTTTGTAAGTGCAAAGAAGCAAAAATAACAACAAATGTATTGCTTTTCTGGCTCACGGTTTTATATCCAAGTCTGAGTAACAATGTATTATTTAATTTGGAGCAATACCACTTTTTGATTTTCTGCAGAGGCAGTTTTCTGAATTTCAGTGGGTCCTTAAACTTGTGTCTTTAAAAACCAAAATCAGGGCTGGATCTGAGTTGTCTCAGTTCCGAGTAAACAGTGTGCTTGTGGTTTCAAACACTATGAAATATACCTTTTTATAGATTTGTAGTACTCTGGTAAAGTTCTTGTGCTAACCTCAATCTGTAGGAACGGAGTTGTGTCAGCTTCAGACCACGGGAGGTGTAACACCCTCAAGAAAGAAATGATCCTCCAACGTAGTGTAGTGTTCTCCTAATGCCATTTTTGTGTATCACGTCAAACGATTGTTGTGGCTTCTTTTCTAAACAAAGAAACTGTGGCATTAAGGTGACTTACGTTTTTTATAAGAAATGTCCTGTTTGTAAAAAAAGAAAATCTTATTTCGCTGTATTGGGAATGTGGGATATGGTATTCAAGGATGCATTTGGACAGGTACCCCACACCAAGCTGCATACATGCTCCAGAATCATAGTTTACATTTAGTTACTTTCCATTTAAGTCATCATATCTGTTGCATGGGAGAAAGGTGGAATATTGGAATAGAACTGCATGATGTGTAAGGTTTTGTGCATTAAAAAATGTTGGAATCTGTGCTCCAAAATTTACAAATTATGGTCAAGCAGCCTTATCTGCCTTGAACAAAGCAGTTGTTTATTATTTGTTGTATCCACAAACATGCACTAAATAAACTATTTGTACTGAGATAATTTTTAAAATGTTTGATTCATTAGACTAGCTGAATGTTTCTTAGCCTTGTCTTTTCTTCCATACCAAAAAAGTTATTAAACACAATGTTATGACGTTTATAAAGTAGTGCACATTTCATATGGTAGTTTGTGATGCTTAATTTGTAATTTCATCATATAGGGTTGTATATTGTCAAATGGAGCCCTGTTTACCTGAACGAAGGATGTGTGTGTGTACATTAAAATGTCTCAGTCAGTTCTCCTTGTGCCTAGTTTTTAAACAAAATTTGCCTGTATTGTGATAATCTAGATACAAGTTGGAAAGTGATGTTTGTTTGGATGTCCATGTTTCACGTGCCTACAGGAATCAATGGATGAGTAGGATGATTTGCAAATACCAGCTCCGAAGTTCAGCTGCACCAGTCCATATATTGCAACGGCGGGTCAATTAGGCCTGATACTAGGCGCGGCCACTCCCTCCCGGGTAATATGGACCCACCATAATTGAATGGGTCGAAGTAATGGGTGCTGGATATTACTCACTGGAGGAACCTCTGACAAACACCCCCGGAGAACAGGAGAGTAGAATTGTTGTATTAATATATTAAGTTCAAACCGACATATCAATGTCGGCCAACGATGAGACGCTCCATGCCTGAGTCTAACTTCCTGAGGAGGAACACCAGACAGATACGTTATATTCCGTCGGTATGTTTAGCAGGAATAAAGAAGCACAGTGCACAATGTTCAAGAAATATAGAATGTATGAACCAGAGAAAGGTAGATATATAATATATCACTGCATTAACTCTACATACAACACAAAAAGACCATGGCGAAAATAGGAGCATAGGCCCAGTAAATTATGGTATAAAAAATGTCCAGATCATTACTTAGTGTTATAGAACAGATGGCAGTGGTGAAAAAGACCTCGCCAGCACCTCCGTTATGTCTTCCCCCAGTGTTAATAAAAGACTGATTGTATTCTAAGCGTGCTCAATGTCAAACACTGTGCCACCAATCAGTGTTAAACTATATGGAAAAAAATAATACAATCCTTTCCCATACACAATACAATTACCAAAAATTAACAGAGCACAGCCACTGTATAGTATTCAAACTGACCTTATAGTCAGTTTATTTTTTAATAAACCCAAATTATTATAAAGTTCGTAATATACAGAAAAATATATTCATAGAAGTTAGTACAAAAAGGCAGGTAGTTTTTGAAGAGTCTTGGTTTCGTTGACACGAAGTGCGTATCGCAGATGAAAACAGCCGACACGTGTTTCGTCGTTTATACGACTTTTTCAAGGCTTATAAAAATTTCCGTGGCTCAAAATTGAAGAAACTTCTTTGAATTCTCAATTTGTCGGAAAGAGCAGTGTCACGTACTACAGACACAAGTATTAAGTCTTGTAGAACACTCAATGTGACTTAGAATTGCTTGTTCAGCATTTTCTATTTCTATTTTGGACGGGGCGTCAAAATTATCTTTTTGTATTTGACATGAATTTGTAGATGTGAGTCACTATTAGTGGTACTCTCGTACGAAGAGACGCGTCCCGCTACAATGGAGAAATCCGCGCAGATTTAGAAAATGCTGAACAAGCAATTCTAAGTCACATTGAGTGTTCTACAAGACTTAATACTTGTGTCTGTAGTACGTGACACTGCTCTTTCCGACAAATTGAGAATTCAAAGAAGTTTCTTCAATTTTGAGCCACGGAAAATTTTATAAGCCTTGAAAAAGTCGTATAAACGACGAAACACGTGTCGGCTGTTTTCATCTGCGATACGCACTTCGTGTCAACGAAACCAAGACTCTTCAAAAACTACCTGCCTTTTTGTACTAACTTCTATGAATATATTTTTCTGTATATTACGAACTTTATAATAATTTGGGTTTATTAAAAAATAAACTGACTATAAGGTCAGTTTGAATACTATACAGTGGCTGTGCTCTGTTAATTTTTGGTAATTACTTAGTGTTGTTAGGGTTTCCTTTATCGGTGCCTAGATCCTGGTGGAGGCAAAGTCGCAAGTGGAAAAGGCCTGGTAACAAGGGAGTCCAAAGTTATAAAGACTGGTTTAAAGGTTTGTCTGGAGCCCAAGTCACTGGAAAGTGTATGATACCCATTCTCTACCCGTCTTAACCAGTCTTAGAACCAGGTGTGTTTCCTTTCAACATAACTCAAGGGGGCAACAAGATATTGGCACCAACACTACTGCACTTTGGAATCCTGTTAAGTCCATGGAATAATTCGCAAAGGTCACTTCCAAAATTAGGCAAGAGTTAGCCCTGGAAAAGTGGGAGTAAGTCAGGAGTAAGTTTAAAATAAGATACCCATAGTGCCAGAATTATCTTTGTAAATAGGGTTATTCATTTCTCTTTGGGGCCCTTATGACATCACCCAAAGTCCCCTATTGAAATAAGGACATGAACCAAAGCCTCTCTGGGAAACCCTAACTTTTAACTAGCTCGCCCAGGCCGAAGACTTAATTATGCAAGTAATCTACGATACAGTGAAATAGAAAGAACATACAAAGTACATGGTAAATATAAAAAACGTGTTTTCTAAACAAATCCAGAAATAAAAACAGAAAAATGTGTATTAATTAGCTTCCATGAAAAAATCAATGTTGACAGAATGAACAATTCGGATATAAAGTAAGCAAATCTTTTTGTGTGGTTTATTCTTAGGAACCCTACAAAGCTTAATTAAAGTGAACCCCAAAAGTTATTTTTAGAGGTATCAATATATGTGCTAGGGACCCCAATAGAAGAACGGACAGTGTTGCGCTTGACATCAGACACAGTACATTTGCACGTACATTTTTTCTGGAGCACAGTCGACTAAAGTTGAAGAATGTCATAGGCTGTCTGAAGTTGATTCCATGGTCTTAGTTGGATTCAGCAAGTGCTCACAGTGGAGAAGTCATTGAGTAATGAAAAAGAAGGACAAGGCTGTTAGAGGCTTAAGCAGAACCTAAAATCTCCAAAGAACCATTTGCCTTTTGCAGTTGGGTTTTTCCAATGATGCTTCATTTGCAGCAAACGCCTTTGTGGATCACTAATCAAAAAACGATTTAAAGAAGGCCTAAATATTTCAAACGTCTCATTGTTAATTTTTGTGTTTGGCATCTGATCTCTAATTTGTGCCTCTATGGTTCATTTACAGCACAACATCCATGTCCTTACTTCTAGAAGGGCTGTGGCATTAAAGCTTCTAGATGCGGCTTCCTAGAACTTACTGGAACTATGCCTTCCAGCTCTCCAATCACTTCCAAACTTCCAATAATATGGTAGAAAGTCGTTACTGTTCCTCGTGACCAGTGTGTAGTCAAACCCCCTACGTTGTGGTTCACATTAGCAATTTTAAATGAAGGCATGGCTTACTGATTGGCTTTAATGTAAAGCCTCCGAACGAAGCAATCACAGACCTCCTTGATGAGATCGACACTTTTGCCTAGTTTAGGAAAAACTATAAATATGAAAATGTATACTGCCCTGGGCGTCCTTTTCGAGATATACTGTTGTGTTATGGATTAAAAGCAATCATGTTACCAGCCCATTTGGGTCTCTGGAATGTGTGCTGTGACCTAATAGATACTCCTCTAACATGATGTACGTCAGGAATTCACTTGCATAGCTTCGAGAGAACTAGAGAACTTTATTGTTGCCTCTCCTGGTAAACTATAGGGTGAACTTTCCAACCAGAGCTTGCAAAAACAGGTAGGCTTAAACATTCATTGACTTTTTGTTAATGGTAAAGCAGCCTTTTGAAACACCACATCGTGGGGTGTGGCTATATGCGAAACGCGATGGTTCTTGTGCAAAGCTTCTCAACCATAATTCTTCCAACTACAGACATGACAATCAAATAGTATGTTGTCTCCATCTTTATGACCCCGTGGGAAACCTGAACCATTGAGGCACCAGTTTTGCAATTTACAGCTTATTTGTCAATATTGTATGCTTTTCAGAGCCCTTCCTTTCCTACAGCCTAGTGAAATGGTGTTGCTTTTGTTCACTGTAAATATCACTGTACTGGGAAATTAATGGCTCTTACAGCTAGGCATTCATGATGGCAACAATTTGTAGAATTCATCCAACTAAAAGTCCATAAACCACATAATAGATTGAGTATAGGACGGAAGTCTGTACCACAAAAGGTATAAAGGCGAGCCATGAGAAAGGAACTGGTCACCTGTTGATGGGCTTAAGGAGAAGGAAGCATGGAATTCATGATCACCTGAGACACCGACTCTCCCACTAAGGCCTTATAATCCTGTTTTAGATAAAAATGGCCCAAATGGGCTTCCAAGTGGGGCAGTGTTACTACAAACCGTTGATTCAGGTAGGATAATCATGCATTATTTGATAAAGACAAATCTTCCAGACCATACATGGAGGACGTTGTCCTCAGTAAAATGAGAATTATGGGTTTGTGAAGGAATTAATTCAGAAGCACTGACTCCCACATGTAACCTTCCATTGCATACTTGGCACTAGGTGATCAACGTGTGCTTTCAGTATGATATTAAGACTCGGATATAATGATACCCTTAGTAGTGTAAACTGGGTGCGGTATTACTGACTCATAACACCAGGTCAGTCATAATCAGTGACCAGGTGTGGTCACGCTGTCCCAAACTCATCACAATACATATATTAGTGAAGAGGAATTGGGTAGGCTGTGAAAACTGCGGGTGGACCTGTTTGCAGAGGCAGAAGAATCAGAGATGTCTGGGAAGAGGCGCACTCCAGCCCAACATTGGGGTAATTCACACTTTGGCCAGACTATAGTGAAGAGACTCAGGTCGTTTAATTCTTCAGACTGATCATCGTAGAAATAGGATTGGATTTGCCATAAACCTTATTGCTGTAAAGGTGACCATGTTAGGAGGGATCGTGCTCAAACACTTCCTCTAGAGTCTTCTCACTACAGATTGTGAATCAGCACAACACCACCATATCTGCCATCCATTCAATATCTACCTTGTACTGAGATACCATGATCCACTTTTCTCTAAGGTAGCAACATCTGGCTTAAGCAGGCAGTGCCTTTCAGGAGCCTCTCTCTGTGCTGATAGCGACAGTTCTTTGAAGACATCTGACAATCAGACACATATTGGTCTTCATTGCTGTGTTTTGTGTGCTTCCTCTTGAACCAATTAAATAAGAAGGAAGACACTGTCAATATTCATGTAGCCTCTTGTCAATAGAAGTGATACAAAGTTCGAGACATCACAAATGCCACTTTCTACGCCAGCTCCTCTTCAGTCCAAAATAAGGGAGGAAAGTCCTCTGTTAACATTTGACAATTCATTTACTAGAATTTAAGTGTCCGTCTTCCTCTAATGTTAAGGAGAGTTGATTATGCATGGTGAATGGTACTGCTGAATAACCTGAAATGACACCAGCTTACCGTGGAATAGGAAGGCTTATCTCCTGAGTAGTAAAGGTGAAATTACAGGATGCATATTGCAATAAAGCTCACTGATCTGAGTTCTTGTAGTGCAGTACAGGGTATGACGTGGAAATACCTATGGCAGACATTTTTAATGACCAGACTGTCCTGAGGCTCCAATCAATGGATTCACAGAATCAATATTCCGGAAATATCTCATGAAAAGGAAGCACATCATTTTGAGGCGTTTATATAGAGACACACTAATGATTTTTACCCTGGACCTGGTTAGGTGAAGATTGAGCACACAACAGGTGATGGGAGGAATGCTTGCAAATAGTCTAACCCCTGGCAATTGCTTGGAGTAGCATTCCAACCCATAAACAGTGTGCCACTCCAGAGGCCCCCCCTTATGCAAAACAGTACTGACCCTGCTCCTCATGGGAGCAATCCATCCTGAACTGCCAGGCGAGCCTCCTTCTAGAAGGAAACACAAGCAACCCAGACTGGATTTGGCCTATTTAGGCTTCATCTGTGAGACTGACCCAGACATCACATGATTGGAAGAGGAAATTAACTCACAAGGTCCTCATAGAGTAATTTATTGACCATAAATAAGCTATCATAGCTGAAGCATGCAAACAACGTACCATTGTTCACTTTAAAATCACAATCCACACAAGGAGGAAGACAGGTGGTTACAAAAGAAACCCCAGAAGAGCAAAATCCCATATTAATGAGGGATTCATTTAAATTGCTTTTTAAGCACAACGGTTTCTAGACGTCACCCTCTTCCTAGGAAGAAGCAACGTGGATTGGCAGATTTTTAACTTTAACTGAGAATGATCATATACAGCTGCAGAGTAATCTAGGAAATGATGTGGATGTAGAAATGTGTTATAAGGGAGAAAAGAGCATGCATGCAGGCAAGGAGAACACTGAATGATGAACCAAGTGGCATCTGCCAAGAATGAACAAGAATGCAAAGGCAATTACAAAATAGGAGTTTGTGTTTACGGCTCTTATGGCTGAAAAGTGCCAAGGCAGTTGTTTTTTGTGTCATAACGTAGTGTGTTCTTTGAAGTTCAAGGACTGTGAGAAGCTATAAATATGGCTGTGGAATTAATCAATAAATAGAGGCGACAGGAGAGACAGGGCATGGTTTTTATGGGAGCTACTTACTGCAGTGAAGGGCTCAACTGTGCATTGTGCATCCCTGTGGTGACATATGTTCAGAGGCAGAGCAAGGAATGAGTTACCCGTTTCGGGTGCATTTCGAAGAGAAGGCTCTCTTATTAACTAGTAGTCATGTAAGCACTGGGGCAACTATCTCTTGAGGACTGTCATTTCAAAATACATTTGCTGCGGGAGAGAAGAAGAAGCGCTAAGCAATTCTGAAAAAGATGTCATATATAATATATGAAATGTGGATTTATATAGTCACATTAACTGAGAATTATTGAAGATTGAGAAATACAGCTACAAAGCAACCTAGGAAAAGAGGTCGATAAAAAAATGAACAACAAAGGCAGAAGAGGAGCGCGCATATGCAAGGAAAAGGATGAATGGCTGACATGACTCAAGAATATGGAGACAGTTACACACCGAGAATGTGTGATTGCAGCTCATAGGGTTGAGGAGTCATCCTGATGCAGTCATTTCATGGGTAGCCTGGTGCATGCTTTCTGGCTGATAGACTGGGAGTCACTCTAGAAAAAGGTGCAATATTCGAGGCGCATGGGGTGACCAGGGGAGTGATGTATTTATGTCAGCTGTATACTTAGGGGCAGATTTACAAGCCCCTTGCGCCACTTTTGCGTCACTTTTCCCATGTTAAAAGTGACGCAAAAGTGGCGCAAGGGGCTTCTAAATCTGCCCCTTAATGTAGTGAAGGTAAACGCTGTGCATGGTGATTCCCAGGGGCTTATTTACAAGGCCCTTGCGCCACTTTTGCGTCACTTTTCCCATGTAAAAAATGACGCAAAAGTGGCGCAAGGGCCTTGTAAATCTGCCCCCCAATGTTTTAGGGCATATGTTCTAAAGCGTAATATCTTTGCTAAACTGGAGAAGCTCTGAGTACATATGGCCCCAATTGGTTGGAGAGTCAGGGGTCCAGCAACGATAGTAAATATATGGGCTATAACCAACATTAGTCTGAATTCCAAACAACAACCTGCCGTTTAGGAGACTGTAAAATCACAAACATAAACTGCGAGAAGAGCAGCATGTAGGCTGGTTAGAAACATTTTAGTAGCAGCTAATTCATTCCAAGCCCAATTCATGGAATTCGACAACAGTCTATAAGTAGTATTGTCCAAATTATGCCACACACTTTTTGTAAAGTAATTACAACTGTTAATTACAGCTTTAGTATAGTCTCAAAATAAGGTCGCCACTAATTGATTATGTAGATAGGAAAAACAATTTATTTCATGTACCGTCCCACCATGATGTGATTATTCAATATGGCATCTACTGTGATATACTATACAAGATTTTTAGTTCCTGCCAACATGTTCTTACTGACTTGAGTCTGCTGGATTCTGGGTGGCTGTGATGCACTAGATAGTACATAACTCAGATATGAACTCCTAAGGTTTACTTTTGTCATCCCTGTGTTTTATTTCCGGCCTGATTTCTACACAAGGTGCAATCTACCACCAATGTAAATAGTGTCTTATCTCCCACTGTTCTCCACAATGTTGAATGAAAATGTTATTCTTTCTTCTGTATGGTGCTTCTCTCCTGTTTTATTCCTTCACGAACACGTAATAAAATAATTTGAAAAAAACCCACTATTTGCTTTCAAAATTTTGATTTCAGAACCGTGACATTTTAAGATTAAAAAAACAAATTTAATGGTATGGAGTTGCTTTGTAAAAATGGTTTCTGTGCACCAGCGCATCGTCTGGCTTGTTTGAAAACAGCACTGTGACAGATGCTCATCTTTCGTCATCGTCCTGGTGCACTTTATTCTACGTCAGGGCCTGTATACTCTCGACCCACTGTGGGCACAAAAATATCAAATATTGCCTTTTACCAAAGGATTTCGAATTCAGACAACACTGCACATGCCCAATCCTATGTGTGATGTCAAAATGCAGTGACAGAAAAAGTGAAAAAAGTTGTCGTTTTGCAGGTGGCAAATTGATGTGATTTAGACTCACTATGGAATGTGGTAGTTCCTTACAGCAAATCTTTGATCGGATATATAGGTTACGAGAAATCAACAACAATTAAAATCACATGGTGTTCTCTCACCGGCTATCTGAATTAATTACATCTGCACACACACAGCTCGTCTCCTTTCTCATATCTGCTAATTGATAGTACGCTCTGTCTTGCACTTACAGCTCTCAGATCATCAAATCTCCTTTAATAACTTCCAGTGTTCTACTTTGTTTTCTCTTTTTCTTTTTTATGGAATGTACTGAAGATTCAATGGTTAATGCTCAAGTATAACATCCTCATTTAAATTGCTGACAAGCAGATCACCCACCTATACCCGACTATACCAAGCAGAACTTAACAAATCATGATAAATCATACACCACCAATCAGGCAGGCCACCATAAATCAAAGCTTTTCCAAAATAGGAGGGCAACAATGTATCATTGTTCTGTTTTCCTTGTCCCTCATTTTTTGTAGCAGTAAACAACCTTATTTTCAATTCTTGTAAACAAAGTATTTTTTTCTTTTAAAAAAAATGAATCATCAAACATTGGAATTTATATACAGAGCCTTTATTCAATCCCAATCATCACTTTTTTATCAAACCCAGCCAACACGTTTCATCCCTATAGGGCCTTCATCAGGGCAATAATCTGAGGCTTCACTTCCTAAATTGCCATTTTTCAATCCTGATCAATTTCTCTCTTTCTTCCCACGTCTTGTTTGACCTGCTGAGGGCTCCCGCAATGTCATCCAAATCACTCGAATCAAAGCAAAAGGGTAAATCTGAGCTACATATTACAGTGGCTGGGGGAGGGGATTGATTCTGGAGGAGGGAAAGGGGTGGGGTCAAATGAGGCTATCGCAAAGACATGCCAAAATTGCCAGTGCCGTTCTGATGGAGTATCTATGTCTGGAAGGGTTAATTCCTCTCCACAGGTGATAGGACCTATATGTTAGCTCTCCTACCCGACTATCTGCCGAGTGTTTCGTCCACTAATGCCCCATGTCAATGGGTCTGGACATATGACTCAGGATGGTTATTTTATTCTAGGGGTGGGCTGAGCAGAGTATTTCAGGCAAGCCACCCAGATTCTCTTTGAAAGTGCAGTCTGAACCTGTATCTGTATTTGATATGTGCATGTGCTGCAAGAAGGATAACCTCAATTCATCCTGGGTAGGTCCTCAGCTTAATGCCAGTCTCAGAGGATAAAGGGTTTGGCCATTCAGAGCTCTGTAGACATCCACCTCTGCCAATGTGATGTGTTATCCTCCAAGTATGAGGAGTCAGGCTGGATGGCCAGCTTAGCTGAAGGTCTAAAAAAACAGTCACTTGTGACATAGCAAATGCCTTAACCACACCTGTAATCTGATGGTCATGGATAGTGCCACAAGATGTGTAGCATGTCACAATCATGAGCTTTCCACCTACAGCACAGTTCAGTCTACTTTAGGTTTAAACCTCGTATAGAGGAGTCTATAATGTAAAATCTTGAAATATAGATATTTCATACAGTCTTCTCATAGCTTTCTATCATGTGTTGAGAAGGAATTCTCTGCATTCCTCAGAGTAGCTCACATCCAGGAGTGCCTGATTCCCTTTTAAACCAATCACTCAAATCCAGGCCTTTAATCTCCTTCCTCTTCTACATTCACCCAAAAGCCTTGTATTCTCTTTTTCCGATCTACAAGGATTAACTCTTTCTTTAAGCCACAGCCATTTCAACAAGATGCCATGTTATAAATATAGACAAGACCTGCTTATATATACATTTTACAGAGCCAAAGTACTTATAAACTCATTACTACTATGCAAATTGTATAACTACAACAGCCTACTAATAGGCCTTCTTCAGTACTGTTTATTGCCACTGTAGAAAGACCCAAACTCTGCCATTGAAACCCAATATATTCTCCTTAGGAACACCCCTTTTTATAATTATCATAGCAAGGCTGCCTGGTTTTCTGCCAAAAATAAGCCTCTATAGAAGTTCCTGACATTAGTCTAATAAGATGTGTATGGTACTTCTCAAGGCAACCTCTCTGCTATTGAAACCCATTACACTCCCACCTAGAACCTAAGATCAGAACCTCCTAACTTCACCAATCCCTGCCTGTGCAATATCCCTGTCCTTTCACCGTCTAGGATCCCTCCACTGGCCACACTTTCTGTTGCTGTTAGGTTTAGCCTATCTTCAGATGAGTTGAAAACAGCTCTAAACAACATCTCCTGACAGCCAAGAGCAAAACATATTTAACCATTAAGCATAAACATGTCAATATAATTTTGACCCCAGTGAAAAAAAAGTTGATCCATATCATTTACTTTGGAATATACATAGTTTTTTTTTTACTATGCTGTTAATTGATTCAAACAACAAATCTTATCATATCTTCTTCAACCAACTTGGTCTATCTGAGCCACAAAACCTGTTTATTGCTTTATTTACTGAAAAATATATCAATTTATACAATACTTTCTTTTTCATATGAGATCTGTACATGCCAAGGAGTCAAATAATGAATAAAGCTCCTTAATACGTGTGACTACTCCGATTTATGCCAGTCAACAGTTTGGATCATGCAAACTGTGCGCCCTGTGCCTAGATACCATTATAAGTATTTTGGAACAGTACTGTCCAAAGCCTTTTGGTTTAGAAGTATGCATATATTTCCCAACCCTAGTGCAAAGTCTCAGTTGATGTTTGACTGTATTCCCAGTATCCTTGAACCTCCTTTTTAAGGTACTTATTAGGAATGGAGAAAAACCCTGTACCAATTTGGTACAAGCTGCTGTTAGTGTCAGAACAATAGTGTACTTGTCTTTCATTTTTGGCAGAATGCTTCGGTTACGATGTCTTGTGGATATCCATTATTCTTTAAAATGTGGGGGAACCTTATTTCATTCACCAATCGAAGCATTTAGGTTGACTAATGACAATGTGTGAAGGCCTGACGTGTGCACTGTTATTTCACCTGCAGCAGACACTGATATAAAGGCCATCACTATCCCACAAGTAAAGCTTGAGAAAAGATTACCTCACAAAAAGAACATATCTTTTTCAACTTGCCCCAACCTCTGCCTTTTGACTGCTAGTTCCACTCCAGATGCTTTTCTGCTAGTAACCCTCACCCCTTAATATTGTTCATCTACACTGTGATGGCCCTGAATTTGCAATTCTATTACAGCATTTTTGACCAGGTAAGGCCAGGTAAGACCACTGTTGTTTATGTGCTAACAATGTTTAACAGTGTTTAACCATTCTTTTTTTTACATAACTGTTATAAATGGGATCAATATTTTGGGAGAAGAACATCCCTACCAACTCACTAAAGCCACTCTAGAAGAGTCAAAACACAGTTTTGAGAGTATCTCTTCACAACCCCTGCTAACTGTGACAGAGGCAGCAGGCAATCTTGAGAGGGTGTTTTACCAAAATATTGATTTGGAAATATCGTCTTACCATAATATAATTGGACATTATTTAATATTAACCAAAATATTGTCATTTAGAATATTGCAGGTCAAAAGAACATTATTTCATATCGCTTTTAAAAATATCTTTGTATATCATATAGATGTATGTAATATCTTTTTTATATTACAGTAATAATTTACATTCTATAATTTGTATAAATATTTTAGTTTAGAAATGTTCAAATATTTTTGGAGTGAGATGTTTTTATAGAGATTTTTGGTGGGTAGTTTTTAAAATATGTTTTCAATTTTCTTTTGCATTTTTAAATCTTAAAATACAATTTGCTTTATTTTATCACAAATATATTTAAATGATTTGTTTATATTTAATTTGTTTTGTGTTTTATTAGTTTGTGTAAGTTGTATTCATTAAGTATTGCTGTTCTTGTGATTCTGGAACCCTTGGCTGGTATTATAGCGTACTCCTCCTGCAAAAGCTGAGACTTATAAACTTTTGGCCAATTTTTGTTCTGAAGAACCGGTGAAAAGCCAATACTGCTGTTGTTGATTCGCCGGTCGGATCCAACTTGCTGGTCTGCCCTCTTGAAGGAGATCTGACTTCCAGAAAAGTTTCGAAGTCTGAACGTACAGGGTACAATCGAGAGTGGTGCCTTGCTAAAACAGATTTACGTCAATACCATTCTGGGCATAGATGCTGGACTTCACTCATTTGGAGCTTTCCCACCTTCGTCAATGACCCTCCGGGTACCTGCTCTTGAGCAGCCCGTCGTCATTGAACCACAAATTGAATTTAGCTTCCACCTTGCCCTACTAAAATCTCGTCGACGACCACATTTTCTCCAGAAACATTTCTAAGTTCAGCAGTAACTTTTTGACTGGGACCTACCTGGGCCTTGTATTCTGACATGTGCTCCATTGTGGTCAGTCTATAACCTAACCCTTGTTCAGATCTAACATGACCAGTTGCCCACATTTGGTGCTTTGTGCTTTTTGGCACTAACATTTAATTCAAACTTTTAAATGAATTTTTGACATTGTGTGCATTAAAATATTTTAGTATAAATACACATAGGGCCTGATTACGATGGCGGTCGGAGCACACACCGACAGGCCATCAGTGGCAGTCCAACCACCATCAGCCCTTCGGTCCGACCACTGGATCACAATGCTGGCGGTTGGACCCAAAGCAGTCGGGGGAGAAGACCGCTGCCTCCGCCAGGATCAGTGATTCTGGAATTGTATTCCGGAATGAAGGCAGTGCCGAGGCAGGCACCACCGTTGGGATTACGATATCCTTTTCCGACAGCCGTGTCATGTCGGAAAGACCGCCATGAAAAGGCTGTTGGCAACAGGTTTTGGGGGCCCCTGTCCCTCATGGGGCACTGCATAGTGGCCCTGTGGGCACATGTAGTGCCCACACTCACCTCCATGCACCATGCACCATGTGCCATGCACCACATGGTGCATGGCACAGGGTCCATGGACATGCAGGAAGTGCTCCTTAACACTGCAGCTTGTGCTGCTGTCCTTTTCCTGAGCCGCAGCACATAATGCCATGAAAAGGAGCACAGTGCGACCGCCAGCCCGGCGGTCACATCCTAATGCAGCGGTCGGACTGCTGACTGCTTGTCGGGCGGTCTCCTAACTGCCATGATAGCGGTCAGCAGTCCAACCGTCCACCATCGTAATCAGCCCCATAGTATTTTGTAATTGTGCTATGGTTAAATATTAGGTTGTAGTTTTAGTTTTGGTGGTGTAATGTGGTAGGCTTTAATGTATCAAGTATGTTCAAATGTAATGTTTTAATGATGTGCATTATATGTATGTATTTTTGCAGGTATTTCTATTTGATTTGTTTGTTTGTGGGGTTATTTGTGTTGGACTGGTAGGTATTTTGTGTTTTTACAGGTCCTTCATTGGACTTGAGGATTTTTCCCTGCTTTTGGATGCGTGTTTGTTTTTATAAAGAAAATAAGATTGGTCATATATTAACCAGTACTATGTTTAACAGCCTCTATTTTTTGGTTCTTCTGCAGCATTTTTGCTGTTTTAGTTTTTAGGTTTTAGATTGTCCCCATGGATTAATATTTTTTTGTATTGGATGTATGGATGTATTTTTTATTGATTGCATTTTGTGGGGAGGGATTAATTTTATCTTTGTTCGTGGATGTATCTTTTTGTGGATTATTCAAGATCATGGTCGTCAGCTACAAAAATGTAAGTTATATATTTTTTAATTTTTATGGGTGGGAAATGTATATTTGTTATATACTATATTAGTATAATCAGGAGGTTTGGGTATTATATTTAAAAAAAATTGTTCCAGTAGATTCTTTTAAACTAGGGCTAGCTTCCCTGAGGCCTTCTATTACATTTCTGACTTTGATTTCTGTAACGTTTGGGGGTGATTATGCCCATCCCATAACATGCGTTAGAATAATACTTTTTTTATTTTAAGTATGTTCTCTCACTGCTTGGACTTTCTTGATTGTAAGTATATCCCATGTGAGTTATTTACAGTTTTCCATTCTGAGATTAGAAGTATGTGGCTCTTTCTGACATTTTATCTGTGGGTTTTAGAATTATACATTAATTGTCCATTTTATTTTAAATAACTATACTTGTAAGTATTTTGTAAAAATCCATCCCATTTTTTTATTTTATGCGTACAAATGTCTGGTTGCTGTATTTTGTAGAGGTGTTTGTTGAAGGTTTCGTTTTCATTGGAAGGTTATGGTGCAGGTGCTTGATTTGTTTTCTGTTCAGAAATGTCTGTTTTATAGTGTTAGATGTTTGAAAATTATTTATAAACTACAACTGTTTTGGTTTATTTCACAGTAAATTATATTTACTTTTTACATTTTAAATTATGTTTGTTGATTTGAAAGCTATTGTTACTTTGTTTTTGTTGTCATTTAGGGTTAGCTCTGTTGTTGTTACTATATTAAAGAAATATAAATAGAAATGTTTATTTTAAGTTTTCATTTAAGTTAAAGGTTTGGCTGTTGGTGTTATTTAGTTATTAGTAATTTAATTTAGATTTCATACTCTATATAATTTTTTTTTTTTTTTGGAAGTGGCTTTTTGTTTCTTCTGAGCATAATCTGGCAGAGTGTTGCTTTCTTGATGTGTTGGATTTTTTGCTATAAACATATTGCACATTTTCTGTCCTTTTTATATTTGTATGCTTAAATAGTAAAGTGTTTGTATTAGTAAGTTTGTTTTAAGTTTTATTTCATTGGTTGCTCTTTGATTTTTTTTATAGTCTCATCCTTATTTGGTGGATGCTAATTAGTGTTGCTATGTTAATGTTATACATATACATATTTTTTAAGTTAAATTTGAATAAAGTTAATTAACATACAATTAATGCCTAAATAAATCATGTTTTTTGGTTGTTGAGTTGGTTGGTTTAATTTTGCATTCTAGTGTAAATGTTGTCTAAATGTTATTTTTTCATGTACTTTAATTTTAGTTTTGTACATTGTTATAATATTTAGAAATATTGTATTTGTATTTAGATGTTAATTATTTATAATGATATAGTTCATAACTTTGTTTTACATTTTACAGCTTTTTAATTTAGATTATTCTTTTACTTATTGGTAACAATAGTTTGGTTGTTGATAAATTAATTTTCATTATTTGTATAGTGATTTATATTTGTAATGTGGAGAGGATATTGTGTATTTCATTATTTTTAATTTTGATATTTAGGGAGTTTAGATATTTTTGTAGCTGATATTGTTGTATTTTTTGTTTAAATATAGGATAGCAATACTATTTCAATATTTTTTTCTCGATCTTCTGTCAAAGAAGCCCCTGTAAAATGCATGCTAAGTTCAAGAGGTATCAACAATTTTAAAGTTAAGAATGCAACCAAATAAAATTCCCAAACCAATTTTGTAAAATATAGAAAAATTAAATATGAGAATGACAATAAGATCATTAAAGCAGGTTAGGGGGAACAGGAGATGTTTATTTTGGGAATTCTAAAAAGGAAATTGCCTAGAAAAAGTCAACCATGATGAAAAAAACACCGTTTTGTGTATTCTGAGTCCTAAGGGCAAGTTCAGGCTGACCGTGAAGGTGTTGAGGCCATATACATAAGCAGTTTGTTCCGATGAAAGATTTTACCTTCAGACTTAGCTCCAGCTGTTGGAAAAGCTTCTTATGGTCATTATTACAGCCCCTAGCTCTTCAGAGTAGGCTTGCGGGCACCAGATCTCATCTCAGCCAGGTCTTCTGCAATGTCTAGTGCTCTTTGGTTAGCTGTGCTCTCGTAGAGTCAGCAGTCCTTCTTCTGTTTGTATTCCTGAAGCAGGTAAAGAGAAGGCCAATCACTTGACCCTTGAAGAGAAGTTCCAGTCTCTATGTGCAATCAGGAATCAGGAGTCCTTGTGTGAGTCCTCTTTTTCAACTAGAGTTAGTAGCTAAAAGTCAGGATTCTTCTTCCAGCAGAAACATCTTCTTCTGATGGAATCTTCTAATGTTGAGGAACATTCTGAGGAGGTGGTGTTTGAGTTCCCAGATCTATCTTGTGCACTAGCCAGTGAGTGGAGACAATCTACCAGCCAATCTTATTTATTTTCTTGCCGATACCCCACCTCCTTTTGCACCACCTTTCGCTGCACATTTTCTTTGTCTTACAGTACAATTATTTAGGATCCTCTGTTTCAACATGACAGGACCCGCACAAGGTAGGCCTGTCTTCAATCTCTTGGCCTCTCCCCTACCTGACAAGGTCAAAACAGATTTTCACTCCTAGTTCCTTCAGGCTCCTTGCTAGAGCCAGACTGTCGAGGAGGATCCAGGGGATGAATAGAAGAAGCCACCCTAGGCAGCTCAAAGTTAAGAGGTAGTGCTAAAGATGCCCTTTGTTCTGCTAACTGTTCCTGTCCACTCCCAGACAGCTATTTCCTGCTAAGTGGTCAGCAGAGTACACCTACTGACCTTTACTGGGCATAGAGGCATGCCATTGTTCTCTGAACAAGGGTCATTAACTCTCCCAGCTAAGGAAACTTATTCTAGCTCTGGAGGTGTGATTAGTGACAGAACTAGGTTCAACCCAGTTCTCGCTCAGGCAGCCTTAAGTACATTTTTGCAAAAATACTTTTCTGCTTAAGTTATAAAAATCTGATTTCAACTTTAAGCAGGAAGGAGCCTTAAGCATCTTTCCAGTCTACTCCTAGGTGAAGGTGGAAAACCTATATTTTACCCACACTTAGACTTATTAGTCAACAATCTAGCCAGGCCTACACAGTGGAAAAGCCATTGACTAGTATTTCACTTTGAGGGTAGACTAATCCCTATATATAATACACTCTATTATTACATATTAGCACTCTGTCCTGTGGGCTTAGAAGGCACACTTTCGGGGTGACTTATAAATATATAAAACTACGCTTTTCCTGTATAGCAGTTTCCCTTGCCATTTGTCACTACAGTGCATGCAATCTGCACCTAGCCAGAGCACCCTGACGCTTCTGACAAAAACATATTTTTGTCACATATGTGGGTGCTGTAAATATATACTGTAGTCCACCTCTGACTTTTAACTTTTCAAGCCATAGTTGTACTTTAGGTGTTGTAGGCTCTATTTACAATGGACTAATAGGGAAATTAAATAGGCCACATGTTGCGTTCCTTTGTTTGCAATAGGCTTTAAATGGAAAGCACATGCATGTTACTACTGTTTAGCAGTAGTAAACTGCATAGAGTCATAATACTGTAAGGTTCAGTAAAATGCTAAAAATCTGAGGTGGCAGGCAAAAAAGGCAGTTTTCCTAAAATAATGTAGCACTTTTTGCATGGAATACAGATAAGCTACCAAAAGGGAAAGCCAGCACTAGATCAAAACTCCTTTAGCTATCCTCTCTTTGTGAATATCTGGATTAGAGGGTCATATAGTGCAGTCTGTTCCAATGTCAAATGCAAGTGAGGTATTTTCTATGCCTGTGTCAATATGCCATGGAACTAGAGAGGATTTTACTGAACCCATAATATACCTCTTGGACTGCAGGATCAGTTTGCTGTTTTACAACTGTGGCAAGAGTTCTCTACACATGAGGGCTTTGAAGACGGTAAGAAGAGGTGGTATTAGCTACAGTGGAAAGTTGAAAACACTTTATGGCACTGGGTGCTTAGGAGTTAAAAAAATATTGTAGCAGAATTCCCTGACCATTAAGACAACCATAAATATTTAGTGGGTGTTGCTTCTCATTATTCAATAGTGCTTATGAATTGAAGAAGGAACACTGCATGCTTCTTTCTGTGAAATACCACCTGAACAATGGCATGGTTACCATTGTTGCTTTCTTAAAATTACTTAGTTAAGGTTAGGTGTTTGTTCACCATTTCTAGTACGCTAGAATAATATTAGTTTATCTTTGGCTATATTCACACCTGATGTGTTTACATTCTCAGTTTGTTACAATATTAGGGTTTTACATTTTTTTTTGCACCCATCGTTTTCACATTCATGGGTTTATTCTTTAATATTTTTCAACAAGTGATTATCCCTATAAGTCTTCACAACTGGGGTGTTCACATTTATGTGTGCGCTCCTGTTTTTGATTTTACAGACTTTTTTGCATTTATGCTGTTTACCCCTTTTGTTTTCATATCTGGGGGTTTTATAGTTGTAGTTTGCAAAAGCAAAAAGTGCTTATCTATATCAGTAATGACAGCTTGGTTATTAACATCCTTGTGTGGTGTGAGAAAGTGCTCCTTTTCATGGTCAATCCTTTTTTGTTTTTGGACTAATGCTACTATTTTTGTCCACTGGAAAACTGCTGTCCAGGCCCAATGTCTGTACTCTGATTGGTAAAACATGGTTGAATTGGTTAACTCCTAATCTGCTTATTTACCTTTTTATAGGGCCATAGTGTATGGTGCAGAACATATACTTAAATAACTTCAAAAAAGCCTACCCTGTCACAAGTAAATGTCAGGTTGCACCTGGAGAGGACCAGCCTTTGTCCACCTAGTCAGGCTGGCACCAGACCCAGTGGGAAGAGAGCTACCCCTTGAACCAGTTTTGAGTGACCACCGAGGAGAGAACTGCTTATTACCATGGCCACACCTCTGGGTGTACACTGCTTGGATTTTGAGAGTAAGGTACAATGTGGGAATGTTTGCAGTAAAGCAAACAGAAACTGCTGTAAACGTGGGTAGGTTTGCCTCTGGGATCTTATACCCCATTGGTCAGCGAAGAGCAAAGAGGCATCTCTACCAGCTAGCTGGTGCCAGGTATGTATGTGGCACCATCCTCAGAACTTTTTATGGACCTTTGAAAAAACAGAAGAAGGACTCCACCCCCTGTTTAAGACCTGCGAGGAGCCAACAACGACAACCTAGAAGCATTCAACACCCTCTTCCCCTCACTACGTAACACCCCCTCTCACCCACACCACCCACACCCAACCTACTCTACATCCCTTGACAGACTGACCTGCAAAGAGACCCCACAAACCAATCCCACACCCTCCGTCAACCCCGTCATCCTCTCCCCCCTGGACAACTACCTCCCCTCTGCCCTCCTCGCACAAAACACGCACAATACACTCTTCCTCTCCAACACACACAAGCGGTACGACGCCAAGGATGCTCCGCATGCCCCATACAATCGCCACCTACCCCCTCCCTATTCCACCTCACCCAACCAACAACTAACGCCCGCAACCCACTATCTATGACACCTAACCACATATCTCTTTCCACACGCAAGAGGACGAGGGATCCACCACGCGATCCCCCACGCCCCTTGCCCACGGCTCCACACAAAGTCAACACCGGCATCAGGAACGCCAAAAGCCAACATATCAATGACAAGCTCTCTCCCCCGCTGGACGACCCTGCGCTAAACACCCCCACCCCCCTCTGAAGAAACGACGCAACCTCTCGCTCTGCTGGAAAGCCAGCTAGAAACGGTAATACTAGGTCTTAACGCAATCTTGCTAAGCCTCTCCACACTCAGAGAGCCTAGCCAACTCCCCCTCTCGACTCCCATTTTTCCCATTATCAGACAGCAACAGCCTCCCAAGGCTTTATATCCCAGCTGGATCTCAACACCCCTCTCAAACCAATCACAGAGACCCAAAAGAACAACTACGGATATATCCCCAAGTGAAGTGACGGAGCTCGCCGCCTCCTATGACACTCCTACCTCTGCCACCTCAAAATCCAAGATCGAAGTTATCACGGGATTCAGAAGAGACCGCTCCCCTACGAGACACTTAAGACCCCCTGCCTTCCTCACCAATATTCCCAGGACTCCCCTAATCAACAAACACAAAAACGAGGCGACCTCCACCAAATGCATGCTCATTAACTGCAGATCAGCCACCAAACATGCAACTGAGCTGGTGGAAACCATCCTCAACCATGACATAGACATCACCTTCATCACTGAAACCTGGCTAAACGAATTCTCTTCCCCAAGCCTGGACATGCTTGTGCCCCCGGGCTATGCACTCACCAACAAAGACAGAAAGGATCAACGAGGAGGGGGCATAGCAATCATACACAAGGTCAACATCTCCGTGACGGAAACAGACACCTTCAAATACAACACGTTTGAATGCCTAACCACCAACATTAAGACAAATGACAACAAATGTCTACTCTGCCACCTCCTCTACCATCCGCCAGGCAACACCACAGCATTCGGGGAACACCTGTCCGATCTGATTACCTACTGCTCACTCCGAGACTCAAACTATTTAATTCTAGGCAACCTCAACCTACACTGGAATGAGGAAAACAACCCGCTAATCCAATCCCTGAACAATCTCCTAAATAACAACAACCTTATCCAACACTGCTCTGAAGAAACACACAACAAAGGATCTATCCTGGATGCCATTATTGCCCAACGCGACACAATCCTTATCGACCACATCCTGCCCGTTGACTGGTCTGATCACCACCTCATCTTATTCCGCATCAGCCAACCGATCCTATGCAAACCCCCCACGCTGGACCCCCCAAATGGACGAGAAACCTAACTCAGATCCCCCTGGCAAACCTGGAGGAAAGATGAGATCTCTCCTTCCCATCTCCATGGATGATCTCTCCACCACAGAACTCACCTCTCACTATAACGCAACTATGACTTCCTTTCTGGACCAACTAGCCCCCCTGAAACAAAAAAAAGCCAGAAACATTCTAACCAGATCCTGGTTCAATACGGACATAAACTCCGAAAGGGGACACCTCAGGGCCACAGAAAGACTCTGGCGGAACAACCCAACCTCAATCCTCCGCGAGCAACTCAAATCAACTCGCAGGAAGTACAAAAAACACATCATTAACGAAAAGACTTCCTTCTTCTGCACTGCTCTCGACAACGCAAAAAACAGGCCCAAGGAACTCTTCCACCTCATCAGGCAACAGACTTCCAAGCCCCCCCCCCTTCCTCGATTGTGGCCTCCAAAGACCTGTGCGATAACTTCGCCAACTTCTTCAATGACAAAATCACCAAGATTGAGCTCTCCTTGGATGTCAACCGCAGTCCCCCTCACAGGAGCCTGTCCCCAAGGACAGATGATATCGTACCCAATCATCCACCAAAACTTTGGAAATCCTTCAACCTCATCTCTGAATCGGTGCTAGTTAAACTAATCTCCATCTCCAAACCCTCTTCACAATTCCTCGATCCTATACCCACTCAACTGGCTAAATAACTTAAACTCTCCCTAGCCCCGCTCTGGAGCAAGATCATAAACAGCTCCCTGAGAACCGGAACCATTCCGGACTGCCTCAATGTCGGCCAAGTCACACCACTTCTAAAAAAAATGGGCTTGGACACTAAAGATTTGAATAACTTCAGACCCGATTCCAATCTTCCTCTCCTATCCAAAATCTTGGAAAGGTGTGTTCTCCTACAACTGACCTAACACATGGACAGCACCAACCTCCTGGATCCCCACCAATCGGGCTTCCGACAAGGCTGCAGTACAGAGACAGCAATCATTAACATCATAGACGACATCCACAAGTCACTAGACACGGACCACTGCTGCCTACTCATACTTCTAGACCAATCGGCAGCCTTTGACACGGTTGACCACAAGCTACTCATCAAAGTACTTCAAAAAAGGCTAGGTGCAGAAGTGGTGGTCCTACAGTGGTTCTCCTCCTTTCTCCAGAACCGCACACAAAGAATAAAAATCAAAAACTTCTCGTCAGACCTACACCCCGTCAGCAGAGGTGTCCCCCAAGGGTCAGTTCTTTCCCCTCAACTTTTCAACATCTACATGGAACCCCTCACCACCATACTCAAAAAAACCAACATTCCCTTCCACCTACATGCAGATGACACCCAGATCTATCTTGAAACCTCCTCCATCGATGACATTCAAAGACTCAACAACACTCTTAGTGAAGTCCAACACTGGCTATCTCTTAATCACCTGAAACTCAACCAAGACAAAACGGAATTCCTCCTCATCTCTAACAAAAAAGAGAACCCATAAATCATAGAATGGCTTAAAGCTATTGACGCCCTCAACGGCAATATCACCCTGGCTGACTCCGTAAAATCGCTGGGAATCACTCTCGATCCAAAACTAGACATGGTCAAGCACATCAAGAACTCCGCAAAGAGCGCCTTCCTCAACCTGAAATTACTCAACAAAATAAAACCCTTCATCCCGCCCAAGTACCTCAAACAAGCTACTCAATCACTGGTGCTGTCCAGACTAGACTACGGGAACACAGCCCTCACAGGTACAGCTAAATGCCACTTAGCTCCCCTCAGAACAACGCTCAATGCAGCAGCCATAATGATCACAGGAGCAAAGAAATACGATCACATATCACCCGCACTCAAAGAGCTAAAATGGCTCCCAGTCGAAATGCGTGCCAACCTCAGAACTGCTTGCCTCATGCACAAAGCCCTGCACACAGGGAAACCTGCCTACCTGGCCTCCAAACCTAAGAAGGCCGGTCAGACAAGGACCCTCAGGAGCTCCAATACGCTTCTCCTCATCCCGCCGAAAACCCGTAAACAAAAAACCGCAGCCCGCTCCTTTTCTGGAAGTGCGCCCAAAATCTGGAATTCCATCCTAGTCCACATCAGAACTACCCCATCCTTCCAAAAATTTAAAATGCAGCTCAAAGACCTCTTTCTCAATCGTTCGCTCCCGTATCGATAGCTGCCACCGGAGCACACTAGCTGGAACCTGGCAGCAGCCCGATTCTCTGCCATCAAGACATCTACCTCCACCAAGCCACCGGACACCTACCTCGCCGCCCCATCCCTAAAGGAGGTTGGCTTAAGCCAACGTGCACACTGCTAGTACTCCATCAGACTTCCTTGCCTTAATGCGGTACAGCGCGCCCAGACCTCCGAAGTGCCATGAACCACTATGTATACTACCCCGTTACTGTGTGATTTCCTTGATACTACTGCGTTACTGTGTGATTTCCTTGACACGTATGTTGTAAAGCGCTCCGATACCCTCGGGTCTGGCCAGCGCTATATAAAACTCTTAAATAAATAAATAAATAAATACCTAAAGTGCTGGGGTTGCTCCCACTTGAACCCAGGACAAAGAAGTTGAGTCCAAGGGTCAGTTGGCTGAGCTCCTGTGTGGCTACAGGGACACATTTAGCTACAAGAGGCCTTTCCCTGATGTGTCCAGCTGACCAGTAGCAACTGGACCTGGACTTGAACCAGCTGCTCTACTTGACATGTTGAGATTCTCTAAGTGCCCTCCCTTTAGATCCTGGGAGCCTTAGAAGTGTACTCCTGTGGTTATTTGGGCACCAGAAGAAAGTTTGGAAACTTTTGAAAACTTTTCTTCCAGAGCTTCAATGGAACCAACCGGAAGAAGTACCCAACAAGCAGTTACACAGCATCGGACTGAATGTCAGGCACAGTTTCAACAGCATCCCATGCTGTGAGGGCCTCATTTATGAGAAGTGACGCATCGCTGCGTGAAAGCAGCGATGCGTCACTTCTCAGTGCGCCCTCCTTGCGACATGATGGATGCGTCATATTTACAGTATGATGCATCATGTCACAAGGAGTTACAGATACGTCAGTATTTCTGACGTATCTGTAGACGCAAAAGTGACGCATTGCTGGAGTGTGTCACAAAAGTGACGCAACTCCAGTAATGTGTCCTTTCACATGGGGCAAGCCCCATGTGAAAGGGCTTGCGTCAGTCTTATGCCTGCTGTGAGGCAGGCATAAGATATTGACGCATTTTCACCCTAGAAGTGGCGCAGTGAAATCTCGAAGATTTCACTGCGTCACTTCTACGAGGCTTACTTACGTGAGAACGCCCATCCTGCATACATTATACCTGACGCAGGTATAATGTAGCGCAGGGGTTTACAAAGTGACGCATCTGCTTAGATGCGTCACTTTGTAAATAGGGCGCAACAGGGGGCATGTTTTACGCCGCCGATGCGTCACAAAAAGTGATGCAACGGAAGCGCAAAACTGTCGCAAGGGCTCATAAATAAGGCCCTGAGTTTTTTTCTTCTAAAAATAGTAATGAGGTCCCGGTTTGCATTGGGACTTAGAAGAAATGTCAACCTTCTTCTTAAAAAAGGTGCCAAGGTCCCCTTTCAAAGTAGCAGTTAGCAACTTTTTCAAACTTTTTAGGCTTTCAAACTTTTACTGGGACCAATCAACTTTGAATATCCGACCAGATCTCAATTGTGATTGACCTGATTTTGCACTTTGGTCCCATTCTACCGTGACCATTAACTTACATTGATACTTTACTTTCACTTCAATCATTAAAAATGCATATCGTTGGTTTCGCCTTACAAATTTTTTATTTCCTTGGTGACATTTTGCTTATTATCAATTTTTATACATTTAAGTGGGATTTCTATAGTGTTGTGTCTTTGACTGTAAACTCTTTTGGAACTTCTAAATGCTGTATACATTTTTTATGTTAGGCCTGTCTGCTCTGTGTCATAGATACCAGGGTTTGGGTCAGGTTTGAAGTACTGAAACCTTTGACTGAGCCTAACTGGTTATTGAATTATTACTCGTGATGGACTTCCATTCACACCAATTAATAATTAACTTTTTTACAGGTATTTTTCTTTACATACTTTATTTTCACTCCTTCATTTTGTGACGCTTACTTGTCATATCCGAGGTTTTCATATCTTTGTATTTTTATATTCTATGGGCCATATTTACCAGTTTCTCACGTACCGCAGTGCAGCAGCCTCAAATGCTGTGCTGCGCTTTGTGAGAAGGAGAGAGCAGGAGAGCACCATATTTTCAGAAATATGGCACACTCCTTCCCTCTCCCTAACACCGGTGCAGAAATGTGCGCTCATGCGCCATGGACACACCTTTTCACCATAGTGCAGGGGTGTCTCTGTGATTCTAGCAGAGGTTTTGATTTGGAAGGATTCCCATCCATTGCAAAAATATATGCTTAGACTAACTTTAAACCCTTTTCTACTTTGTATCTGTGCTGTACAGTGCAGCACACATGCAAAGTCGGAAAGGAGGAATATAAGCATTTCTCCTTCATAGCGCCTATCTGAAATGGGCACCATTTTCTGACACAAAATCTTGCCTAGTTTTTTAAGTAAATGGGGGCAGATTTACAAGCCCCTTGCGCCACTTTTGCGTCACTTTTCCCATGTTAAAAGTGACGCAAAAGTGGCGCAAGGGGCTTGTAAATCTGCCCCATAGGGTTTATCGTCAGAAACCTTGGGAATGCCCATGCACCACCCATGGTATGCCCCCTTGGTACTAAGTAATGCAAAGCATTGCTATGCGCAGCTTTGCGTTACTTTCAAGTTATTTTCCAGTGTAAAACAGGGTTTACACGGGAAAGTAAATAGGTAAATAAAGATATAGCAGCATCTTGTGTCACTTTAGTGATGCAAACACGGAGTTAAATCTTAGCAAATAGACCCCTTAGTTTGCAAGAAGTGCTTTTCTCTGGCTGTGGTGACACCCTTGTTTTTTCACTGATTTGTTTTTTTTATATATCCTTAGCTTTCACATCCTTGATTTTTACATTCTTGGTTTTAGTTGCAACAGCTCAGTGCCTGCTGAATTTTTTTTATATAAAGTGTTTGATCCACTAGTCTGTGGTGCGAGATGAAGCCAAAATGGATAGGAGAAGCAGACAAGAATGAAAAACAACACTACTATAGCTCACATGCCTGTTTTCCGTCAACATGCAGAAAAAAGATAGGTATGTGGCTTTAGTGCATATAGCAAGATCTCATTGGGAAGGGAATCATTATAAAATACCTGTTGGGTGCTAGAGATAGCAGTGTTATATGTTACTCATAACTACAAGTATGTAGAATGCAACATGCACAGTCAAATATACAAATATACAAATTATTTGACTTACAGTTGCAGTGCCTGACGGACTTCTTTGGCATATTGTTTTTTGATATTCTATAATTTTGAGGGATGCATATTACCAAAAAAGCTATCTTAGGTCTGAGAAGTGCTGGTATTTCATGGAGTTGTATTATATTTCACTCAAGTATTGTTTTGCTCCCATTACTGTCTTAAGCAGTGCATAGTGGTGCTCTAATTATAGTTAGCTCAGTAAAGTATATCTGGTAAAATTCAGAATTTACTTTTGCTTTACAGCAATAGTTTTTGTATTATGACAAGGCTTAACTATAATGTTACTTCAACCTTTGTTTCTTTCAGTGAAATTCTAGTTTATTTTTAACGTGAGCTATAATCTTAGTACCTTAACTAACTACAGCATCACTTTAACCTTTAGAGTTAACTGTGAATTACAGAGGTCTTTCTAACGGAAAGTAAAATATTATTATCGGACCTTAATATAACATCAACCTAACCTTTGTTTTTTTTAGTGAATTTCTTTTTTTTTTTTAAATCATATTTACCCATCGCTTTCATTGAGCATACCTTTTCACTGTGTGCAATATAAAGTTGGGCACAAGGCCTGGAGGCAGGATCTGGTCTGAACCCTCATGGGTGGCCAGCCCCCTGCAGTGCACATCAGGGCATTGGCAGTAGGGTCTCACCAGTGACCAGGGCCTTCTTCCATATCCCCGTAGAGAGCCAACCTTACCTGGGTTAGGGCCGTGCTGAGTCCTGTGGGACTTCTGTAGGACCTCATGTGATGCCTCACTTGTTCCTGTGTGACTACCATCACTCTAATTTTTATTTTGATCCTCAAGGGGCCATTCAAGGACCCCCACACAAGGGCCAGGGGGTCAGTGTACCCCTTCCCCTTATGCCTTATTTTTTTTATTTTCAGAATAGGGGGAACCAAGTCCCTGTGTCCTGTAATGGTGATCACAACATTTCTTTCAAGTTGCAGCCAGCCAATCAGAACTCTTAGTCTCATGTGACCTGTCCCACAGAATTGAAGTATCTGATAGGAATAAAAACCGTCTCGACCAATCAGAATGCTGAAATTTTTAAATTTGCAGTCCCACAGGACTTCAGTCGGTCCAACTGAGCATATATTAAAAAATTTTTAGTCTTAATTTCACAGAAACAGCTGAACAAATTTACACCAAATCACAAAAGGCAGACTTTCTGAGTAAAGCTCTAGCTTTCTGCCAAGTTTAGTTTTATTGTGTTCAGCCATTATTCCTGTATGTTTCTCAAGTTCCTATGGGAAATTGTATGGGGAAAATTGGGACCCCTATTTTGTCAGCCCCCTCTCTACCGGTCACCCTGAAACTTTACAGGAACGAGATGAGGGGGATGAGCTGTGTTTTGGTAAGATTCGTGAGGAGATGCCAAACAGCCCCAAACTTATTAGTGAAAAAAAAAATGCTCTTCCTATAGAATCTCTGACGTAACTATAAAAAAAAGAGTGGCAATCACCACTGTGTAACATATATACATATATAGATCTATACATCTATTTATTTACTATCTATCTATCTATCTATCTATCTATCTATATCAAATAAGGTAAAAACTAACGTTTAAAAAACAAAAAAACTTAAATTCACCAGTTGTAGTTTATTGAGCTAACTATACATGTATAAATTGTGCCGCAGCCATGCACTACTTATGGCTTCACATATTCATATGACTCTGCACATTTCAAATTACATCATTGATGACTTCATGCAGTCATTGTAATACAATCCCGTAGGGTCTGTGGACTTCAAGTAGTTCCACATGCTACCCCTATGTCCAATTTTCTATTCACCTTAATGGGATTACCCTCTTAAAGACTTCAATTAAACAGCATTTTTAAGTCAAGAGATTGACAGGAATATATCTGCCATTGTAAAGACACATTCTGTTTGGCCCTATGGACAACTGTCAGAAGTTTAGTAAAATACTCTGCACACATTCCTGAGACGGTCATAATGGCATACAACCTTAGCGCCATGCTTCCAACATCAGTATGAGAGAAACCACCTGTGATTGGGACAACCCTACATTCTACATTATTCAATAATCTTCAATGCCTCAAAATCTATAGTGATGTTCTGCAAAAAAGTATGCAACGCTTATAGAATTTGTCTATACCAATGTATTAAAACTAATTAATGTGGACGTATGCCTTGAGATCTACTAGTGGTTAATGTATTGTCAGCAAAGGCTTTAGCCCTTCTCACATATTTTTCAGAAAAGGCTTTAGCTTTAAGCCTCAACCTACTTTTAAACATGACTCTGCAACCCACATCAGGTGTGCTCAGCCTTTGCCTGTTTAACATGAATGTCTTCTTCCACCCCAAACTTTAGTGATTTGTAGTAAACACTGCACTATATAAATTTTAAAGTTCACAATTGCCCTTGTCTCCAGTGCTTCCACTATTTCTGCTATCAACACACAGGTGCACACTCAATAACTCTATAACGTGATCAATGATGTCATCATGATGTTATTAGACCTGAAGCGCGTGAGGGCATGTATCCCTAAACCTTTTGCTTTTTACTCATGGGTTTTGCTGAATCTCCTTTGGTAGCCTTAGTGCTCTGGGCACTTTCCTACTGTAAATGCAGTGTGAAAGTGCGCGCACCCTTCCTACGCATGTTAGGAAGTGGTGCTTACCTGATGTTTTAAAATATGCCTCAAGCCTGCCATTGCAGGCCTGTGGGTGCACACTTGCACCTATGAAGTTTTTAAACATGTGTCAAGCCTGCCATTGCAGGTTTGCATGTGAGCAATTGCACTTATGCTCAGGTTGGCATTTCTTAATCACTGGCCAATCCTGAGGGGATCTTTCACAACCACTAGAGCACCCCTGGGGGAAGTCTTAAGGGGTGAAGCAAGTGGTAGGTGAAAGGCAGGACAGGTGCACATGTGTGTACCCTGGCCAGGTAGTGAAGAATACCCATGTGTGTTTTCACTACCTATGAGATTTGCTCTTCCCATAGGTTAAAATTAGAGAATGGTTGATATTACTTCAAGCTGCAATAGTGGTTTATAGTGGAGCAGCCTCATAATGTTTCCTATCATTAGATTCACAATAACAAACCCTCTCCTGTGGTAAAGAGGGATTTGCCATTAATAGCTTTGAAATGCCATTTCTAGAAAGTGGAATACTGGGGGGTTGGGCCCTTGACAACAACCACTGTGGGCCTCAATCGAAGTACAAACAACTGTAATGAAGGTGGTTGGTTTTGAGTCAAAGCATTTTACTAAAGGACCAGTTAATAAATAAACTGGACCTATGTCTTCATATCACAATTGAATACATACAGTTAATGCATTTTTAACAAATCATGACAAGGAAAACACGCTCTGCTTTAACACAAAACAAATAAATCAAATGTATCACAAAGGAGATGACAGGGAATTCATAAACAAATTATTAATAATGGTGCAGCCTTAACAATGCTGTGGCTTGGAAATAATCATCATTCTATATAATATAAATCCCCAAAATTCAGTGCATAAATAAACACAACAATTGTTCAAAACAATCCAGTGTTTCTAAACCGAAGGGTTATCTCATGGCAGCTCAAAGATAGCCTGGCCCCATCAGTACTGCCAATCGGGTTCCAAACCATCTAATATGGAAGGATTAATGATTGTACAACTGGATTCCACTGCCAATTTGGATGCAAAGTTAATGGAATCCTGAAGTTTGTGGCCAATGCGTTTCTAACCACTGGTCTCTGAGTGTTCTCTTCAGGGCTTTAGGCTGGTGATGGTTCATGTGAATCTTGTATCCTCTATGGGAACTGATCCCGAGTAGAATACTGCTGGGCGCAAGAGATACAACTGTGTTTTCTTTCTTTTCTCGATCTCCAAATTATTTTTCATTCGAACCACGTTTCACATTTCGGCCAATTCCCAGGTTCAGCGCCAGGCCATTCTATACCAGAGTTCTGCCAGAGAAACTTCTCCTTTTTTTCCTGGAGTTTAAGCTCCCCGTAAAGAGTCTAGTACTAAGCTTTCCTCTTGCCCTTCGTGGAGGCAATTTCCACAACAATGACCATTTATTGTCTTGTCAACAAAAGCAGCCGAAGTCCAGTAGACAAACCTCTCTTTCCACAGTTGAGAACATTTTTCTCAACTGTGGAAAGAGAGTGTTGTCTACTTGCAAGACGAATTGTCTGGTGCGGCTCAGATTAACGTGCACCAGACATTGTGCCTCATTTCCTGGAAGGCACAGAATTTGCAACTCTACATTGTGTGTGTGTGTGACCGGAATTGTCTGTTGCAACTCAGATCAATGCACACCAGATGCTGTGCCTCATTTCCAGGGAGGTATGGAATTTGCAACTCTTCATTGTGTGTGATCGGAATTGTCTGGTACGACTCCACTAAACGCGCACAAGACATTGTGCCTCATTTCCAGGGAGCTATGGAATTGGCAGCTCTTCATTGTGTGTGACCGGAATTGTCAAGTGCGACTCAGCTTAACGTGCACCAGACGTTGTGCCCCATTTCCAGGGAGGTACTGAGTTTGCAACTCTGCATTGTATGTGACCAGAACTGTCTGGTGCGACTCATACCAATGCTCACCAGGTGGTATGCCTTATTTCCAGGGAGGCAAGGAGGAGCGGATTGGTGTTCTGGGTTGGCCGGATAGCCTGGGCACTTCTTTGATTGATGTGTGTCTGATGGAGTGCCTCTTTCTTCTTAGAAGCTCCTCTGATTTATTCCTCATTCATCGATTGCTCATTTTTAGGCCCTCAGTATGGCAGAGCAACTGACCTCTCCTTACCCAGCCCGACGACTTTGTGTTGCCAGGCAGTATTGCCCGGATCAGGCCTGGGTGGTGAGAGTAATTGGCTGGACTAATGAACGCTTCTGAGAGTGATCAGAAGTGGATCAAGAGACTGCGTAAGCCCCCAGTGATTCGCCGAACTGGCTGGTGCCGGTAGGCACAGTGTGGAATCCTTTGACTGAATGACTATTGTCTTCAGCCTGCTTCTGCTCCGCATACTGTGGGCGAACTTCCAGAGTAGGAGTCAAAACCCCATTTGTCAAGTGCTGCCTACCTCCACCTTCTTCCCTGGGACCCTGATTAAGTGTGACTCGGCCGCGATTGGCCTAGTACCAGGGGGATGGTTTCTTTATCTCAAGCCCGTAGGTGTAGGGTAGTCAGAGTTAGTTGGAGGGTGGAGGAAGGGTTTCCAGCCATGGAATCTACATGTGCATTATCAACTGACCTGCTGCATATCCGTTGCACCACATTATTGTGCTGTGTGTGTATCTGTGTGCGAGTTCGCTCCATACAAACTTGCCTGATATCCATGGTATCGCGTATCGGTGCTCAGTGAGTGTGTGGGAGTGACTTCCTGTCCTTTAATTACACTGAACGGCAGTGTTTCTTTACTAGTTGATTCCTTTGCAAACATTGGTTTTTACCCATGCAGCCTTGGCCCACTGTGCTGCATAAAAGTATTTTATTTATTTGTGTGTACACATTTCTGAAATCGTTGTGATCTGGGATGCAACCTATAACTGTGTGTTATTGAATTGTAATAATTGCTAGGGCTGGTGAGGGAGTTTGTGACTCCCTACATGAATGAGTGAGTGGGCGAATCATTGGCTGTATGGGTTCATGATTGCGTCTGATAGGGGCTGTATGGGCAAGTGAGTGTCCGTATGGCTGTGTCAGTGAGTGATTGGATATGTCAGTGGGATAGGGGGAGTAACTGCATGTGTGAAAGACAGTGTAGGTGAGTGTTGGTTTACATAAGTGACTGTATGTGTGAGTGAGTGACTGTGAAAGAGGCTGTATAGGTGAGCGTGTGCTTTTGTCAGTGACTATATAGGTGAGTAAGTATGTGTTAGTATCTATGAATAAGTGAGTCAGTGTGTGTATAACTGTATAGGGGAGTAAGCTACTGTGTGATTGACTCTATGGGTGAGTGAGTAGGAGTGTGAGTAGCTGTATGAGTGTCTCACAGTGTGTCAGTGGCTGTATGGGTGTATGAGTGGATATGTCAGTGGCTGTATTAGTGAGTGAGTGGGTTTGTGAGTGGCTGTGTGGGTGAGTGAGTAGATGTGTGTGTAGACCTATGAATCAGTGAGTGGGTATGTAAGTACTGGTATGGGTGTGTCAATGGTAGTGTGAAAGTTGGAGTTGGTGTATGAAAGGTTACATGGGGGTGTGAGTGGTGCGTCAGAGATTTTGTGGATGATGTCATCAGTGATGGCCTCAGTGATGTCATTTGAGATGTCATCAGTGATGTCATCAGTGATGTCACTGACCATGTCATGAGTGATTTAATATGTGAGGTCATAAGCATTGCATTGCAGGGGTCCAAGTTATAGTTAGCTCAGCTAACAATAACTGCTGAATTTCTCTGGTTTTGTACGAGTGAAATGTCAGCCTAACTGTAACGTCCCTGTAACCTTTGTTTTTTTCAGTGAATTTCTACGCTTTTTTCAAATTCCATTTCATAACTATAACGTCCCTGTAACATTTGTTTTTTTTCGTGAATTTCTAAGGTTTTTTAAATGCTAATTGTTAACTGTAATGTTCCTGTATACTTTGTTTGTTTTTTCACTTTTCTAAAGTATTTTTAAATTCTATTTGTTAATTGTAAGGTCTATTTTTTTGCAACTGAACCTCTAAAATGTTCATACTTTCTTGTCATAATTGGATATTATGTATTACATTTATATAGTACACCACTTATATTTTGATTTCATATGTGTTTATCAGAAAACACATTAATAATTGGTATTATTTTTAACAATTTTGCAAGTCGGCACAACATTGTTTCATTTACAGTGGTGATTCTGTCATCAGTAAATCTATTTCACATACTGAAAAATACCCTTAAAGACATTTTTTAAATAAAGTTTAACTATAAATTTTTAGTAGAATATTGCTTTAACTTTTCTTTGTATGATCAATTTAGAAGAAAGCCACCTTTATTTCTGTATTCCTCAGAGACCATTGCATGGGCTGTATCTATAACAACAATCTACGTTTTGACATGCATGGACTTTTTAGAAATGATGGAGTACACTTTACAGATGAAGGCAACAGGGTGTTTCCACATAACCTGAAACTCTGCATCCGGTCTTATGTGTAGCAGCCATATACACACAACCAACACAACTGCTCTTGTCAGAGCCACCCTAGTGCCCGAAATATTGTGAAGTTTATTTCTAAAGTATTTTTTTCTTTAGTTTTTGGGAATCTTCACAATGACGTCGCTATCCCCGCGGACACGTTGCAAAAACAGAAAACAAAAGCTGACATTTAATGGCCACCACCACATCCAAAAATAATATGTAAAAAAATCCAATCTGAACATTGCCCTATACACATTACTATATACATACTTCTTTCAAAGCATGTTGAGACTCATATTTTTGTACTAAGTTTCTTTAAAAACCATCTTTCAGACCTATTTTCTGTTTTTCGCGGTTATTCGAGACATTGCGATGACATCGTTAACCGCGACGATGGCGCCTTTCTCATAAAGTGAAAACACATATATGCACACACATTACAGTATTCTACACACTAGAGGTTTATTACTGTACACTTCAAACTCATGTTTTTCTACTGTATTCTAGAACAGCCATCTCTAAAACCTATTTTCAGTTTTCGGAGATCGCAATGACATTGGTACCCGTGATCCCCCGGACACGTCACGAAAGTGGAAAGCAAAAGCAGGAATTCATATAGCCACCACCACATTAAAAAATTATAACTATATAATTAATTCTGGCCATCACAGTAGATAACTCCCTATATAAATAACTCTATAAAAACATTTATCAATATCTATATAACAAAGCATACTAATGATTCATTGATGTATTTATTTAATATTTTCACCAATATTCGCGGCGACGTTGATAGTCGCTATTGTCCCCGCGATTGTACACCGGGGGCCGCGCTGGCGGTCACGTCATCATCGCAAATATCGTGCGGAATTAAAAAAATCAATTTTGGACACATAACTTTTGTCACTAACACCCCCATTTCTCAACTATGGGGTCAGAGTATCTCCACACTGAGCCCATATTTGGTCTTTCACACAAATTGCCAGCCCTGAGGACCATTCCTGATAGATAAAATGGTGGCCGCAACGGTCTATTCAGGTTGCATCCAGCCAATCAGTGCACTCCCGTTGGAACATGTATTCGCAAAACCACAGTGAAGTATCAGCACCCAGAGACATCACTATAATTTTAAACTTCAATTTTGCAAAAACTACTGAACAAATTTACACCAAATAAGCAAAAGGTACTTCCTTGAACCAACATCTACCTCCCTGCCAAATTTGGTCCGTTCAGTGGTTCGGGCTGTAGAGGTGGCTAAAGGTTCCTATGGGAATTAACATTACAAACGCAACCTTATTTTGCATCCCAAATTCTCAGTCTCCACTGCACAGATCACCCCCAAACTTTCCTAATCAATAGTACCCACTGTGACACTATTTTTGGGCAACATTTCATGAAGATTGGTCAAACGACGCCAAAGTTATAGCCAAGTCAAAAATGCTTTTCCTATGGAAACTAGGTCCTAACTATAAATACCTACTGGCGGTCACATACACATACATACATATATATAAACTAACTATAATATTACTTCAACCTTTGGTTTTTCAGTGAATATATGTAGATATTTATAATTCGTGCCCCCGCAATGCATGGTTTTCTCATCAATAATTTTACAACAAATGTTGCAGTGATATTATCAATGATGTCATAGAAGATGTTATCAGTGATGTAATAAATGGGGTCATTAGTAGTGCATGGCGAGGGCGCGAGTTATAGTCACCTTAGGGCACGAGTTATAGTTACTTGAGATAACTCTGACTATAACTGCTGAATTTCTATGATTTTGTGTGTGTAAAATCTGAACCTAACCATAACATCGCTGTAACCTTTGTTTTTTTCAGTGAATATATATCTATATCTATAAATATATATATATATATATATATGTATATTCACTGAAAAAACCATTGGTTTCAGGGATGTTATAGTTAGAAATTATCATTTAAAAAACCATAGAAATTCAATGAAAAAACCACAGGTTTCAGGGACATTATAGTTAGTTGGACATTTCACTCATACAAAACCAGAGAATTTCGGTCGTTACAGTTAGTTGAGCTAACTATAACTCGCGCCCCCACAATGCACAGCTGATGATATCACATATTACATCACTCATGACATGATCAGTGACATCACTGATGACAACACTGATGACATCTCAAATGACATCACTGTTGACATCACTAATGACATCATCCAGTGACTGAGTGTTTCTAAAAAGTTTAAATATGTTTTATATATATACTGGGGGTGAGTGTCTGAAAAGTTTCAGCGCTCCGTCCATCATCTCCTTGTGTTTGCTTTGTTCACCCTAAGTTGGCAGGGTATGCCCAGACGTGGGTCCCTTGCTCAGTTTGCCACTGGATTCAACCTAGCCTGGCTGATGAGGGCTGTTAGCCCGAAACCGGTCCCAGGATGCTTATTTCCGGTCCAGGGAAGACATGGCTTGGCAGTTCAGGCTGGACTGTTCCCATGAGGCACAGGGTCAAGACTGATCTGCATATAGCTGTGTCTGAACTGGGGTGGCGAAGTGAGCTAAAGAACGATGATGGATTCAACCCAGATCTGTGACTGGGGGTGAGTGTCGGAAAAGTTTCAGCGCTCCGTCCATCATCTCCTTGTGTTTGCTTTATATATATATATATCCCAAGGTGTATTGAAGAATGAGTGGGTGTATGAGTGTCTGAATGGATGATTTAATAGGTGCATGACTGACTGTATAAGTAAGTGATTAAACATGTCTCACTAATCCATGGGTGACTGACTAATCTGTATCAGTCTGTCAGTTGGTATGTAAGTGGCTGCTTGGGTTGGTGAGTAGCTACATGAGTATCTATATGGGTTTTTGATTGATTGTCTGAGTACCTGAATGGGTGCCTGAGTGTCTGTGTGGGTGGGTGGGGTGTGTGTGACTCCCTGCATGGATATGTGAGTGGGTGATTCACTGGGTGTATGGGTTCAAGAGTGCATCTGTGAGGGGCTGTATGGGTGGGTGAGTGTGTGTTTGGCCTTGTTGGTGAGTGAATGGATGTCTCAGTGCTACATGTGTATGTAACTACATATGTGAAAGGCAGTATATGTGAGTGTTTGAGTATAGAAATGATTATATGTGAGAGTGAGTAAATGTGAAAGTGGCTGTATGGATGAGCGTGTGCTTGTGTCAGTGATTGTATAAGAGAGTTAGTATGTGTTAGTATCTGTCTAAATAAGTGAGGTGGTGTGTGTATAACTGTGGAGGTGAGTAAATGCAGTCTGATTGATTCTTTGCATGACTGACTAGCTGTGTGAGTAACTATGGGTGAGTGGCGGTGTGTGAGTGTCTGTATGGGTGTATCAGTGCATATGATAGTGGCTGTGTTGATGAGTGACTGCATGTATGAGTGACTGAATGGATGAGGGAGTAGATGTGTATGGACCTAGGAATCAGTGAGTGGGTATGTAGTAACTGGTATTGGTGTGTCTATGGTTTCGAGAATGACAGTCTGTATTTTAGAGTGGGTGTATCAAAGGTTATATTAGGCTTTGAGGAGGTGAATTAGATTATCACATGGATGATGTCATCAGTGATGTCACTGATCATGTCATAAGTGATGTAATAAGTGATATCATCAGCAGTGCCTTGCGGGGTGCAAATTATAGTTAGCTCAACTAACTATAACGGCCGAATTTCTCTGGTTTTGTACAAGTGAAATGTCCAAATAACTATAAGGTCCCTGAAACCTGTGGCTTGTTCAGTGAATTTCTATGGCTTTTTAAATGCTAATTTCTAACTATAACGTCCCTAAAACCTATGGTTTTTTTCAGTGAATTTCTAAGGTTTTTTAAATGCTAATTTCTAACTATGCCTACTTAGGTAGGACATGTGCAGAAAGAGGAAAAAAGGCACAGAAAGAAGCAAGAGAATTGCAGAAAGAGGCAAGAGAGGTGCAGAAAGAGGAAGAAAGGTGCAGAAAGAAACAAGAGATATGCAGAAAGAGGCAACAGAAGTCCAGAAAGAGGAAGAAAGGTGAAGAAAGAAGCAAGAAATGTGCTGAAAGAACCAACAGAGGTGCAGAAAGAGGCCTACTTTGGCTGTACCTTACAACAGACTCATACAAAGTACCCTAATCACTAAACCTTCTCCGAAGATGTCTTAACCCTCACTTTTCTCTTGAAGGTTCACTGTTAATCGACTGCTCAGAATGTTAGGCCTACCAAATATAAAACAGCAATCCTAAGCATATCACTGTTGTAAGTCTGACCAAGTTTGTGAAGGTATGCATGCATGTCTATGCTTTGACCTAGTGACATGTTAAATTAAATTAAACATACAAACACTTGAATACCTGTGTTACAAACACCATACTCTGTAAATTTGTGTAAAAAAAGGTGTATGCATTTCTTTCTGCTTACAATACAGGGCACATGGGTATTCAATAGTATATTTGAGGGGCTCAATAACACATATATACATAAGACATTTCTGCCTGTGCAACCAAATGACAGAGCAGAACTAAGAAGATTTGACCACCTTTAAGAGAAGTTACCCGCTTTTTAAGCTACCATTTTCAGATGCATAAAACATGTGAGAATACATGTGCAAGTAGACATATACCTCAGTCACGAGAGCATGCAGACCTTTAAACTTGACAGCTTGCACTTCCCATTTGAATATAGAAACAGGCGAGAGAAGTACAGAAAGGAGAAAGAGAATTGCAGAAAGAAGCAACAGAGGTGCAGAAAGAGGCAAGAGGGGTGTAGAAAGAGGCAAGAGAAGTACAGAAAGAAGCAACAGAGGTGCATAAAGAGGCAACAGGGGTGAAGAAAGAGGGAAGAGGGGTGGAGAAAGAGGCAAGGGGGTGCAGAAGGAAGCAAGAGAATTACAGAAAGAAACAAAAGAAGTGCAGAAAGAAGGCACAGAGGTGCAGAAAGAGGCAAGCGGGTGTAAAAAGAGGTAAGAGGGGTGCAGAAAGAAGCAAGAGAGGTGCAGAAAGAAGCAAGAGGAGTGCAGAAAGAATCAACAGAGGTGCAGAAAGAGGCAAGAGGGGTGCAAAAAGAGGGATGAGGGGTGCAAAAGAGGCATGAGGGGTGCAGAAAGAAGCAGATGTGCAGAAAGAAACAAAAGAAGTGCAGAAAGAAGGAACAGAGGTGCATAAAGAGGCAACAGGGGTGCAGAAAGAGGGAAGAGGGGTGGAGAAAGAGGCAAGGGGGTGCAGAAAGAGGCACAAGCGGTGCAGAAAGAAGCAAAATAAGTGCAGAAAGAAGGAACAGAGGTACAGAAAGAGGCAACAGGGGTGAAGAAAGAGGGAAGAGGGGTAGAGAAAAAGGCAAGGGGGTGCAGAAAGAAGCAAGAGAGCTGCAGATAGAAACAAAAGAAGTACAGAAAGAAGGAACAGAGATGCAGAAAGAGGTAAGAGGGGTGCAGAAAGAGGCAAAAGGGGTGCAGAAAGAAGTGAGAGGTGCAGAAATAAACAAAAGATGTGCAGAAAGAATGAACACAGGTATAGAAAGAGGCAAGAGGGGTGCGGGAAGAGGGGTGTGAAAGAGGCAAGAGGGGTGCAGAAAGAAGCAACAGAGGTGCAGAAAGAGGAAAGAGGGGTGGAGAATGAGTCAAGAGGGGTGCAGAAAGAAGCAAGAGAGGTGCAGAAAGTAACAAAAGAAGTGCAGAAAGAAGGAACAGAGGGGCATCGAGAGGCAAGAGGAGTGCAGAAAGAGAAGAGGGGTACAGAAAGAGGCACAAAGGGTGCAGAAAGAAGCAAGAGAGGTACTGAAAGATGCAAGATAAGTGCAGAATGAAGCAACAGAGATGCAGAAAGAGGGAAGAGGGGTGGAGTAAGAGGCAAGAGAAGTGCAAAAAGAAGCAACAAACATGCAGAAAGAGGGAAGAGGGTGGAGAAAGTGTCAAGAGGGGTGCAGAAAGAAGCAAGAGAGGTACAGAAAGTAACAATAGAAGTGCAGAAAAAAGGAACAGAGGGGCATCGAGAGGCAAGAGGAGTGCAGAAAGAGAAGAGGGGTGCAGAAAGAGGCACAAGGGGTGCAGAAAGAAGCAAGAGAGGTACAGAAAGAAACAACAGAAGTGCAGAAAGAAGGAACAGAGGTGCAGAAAGAGGCAGGAGGGGTGCATAAAGACTGAAGAGGGATGCAGAAAAAGGAAAGAGGGGTGCAGAAAGAAGCAAGAGAGGTGCAGAAAGTAACAATAGAAGTGCAGAAAGAAGGAACAGAGGGGCAGCGAGAGGCAAGAGGAGTGCAGAAAGAGAAGAGGGGTGCAGAAAGAGGCACAAGGGGTGCAGAAAGAAGCAAGAGAGGTACAGAAAGAAACAACAGAGGTGCAGAAAGAAGGAACAGAGGTGCAGAAAGAGGCAGGAGGGGTGCAGAAAGACGGAAGTGGGGTGCAGAAAAAGGCAAGAGAGGTGCAGAAAGAGGCAAGAGGGGTGCACAAAGAAGCAAGTGAGGTGTAGAAAGAGGCAACAGACGTGCTGAAAGAATCAAAAGAGGTGCAGAAAGAAGAAGAGATGTGCAGAAAGAGGCAAGAGAAGTCCAGAAAAAGAAAGAAAGGTGCAGAGAGAAGCAACAGAAATTCAGAAAGAGGCAAGAGAGGCGCAGAAAGAAGCAAGAGTGGCTTGCACACCATAAGTACCAATTTAACACCCACATTTAGCAATAAGTAACAAGTGACCATTCTAGGTTTACAAAGGACCTTCCACCACGCTGTAACACTTGTTGCTGCATTTTTGGTAATGTTTGAGCCGTTTGAGCTAGAATAAAGGCTTTTTTTGTTCAAATGTGCAGATTAGGCAGCAGATGATGGATTATGTGGCTAATGCAGAAAATGTATAATTGTGCGAAAGTCGGTGCAGCCAAACTGTCGCATAATTCCAGTGGCCCTGCTCATACCTCTGACTAGGTCCAGAAGTGCTCCTCAGTGATTCCTTCTTTTTCTGTCTCATTGAGTTCATAGTTTAGCTTCTATGGAAATGAGGAACACTAAACCTGAGGTTACCACTCCACAACACAGACTACCATACCACATAATTACTCTCCATAACACTTCATCCCACTCTACATAATTCCAATACACTAAATACCACATAATTTCTATCCACATAATTTCACTGCACAACATACCGCAATTCCACAACACACTAGGTACATCCACTCCACTCCAAAAAACATTAGTAAAAAACTTTTACATTCACAATGCTAGTAGCTCTAACTCTCGCAAATGCGAAACCTATTACATTGCAAATGCTTCTTTAACTAGTAGTCGCATTTGCAGAGTGGTGGAGAAAGGGTGCTGGGCCTCCGAACAGTGCTCAGGAATTCCACTGCGTAGGACTTACAGGAGGTACCAGGAGGGCTTCTTGGCCCCCAAAGTCCCTCAGGAGTAAAGAGGACTTCATCTCCCAACCCGTAGTGTACCAGGAGGCGTGTTTGCAGAGTGGTGGAGAAAGGAGGGCGTGGTCTCCGAAGACCTCTTAGCAATCCCACTGTGTGGGACTTACTGGAGGTAACAGGATGGGTAGTCAGCCCCCAAGGACATCTTTGGTGGCCAACTACCCCATCTATTATCTCCAGTAAGTCCCACGCAACACGATTGCTAAGGTCTCATAGCAGGAGGTGGGCTGCATGGCCCTCTCCGCTGGGCCACTTCTGGCCCCGGGGACCCCATCCCCGGGGCCTGGTCTCGTTTTCTTTTGGAAAAATTTCCCAGGAGGGGGCCACGTGGCCCCCCTCCCTTCGATTAGAAAGCCCCGGGGAGGTGGTGGTGCCTGGGGCTTGGGGGGCCCATGAGGCCTCCCCTCATTAATGAAGGAAGCCCCAGGGGGTGGTGGTCCCCAGGGCCATAGAAGGCTCTAGGAGGGGGGCCATGCGGCCCCCCTCCCTTCAATTACAAAGCCCCAGGGAGGTGGTGGTCCCCGGGGCTTAGGGGGCACACAAGGCCCCCCTCATTAATGAAGGAGCACCGGGGAGGTGGTGGTCCCCACAGCTTGGGGGGCCTGTGAGGCTCCCCTCCTATAATTAATGAAAGCCCCGTGAAGGTGGCCATCCCTGAGGCTTGGGGGGCCCCCAAGGCACCCCCCCATTAATGAAGAAAGCCCCAGGGAGGTGGCAGACCCGGGGGCTTGGGGGGCCCGTGAGGCCCCCGCCTCAAATACATCAAAGCCCCGGGGAGGTGGCGGTCCCCGGGGCAGCTTGTGGGGGTTTGGAGCCCCCCCCAAGCATTTTTTTCAAACGCTGGGGAGGTGGCAGTCCCCGGGGCTGCGGGGGGGCCACGTGCCCCCGGCACATAATAAATAAAGCCACGGGGAGGTGGCAATCCCTGGGGCTGCAGGGGCCCCCGTGGGCCCCTGCATATAATTTCCTCATTGCCCCCAGGACCTGGCCCACCCCGAGGGCTCAAAAAAATGGGGTTTTTTCAGCTGGATTTGTGCTCCCAGCTCGAATTTGCCCAAAAATATAAAATAAAATGCTTTTTTGGGCCCTGGGGGTCAGGGTGTTTCTACTCTGCCCCCTTTTCTTGTTTTTTATCCTTCTCTCACCTTTTTTCTTGTAACTCGGTTCTACCGAGTCACAAGATGGCTGCCAACACTTCCTGGTTTGGAGTGTTGGCAGCCAATCAGAATTACTTACTGGCGGTGATATATATATACATACATATATATATATATATATATATATATATATATATATATATATATATATATATATACATATATCCTCCTGAAATCTCTCCTTCTGGAGATCGTGGCTTATTAAGGGTGGCGCGATACCGGTGGAGAAAAACGGTGATTAATCTCAAATGCGAACGGAGTCCGAATCGCGTTCTCAGTTATCGCACAAAACACCAGTACATCAAAGTAATTCCAAGGGGTTTATTAACTCCATAAACCCATCGTGACGCGTTTCGCTCCCGAAAGAGCTTGTTCACCCCCCTTGGAATTACTTTGATGTACTGGTGTTTTGTGCGATAACTGAGAGCGCAATTGGGACTCCGTTCACATTTGATATATATATATATATATATATATATATATATATATATATATATATATATACATATATATATATATATATTCCAAAGAAAAAACATGCACCACTTCAGTGCTGCAAAATCAGTCCCACCAGACGTGCTTCGGTAAAAAGATGCTTTTATTCCAGGCAAGGTAAAAATTCACAGCATGACGCGTTTCGGTTCCAGCGAACCATAATCATATGCACCTCAATGGCAGTTAGATTCAACCCTTTTTAAATCAAAGTCAAACAGCGAAAAGGGACCAGGGGGCATATTAGCAAGACCCACGTTAAAATTATCGCCGTTTTAGCGGCAGGAAACTGCCGCTAAAACGGCGATAATGGGCTTGCTAATATGCGTTATGGAATTCAATAGAAGCCCAGGTTAGATGTGCAGGACATCTAACCTGGGCTTCTATTGAATTCCATAACGCATATTAGCAAGCCCATTATCGCCGTTTTAGCGGCAGTTTCCTGCCGCTAAAACGGCGATAATTTTAATGTGGGTCTTGCTAATATGCCCCCAGGTTTCTTTGCTGAATGCAACATTTAAAGTGGCAGTGGTGTAATTACTGAGTTTCTTTCCAAAATATGGCATTTAGACAGTGATTAATTCCAATAGTCTTTGTTATGGATAATCTTTCATAGTATAGTACTTTACTCTTCCCATGCCACACACTGTCAAGAGTATGCATACTTGTACATTTCTCGGGACCACAATTCCCATAATGCTCTGTTACAGTGTTTAAAAACCTGGCCTTTCTCTTCGTAATTTTCGTTTTTTGCTTTTCAATCTCAAAATGCTTTTTCTTGCACATTTAAGGGATGCTGCCAAATGTAGCCAATTTTGTTCACAATTAGTCCCACATACTTCAGTTTTAGTCCGTTTGTACTTGCCTTTCATCTGCAATATTACTTCACATGCTGTGCAAGGGAACGATTCCCCTACAAACCCTGGCAAATCAAGAGGGTCTCCAAAGTTTGAGGTGGGCCTCTCACATGTGGCCCTGCCATCCACACTCCGTTGCTCATCCCAATCTCGCCGGCGGGCATCCTTGTATCAAAGTCCAGAAGTCAGTGACACCAGGAATGCCACATCCTTTCGGGTCGGGCCTGACTGGCTGCGTCAAAACCAAAATATTCCAAAGAAAAAACATGCACCACTTCAGTGCTGCAAAATCAGTCCCACCAGACGTGCTTCGGTAAAAAGATGCTTTTATTCCAGGCAAGGTAAAAATCCACAGCATGACGCGTTTCGGTTCCAGCGAACCTTAATCATATGCACCTCAATGGCAGTTAGATTCAACCCTTTTTAAATCAAAGTCAAACAGCGAAAAGGGACCAGGTTTCTTTGCTGAATGCAACATTTGAAGTGGCAGTGGTATAATTATCGAGTTTCTTTCCAAAATATGGCATTTAGACAGTGATTAATTCCAATAGTCTCTGTTATGGATAGTCTTTCATAGTATAGTACTTTACTCTTCCCATGCCACACATTGTCAAGAGTATGCATACTTGTACATTTCTCGGGACCACAATGCCCATAATGCTCTGTTACTGTGTTTAAAAACCTGGCCTTTCTCTTCGTAATTTTGGTTTTTTGCTTTTCAATCTCAAAATGCTTTTTCTTGCACATTTAGGGGATGCTGCCAAATGTAGCCAATTTTGTTCACAATTAGTCCCACAAACTTCAGTTTTAGTCCGTTTGTACTTGCCTTTCATCTGCAATATTACTTCACACGCTGTGCAAGGGAACGATTCCCCTACAAACCCTGGCAAATCAAGAGGGTCTCCAAAGTTTGAGGTGGGCCTCTCACATGTGGCCCTGCCATCCACACTCCGTTGCTCATCCCAATCTCGCCGGCGGGCATCCTTGTATCAAAGTCCAGAAGTCAGTGATGCCAGGAATGCCACATCCTTTCGGGTCTCGGCCTGACTGGCTGCGTCAAAACCAAAATATTCCAAAGAAAAAACATGTACCACTTCAGTGTTGCAAAATCAGTCCCACCAGACGTGCTTCGGTAAAAAGATGCTTTTATTCCAGACAAGGTAAAAATTCACAGCATGACGCGTTTCGGTTCCAGCGAACCCTAATCATATTGAACCGAGTCACAAGAAAAAGGTAAAAAAAGGTTAAAAATGAAGGAAAGGGGCATGGTAGAAACACCCTGACCCCCTAGGCCTGGTCAGGGGGTCCCACAGAGACCACCAGGGCCAAAAAAAGCATTTTTATTTAATTTGTTCGACGGAAGTCGCGCTCGGTGCATGAATCACGCTGAGAACATTTTAAAAAACCGAATGCGGTCTCCCGTGGTTCGTTTTAATGAGCCCCCGGGTGTGCCAGGTCCCGGGGGCATTTGTGAATATTTACGCGGTGGCCCTGCAGAGGCCCCCACAGCCCGGGGACCGACACCTCCCTGGGGTGATAACTATTCAAATGTGGGGAGGGCCCTCCCACAGCCCCGGACCACCAACTCCCTGGGGCTTTATTATTAAAACAAAAAAAAGCGTGGGGGTGCTCCTGCCTCCTCACGCAGCCCTGGGGATGGCCACCTCCCGGGGCTGTGCTAAAAATAAAGTAGGGTTGGGGGGCCTTGAGCCCCCCCACATGCCCCGGGGACCACCACCCACCAGGGCACTAATTAAAAGAAGCTGGGGGTCCATTGGGGACCACCATCTCCCCGGGGCTATGTTTACATTGGGAGGGGGCTTACACGGCCCCCCTCCTGGAGCCCTAGGTGCCCCTGTGGACCGCCACCCCCCAGGACCAGCTCCAGCAGTGTCCCGGGGTGCTCACCCCCGGGACATTGCAGTTTGCAATGACAGGGCGGGAGCACGGCTCCCGCCCTGTCATTGCAAACTTGTGCTTTGCTTCATGGAAGCGAGAGCAGAAAACCTGCTCTCGGTTCCATGAAGCGAAGCAAATTGCTTTTGGACAAGGGGAGCTGCATGTCAGCAGCTCCCCTTGTCCAAAAGCAATACCGGCTCCCGCAGGAGGCGGGGAGCTGGCAGGGACTGCAGGGGCATTGGGGCTCCGCCCGCGGTCCCCAACATGAGGCCAGGCCCCGGAGGATGGAGTCCATGGGGCCAATATTGGCCCAGGGAAGGGGGGCCACGCGGCCCCCTTTGTATTATTAAAAAAAAACAGAGACAAAGCCCCGGAGAAGGGGTCCCCCGTGGCCAGAAATGGCCTGAGGAGGGGGCCGTGCAGTTCCCCTCCTTTTAAATTAAATAAATAAATAATAAAAAAATAGATGGCCATGCCCCAGGGGATGGGGTCCCTGGGGCCGAAAGTGGCCAAGGAAAGGGGAGCCATGCGGCCCTCCTTCCCTAATATTATTATTTTAGTTTTTTTAAAAGAGGTAATGCCCCGGGGGATGGGGTCCCCGGGGCGAATACTGAATAATGGAAGTGGGGCAGTTTGTTTTCTTTCTATTTTTGAGTCACGACCCCAACGCTGGCCCCCGTGTAACGTTACGTTTAATTCGTGGATCCACCTCAAATAAATAATTTAGTAGTATATAATTTAGAAGGTAGTGTTGCATTTGTGAAGTTGTTTTATAGAGGTAGTGTGATTGAAGTTAATGATAAGATTAAAATTGATAGAGTTAGTAAAAATATATCAAATTTAAAATTAATAGTTAAACCTGAAAAGTGTATTGTGTTGAAGTACATTGAATTCATGCTTTTGCAGATTCGCGACGGGTGCGCAAATCCACCAAAAATTAAAAAAGAGTATGTATGTGTAAAAAAAAATAGATTCACTATTGTCTTATAGGGTGGCTCTAAAAAGAGCCCTTGTTTTCATTATGAGTTTTTTGTAGCTACATGTAAGTGCGGATGCACAGCTTTAGGTTGTTGAGAAAGACTCTGTTTCCTTGATCTGTGAAGTGTACCCCATCACTTCTGTAGATGTCATCCATATCAAAACATAGATTGTTGTTATAGATGGAGCCCATCCTATGGTCTCTAAGGTAAGCAGAAATTCTTTCTAGCTTTCTCAATCTGTGGACAGAATTGATTTGACCACTTCCATTTCTGTCTTTGGCATATATTAGAGTATACAAAGACAGTTTGAGGCTAAAGCAACATCAATTGTGCAAAGGTGTCCTTCATTAGCATTTCCAGACTTACCCCAGTCAATGTGCCTAGGTCATTGCCACCACAGTGCACAATCATGAGGTCAGGGGGTTGGAGATGCAAAAAGGTTTTAACCAAAGGCATCAATTGGGGCCACTTTAATACTCTCTGTGCAATCCATCTAATATCCACATTTTGCAAAGCTATGTCTTTGTCAATACCTCTGCGTTCAGCATACCTTTTGCACCAGAAAACATAGCTGTGCCCAACAATCCATACTGTAAGCATCTTGAAGGGATGTCTGGAAGTAATGAAAAGATGTCTGTAGCTGAGGTAGTTGGTAGAATGAGAGGTATCTAAAATGGTGGACAAGATGCTGTTTTTTAAAAAGCAGATAATTGATTGGCTGTTTATGAACATTGTACACTCAAAAATAGGGTGCATGTTACTTTCTTTAAACAGCATGTTTCTTATTGGTTATTAAAAAATGTTTGAAAGGTACAGTAGATAAGATAAGGTAATATTTTGCAAAAGTCAACCACACCTGCTGTTTGCATTTGTAACCTTGTGTGCTGAACTTGAAAATATGGTGAACTTGTGACCTGCCAGTTCAGTTGAATGTTGCAGAAACTGTTACTATGGAAACTGGGATTAAGCAGAATGGGGGAAGGGTTTAATCTTAACTGTGGTTTTAAAATATGGAATTGTAATTTATATATAGGTGATATGTTATTAAAGTAAGATTTCCCAAATCAGTACTATGTTTAGAAGTGGTGTGTTCTTAAAAAATAATGCTAGTATTATTAGTAATACTTTTTTTAATTCCCGTATGGAGTCGCGGCTCCATTACGAAGGTACATGGTGGAGTCGCGACTCCAGAAAATTCCAGAACCGGTTTGGACACTTTTAGAAGTCAGTTGGTAAGGGTTAATATGTCTACCAATAGAAATGTGTTTTACAATTTGAAATAATGTAGGAAGCAATGTGATTTGTTACTTACATTTATTTCTGTGAAGAAAGAGAGGGAAAGTTTGCCATTACTGGTTTGACCTTGTTGAGAGTGGTGCATTACATTGATTGTGTGCATAAGAAAATCTTTTATGAGTTTCTGATATTTCATATTCTACAAAACTATTTGGAAGGTGAGTTATATATTTGTGAGGTGTATTATGTATTAACTTTATTTTCAAACTTTAAAAATTATCAAGAACTGTGATGTTTTAAATATATTATTAAATGTAGAGATGTGTATTGTAGTTTGTTTTATTGTACTTAAATGTTGTTTGAAATAGATTATGTATAGTAATATGTGTATATTGGAAGATGGATTAGCGATTGTGGTAGTTTGTATTAGTGTGTAGAAATGTACAATTGAAGTATACGGCATAATTTTAGGTGTCGCTTTCAAATTGGATGTGCACTCTGTCAAGATTTAAGGTGTGCATGGACTTGTGATTGAAGTATGTCTCTACTTGTATATGCATTCTCATATGTCTTCTACATTTGAAGATGCATGATGTATAACAAAGAGGTGTTGTTGCTTTGTATGTGGCTAGCCTCAAGACTGTGAGTAGTAGTAGAATGGTGAATTTGTAGCACAAAGGTGTGTTTTAAAACATGTTTACATAAGGTATTAGTGATTAGGCTATTTTTTATAAGTCTCTAGAGAGGTACAGTTGAAATATGCCACATAATATATGGTGTTTGCTTGAAATGGAAAGTGTGTTCTGTGCATTTTTCAGGTGTGCATAGTGTTGTGATTGAAGAAAGTCTCTACTAGGAGATATACTGATGTGTGTTATGTATCTGAAGATGCTAGATGTATAAAACACATGTATGCATCTATTTGTATATTTCTTTTATATATGATGCTGCTAGCAAAAGGTACAGACATATGCATGCATGCTTTCAGGAATATGGTGAGCATTACAGTTGAGACATGTGAAGGGTTTCTACTTTATATTTGGCTAGGTGTAACACTCTAAGTAGTAGAATGGTAACGCTGCAGCACAAAAGTGAGGTTTAAGACATGTTTACAGAGAGATTAGTTATTAGGCTAATTTGTGTGAGTCTGTGGAAAGCTACATTTCAAATATACCGCATAATTTTCAGTGTCTGTTTGAAATTTGAAGTGTAGTCTGTGTAGTTTTAAGATGTGGATTTTGTTGTGAGTGAGGTATGTCTCTACTTGCACATGTATTATGGTACGTGTTATGCGTCTGAAGATGCTAGATTTATAAAATGCAGGTATACATCTGTTTGTATGTTTCTTTTATATATGATGGCACTAGGAAAAGGTACAGACACAGGCATCCATGCTTTTAGAAATATGGGGAGACTTACAAAAGAGATATGCGAAGGGTTGCTGCTTTGCTCTTAGCTATGCTCAATACCTCATTAGTAGTAGAATAGTGAAGCAGCACCAGTAAAAAAGTGATGTTTAAGATATGTTGGGTGAGGAATTAGTGATTATGGTGCTTTATAAGAGTCTGTGTAAAACTTCAGTTGAAGTATGCCGCATAATTTTAGGTGTGTGTTTGAAATGTTAAGTGTAGTCTGTCAAGTTTTAAAGCCTTTATGGTCTTGTGAGTGAGGTATGCTTTTGGCAATAGGTACAGATACAAGCATGCATGGTTTTAGGAATATGGTGAAACTTATGGCAGAGATATCTAATAGGTTGCTGATTCATATTTGGCTAGGACCAATATTCTGAGTATTCGTAGAATGGTGAAGCTGCAGCACAGAAGTGAGTTTTAAGATATGTTGGCAGAGGGATTAGTGATTAGGCTACTTTCTATGAGTCTGGGGAAATGTACACTTGAAGTACACTGCAGAAATATAGGTCTCTCTTTGAAATGTAAAGTGCAGTCTGTCAAGTTTTAAGTTTAAGGTCTGCATGGTCTTGTGATTGCTGTATGTCTGTACTTGCACATGTATTCTCATGTCTGCTATGCATCTGAAGATGCTAGATGAATAAAATACTGGTATACATCTATTTGTATATTTCTTTTAGATATGATGATGATTTGAAAAGGTAGAGACATATGCATGCATGCTTTCAAGAATATGGTGAAACTTACAGTTGAGTCATGTAATAGACTGCTGCTTTATATTTGGCTAGGCCCAACACCCTAAGTAGTTGCAGAAAGGTGAAGCTGCAGCACAAAAGTGAGTTTTAAGACATGTTAGGAAACGGATTAGTGATTAGGCTAGTTTGTATGAGTGTGTGAAATGGTACATTTAAAGTACGACGTATAAATGTAGGTGTCTGTTTGAAATGTGAAGTGCAGTCTCTCAAGTTTTAAGGTCTGCATGGTCTTGTGATTGTTGTATGTCTCTTCTTGCTTATGTATTCTCATATGTGTTATGCATTTCAAGATGCTAAACGTATAAAAAACAGATATATCTCTATTTGTATGTTTCTTTTATATATGGTAGTACTAGTAAAAGGTACAGACATATGCATACATGCTTTCAGGAATATGGTGAGATTTATAACAGACTCATGTGTAGGTTTGATGCTTTATATTTGGGTAGGTCCAACACCCTGAGTAGTTACAGAATGGTGAAGCTGTAGTACAAAAGTGTACACCATCATAATTTTCACTTTGGTGCAGCAATTTCACTATTCTCAAAACTACTCAGGATGTTGGGCCTAGTCAAATATAAAGCAGCAACCCATCACATGTCTCAGCTGTAAGTCTTCAATTACCCAGGCACTACCCATGCACTCATCCATGCACTGAGGCACTATGTATGCAGTCCTTCAATCAGCCAGGCACAACCCCTGCACTCATGCAATCACTCAGGCACTACCCATGCACTCCTTCAATAACCCAGGCACTACCCCTGCACTCATGCAATCACCCAGACATTACCCCTGCACTCATGCAATCACTCAGGCATCGCCCATGCGCTTCTCCAATCACCCAGGCACTACCCCTGCACTCATGCAATCACTCAGGCACTATCCTTGCACTCATCCATGAACTCAGTCACTACTCCTGCACTCATTCCATTTACCCATGCACTGATAAAATCATCCAGGCAGTACCTATGCATTCATTCAATTAGCCAGTCACTATCCATCCTCTCCTCCTATTACACAGGCACTACCCATGCACTCCTCCAATCACCCAGGCACTACCCATGCATTCATGCAATCACTCAGGCACTACCAATGCACTCATACATGCACCTAAGTCACTACCCCTACACTTATGCAAGCACCCAAGCACTACCTGTGCAGTCCTCCAATCATCCACGTATTACCCCTGCACTCATCCAATCACCCAGGCACTACCCATGCATTCCTCCAATCACCCAGGCACTACCCATGCATTCCCCTATGCACCCAGGCACTGCCCATGCACTCTTCCAATCACCCAGACATTACCCCTGCACTCATGCAATCACCCAGGCATTACCCATGCGCTTCTCCAATCACCCAGGCACTACTCCTGCACTCATGCAATCACTCAGGCACTATCCTTGCACTCATCCATGAACTCAGTCACTACTCCTGCACTCATTCCATTTACCCATGCACTCATAAAATCTTCCAGGCAGTACCTATGCATTCATTCATTCAATCAGCCAGTCACTATCCATCCTCTCCTCCTATTACACAGGCACTACCCATGCACTCCTCCAATCACCCAGGCACTACCCATGCATTCATGGAATCACTCAGGCACTACCAATGCACTCATACATGCACCTAAGTCACTACCCCTACACTCATGCAATCACCCAAGCACTACCTGTGCAGTCCTCCAATCATCCACGTACTACCCCTGCACTCATGCAATCACCCAGGCACTACCCATGCATTCCTCCAATCACCCAGGCACTACCCATGCATTCCCCTATGCACCCAGGCACTGCCCATGCACTCCTCCAATCACCCAGACATTACCCCTGCCCTCATGCAATCACCCAGGCATTACCTATGCGCTTCTCCAATCACCCAGGCACTACTCCTGCACTCATGCAATCACTCAGGTACTATCCTTGCACTCATCCATGAACTCAGTCACTACTCCTGCACTCATTCCATTTACCCATGCACTCATAAAATCATTCAGGCAGTACCAATGCATTCATGCAATCAGCCAGTCAATATCCATCCTCTCCTCCTATTACACAGGCACTACCCTTGCACTCATACAATCACCCAGGCACTACTGTTGCACGCATCCTTTCACCTAGGCACTACTCATGCACTCATCTATGCCTTCAGGCACTATTCATGCACTTATCCATGCACTCAAGCTCTACCTCTGCACTCATGTAATTAGCCAGTCACTATCCATCCTCTCCTCCAATAACACAGGCACTACCCCTGCACTCATGCAGTCACTCAGGCACTATCCTTACACTCATCCATGCACTCAGTCACTACTCCTGCACTCATTCCATTTACTAATGCACTCATAAAATAATTCAGGCAGTACCTATGCATTCATGCAATCAGCCAGTCACTATCCATCCTCTCCTCCTATTACCCAGGCACTACACTTGCACTCATACAGTCACCCAGGCACTACGGTTGCACTCATCCATTCACCTAGGCACTACTCATGCATTCATCTATGCCTTTAGCCACTATTCATGCACTTATCCATGCACTCAAGCTCTACCTCTGCACTCATTCAATTAGCCAGTCACTATCCATCCTCTCCTCCAATTACCCAGCCACTACCCTTGCACTCATACAATCACCCAGGCACTACCCATGGAGTCATGCAATAACTCAGGCCCACCCATCACATGTCTCAGCTGTAGGTCTCACCATATTCCTGAAACCATGTATACATATGTCTGTACCTTTTGCTAGCAAATTCATATATAAAAGTAATATACAAATAGATGTATACCTGTGTTTTATATGTCTATCAACTTCACATAAATGATATGTATCAAAATGCCTATGCAAGTAGAGACATACCTCAGTCACAAGACTATAAAGGCTTTAAAACTTTTCAGACTGCACTTCATATTTCAAACACACACCTAGATTTTGTGGCATACTGTAAGTGAACTTTTCCACAGACTCTTACAAAGTATCATAATCACTAATTTCTCACCCAACTTATCTTAAACAACACTTTTCTTCTGCTGCTGCTTTGCTATTCTACTACTAATCAGGTATTGAGCATAGCTAAGAGCAAATCAGCAACCTTTCACATATCTCTGCTGTAAGTCTCCTCAAATTTTAAAAGCATGCATGCATGTGTCTGTACCTTTTGCTAGTGACACCATATATAAAAGAAGCATAGAAATGGATGTATACCTGTGTTTTACATGTCTAGGATCTTCAGATGGATTAAACATATTAGAATACATGTGTAAACAGAGATATACTTCAGTCAGAACACCATGGAGACGTTAAAACTTGAGAGACTGCACTTCATTTTTCAAATAGACAACTGCGTTTATGTGGTATAATTAAAGGGTACCTTTCCACACACTCATACAAACTAGCCTAATCACTAATCTGTTTCCTAACATATGTTAAACCTCACTTTTGTGCTGGAGCTTCACCATTCTGTGACTACTTATGGTGTTGTGCCTAGCCAAATATAAAGCAGCAATGTATCACATGTCTCAGCTGTAAGTCTCACCATATTGCTGAAAGCATGCATGCATATGTCTGTACCTTTTGCTAGCAGCATCATATATAAAAGGAATATCCAAATAGATGTATACTTGTGTTTTATACGTCTAGCATCTTCAGATGCATAATACGTATCAGAATACGTGTGCAAGTAGAGACATATCTCAGTCACAACACCATGCAGATCTTAAAACTGCACTTCACATTTGAAGCAGATAATGAAAATTATGCGGTATATTTGAAGTGTAGCTTTTCACAGACTCATACAAAGTAGCGTAATAACTAATCCATCTCCTAACATACCTTAAACCTCAATTTTGTGCTGCTGCTTCACCATTCTAGTAATGCTCAGGGTGTTGGGCCTAGCCAAATATAAAGCAGCAACCTATCACTTGTCTCAGCTGTAAGTCTCACCATATTCCTAAAACCATACATGCATATGTCTGTACCTTTTCCTAGCAGCATCGTATATAAAAGAAATTTATAAATAGATTTATACTTGTGTTTTTTAAGTCTAGCATTTTGAGATGCATAACACATATCGGAATACATGTGCAAATGGAGACATACATCACTCACAATACCATAAAGGCTTTACAACTTCACACACTGCACTTTACATTTCAAACAGACACTGAAAATTATACAGTATATTTAAAGTGTACCTTACAACAGACTCATACAAAGTAGCCTAATCACTAATCCGTCTCCTAACATGTCTTAAACCTCACGTTTGTGCAGCAGCTTACTATTCTGTGAATACTTAGAGTGTTAGGCCTAGCCAAATATAAAGCAGCAACGCATCACATGTCTCAGATCTAAGACTCACCATATTCCTAAAAGCATGCATGCATCTCAGGATGGGGTGGCAGCACACCGCTTCACCTCCCTGCACAGTTCGCCCCTTAGCATTATGGTAAATGCAGTTCGTAATACATGCTTACTTGAAATTTTACTGGAGTGTTCCACCAAAGTTGGTGCAGGTTAGTGCTGCACATCTCTAGACACGTGTTTCTGTATTTCATCCGTCATCAGTAGAGATAAAAACAAATTTTATATGGGGTTGCAGAGCAGGCTGCCACAATCCTTACAGGTCTCAGCACCTCTCACAGGCGCACAGGTGCATCTCCACAAGCTCGTCAGCTCAATGGAGACTTTCCAAAACAGGAAGGGGTGGGAGCACACTGCTTCACCTCCCAGCACAGTTCGCCCCTTAGCATTATGGTGAATGCAGTTCGTAATACATGCTTATTTGAAATTTTACTAGAGTCTTCCACCAAAGTTGGTGCAGGTTAGTGCTGTACATCTCTAGACACGTGTTTCTGGATTTCATCCGTAGAGATAAAAACACATTTTATATGGGGTTGCTGAGCAGGCTGCCACAATCCTTACAGGTCTCAGTACCTCTCACAGGCACACAGGTGCATCTCCACAAGCTCGTCAGCTCAATGGCTCAAGGGAGCCTTTTCAAAACAGGAAGGGGTGGGAGCACACTGCTTCACCTCCCAGCACAGTTCCCCCCTTAGCATTATGGTAAATGCAGTTCGTAATACATGCTTACTTGAAATTTTACTGGAGTGTTCCACCAAAGTTGGTGCAGGTTAGTGCTGTACATCTCTAGACACGTGTTTCTGGATTTCATCCGTCATCAGTAGAGATAAAAACTAATTTTATATGGGGTTGCTGAGCAGGCTGCCACAAGCCTTACAGGTCTCAGTACCTCTCACAGGCACACAGGTGCATCTCCACAAGCTCGTTAGCTCAATGGCTCAAGGGAGCCTTTTCAAAACAGGAAGAGGTGGAAGCACACTGCTTCACCTCCCAGCACAGTTCGCCCCTTAGCATTATGGTAAATGCAGTTCATAATACATGCTTACTTGAAATTTTACTGGAGTGTTCCACCAAAGTTGGTGCATGCATATGTCTGTACCATTTGCTAGCAGCATTGTATATAAAAGAAATATACAAATAGATGTATACCTGTGTTTTATACGTCTAGCATCTTCAGATGCATAACACATATGAGTATACATGTGCAAGTAGAGACATACCTCCGTCACAACACCATGAAGACCTTAAAACTTGACAGACTGCACTTCACATTTCAAACAGACACCTAGATTTATGCGGCATACTTCAAGTGTACATTTTCACAGAGTCATACGAAGTAGCCTAATCACTAATCCCTCTGCCAACATGTCTTAAACCTCAAGTGTTGAGCTTAGCCAAATATAAAGCAGCAACCCATCACATATCTTTATTGTATGTCTCACTATATTCCTGAATGCGTCCGTACATGTGTCTGTACCTTTTCCTAGTGACACTATATATAAAACAAATATACAAATACTTCTATACCTGTATTTTTTCAAAGACTCATATAAAGTGCCCTAATCACTAAACTATCTGTCAAAATGTCTTTAACCTGTTATTTTGAATTGGGAACAGCAGTCTGTAAAGTTTAAGGGACTTTATGGTGTTGTGAATTACATATGTGTCTATTTATACATATATTGTCTGATGTATTATACATGTGAACCTGATTGTTTTGGATAGTAGTAGAGAAACCCTTTAGTTGTGCTGTCTCATTCTGTTGGAGAGGTTGTGATGTCTTCTAAATGAAGGAATTGTGCAGTGTCTAACATAGCTTTGCAATTGAATTGAAAGTATTTCTTTATTTATAGATGAGAATATTTGTATCTAATTATTTTAATAATATAAAATAATTTTTAGAAAGTTTAAAAACTTTTCTTTTTTCAGATATTCTCCATTATTATTTAGAAAGATTTAGTATGACAAGAAAAGTTCAAAAGAAAAGACAAGAAAAAAAACAGTACTATTTAAAGGAGAGGGAAAAGCAGAAATTATGTGAAGCACATGTGACATTGAAGAAAAAGACTTCTGGTAAGAGAACTAAACAATTGTTAAAAGACTTTTAAAGAATGTAAAGAATTTTCAAAATGTGGAAAAGAGAAAGAAAAGTTGTACAACCAATCAGAAGGAAACGAAAAAAGGACATATTAATAGAAAATCAAGTTATGGGAAAAGAATCCATGTTGAAAGAAGGATGAAAGAATATAAAGACATTAGGAAGAGAATGTATAAAAGTAGAGTATTACAAAATGTATTGAAAGATTGTAAAAAATATAAAAGAAGATCAGCAGCTTACAAGAAAAACAATAGATTGAAAGTGTAGTAGAAAAAGCTTTTGAATTGAAAAGAAAATTATTTATATTGGTATTGAAGAGAATGAAAACATTGAATAAAACAATGCACTTTATGAAGGAGAAAAGCAAAAGAAAAAGACTGGTTAATAGAAGTAACTTTTGCAAAAACTTTTAGGGTGAATGGAAGCACACTTCTAGTACTGAGCCTTTTTTTAATGAAGAAAGCTATTTTCAACAAAATGCATCAGTTCATGCAGTTGATACCAGTGGTCGTTGTTATGAGGTAAAAGATGGTTGTCCAATTGAAAAAGAAAAGATGGTTCCTAGAAACGTGGAAGAAGTAATAGATGAAGAAGTTCAAGGGAGACATACACAAGCTCCAGTGTGTAAGTGGGATTGTAGTAGTATTTGTAGTATACGACAGGAATCTATCGATATATTACAAATTTTCTTACAAGATTATGCAAAAAAAAGTGTTAAACAGAAGATTAAGATGTTGCAAGGACTAGATCCTTGTAAAGTGAGAAAATATACTAAGTTGCAGGGTCATTCTCTGGCTTGTCTTTCTAGAAAAGTGTGTCAAAGTACTTTTCATCATTTAAGAATGTTAGGACATCATTCAGAAATGCGGAAGTTAGTAAGAAGATGGTACTACGTAAAAAGTCCTGCATTATCTTTAAGTGAAATAAATACAGCTCTTTTGCATGGTTCAGTATCGGATGTAAAACAAGTTTCTGATGATATACAGTTTCGTTTCTTTGGTTCACAAGAGGAGTGTAGAGAAAGTGAGAGCTTGATAAGTCTAGGTGTTGAAGAACAGGTGGAAGATATTACTACTGAGACGTTTGCAGAAGAAATTACAAAGTTTAAGGTACTTTCATGTGGAAAACCAAACTATGTTTATATTTGTTATCAACGTACTCACTATGTTGATCTATATTTAAAAAGTGAAAAGGAAAACAATGATAAGTGGGAACAAATATGGTGCCTATTTGTTGGTGGAAGGTCGTTTTGAGTTGGGTACAGATCAACATATTTGTAAATATTGTTACAACAAATTAGAAGAGAACAAAATACCAGCTAGAGCTGTACATAACAACTTAGAGTTAGTAGCTATTCCTCTGGAACTAGCAGATTTAAATACATATGAGTCCATTCTTATTCAATCTGTGCAGCCGTTTCAGGCTATAGTTCGTATGGAGCCTAAAATAGTTAAGCTGCCTCCAACAGATTTACAAAGAGGTCTGAAAGGAAGGGTTGTGTATTATTTACCTTTAGATTTTAAGAAAAATATTGAAACTGTTGGTATAGAGAGAGAGGAAAGTGAACCTGTAGTTATTCTAGTTAATGGTGTGCCAACAAAGAGTCAGAAAATATGGCAAGAGTTAGTAGATGTCACCAAACTTCAAACTTCAAACGATCCCATTGTATGTTCCTTTAAGACCTTCTTCTCCGACCTCAACTTTTCACAGCTCTGTAAAGGTCCTACTCACAATAAAGGCGCCACTCTTGACCTCATCATTGCCAAAGACAACGTCATACAAACAGGGGACAACCTGCCCTGTGACTGGTCTGATCATTTTCAAATTCCCTTCCTCATATTAGACAAGGGTTCGGGTAGACAGGGTCAACCCCTTAAAGCAAAACAACTGACTCACAATATGAGAGATCTCGACGTCAACAGGATAACTTCAATCACCAAAAATAGACTACAGCCCCCCTAATTTGACCAACCTTGACGATCTTTCCGAGCATTACATTAACACTGTGTCTAACATCCTTGACTCTATTGCTCCGAAACAGCTCAAAAGGATTTCAGTCAAACCATCTAAACCATGGTTCAATGGTTCCCTAAATGATGAACGGCGCAATCTTAGACTCTCGGAGAGACTCTGGAGAAATTCGCCTTCCACCACAAATCTCTCTCAACTGAGAAAAGTGAGAAGTGCCTACAACAAACACATCCACTTGGCGAAAACCGATCACCTCAGAATTCAACTGGATGAAGCCAAAAATAGACCTAAAAAGCTCTTTGAAATCATTAAGGAACAATCTAACCAGTCTTCCAACCAGAACTCTACTCCGGTATCCCTGCTCCCCAGTGGTGATGATTTTACAGCTCACTTCGCCGAAAAAACAAGGAAAATAGAGCTGGAGCTACTACCTGCCACCCTATCTTTGTTTTCTAAGAAACATCCCACAGGATCAGGGCAGGGGGCAGAATCCACGACAATATACTCGCCTTTGGGAGGCTCTCTCAAAAACAACGCCTCCTGGAGCTGTTTTCTCCTACCAGACTGCACTGAGCTACTTCACAACATGGCATCCATCAAACCCTCTAACCATTTTGGTGATCCTTTACCCGCCAAGATCTATAAAGATTTAATCCCAGCCATTCTCCCTCTGTGGTCCAGGATCATTCACGAATCGCTCTTACAAGGAAAGATACCAGACTGCCTAAAAGTTGGGCAAGTTACTCCCATTCCTAAAAAGCCCAGTGTGGACCTATCAGATCCAAAGAACTTTCGGCCTATTACCAGCAGTATGACTCTAGCTAAATTGCTTGAAAAATGCGTACATTCGCAGCTCTGCAATCACATTGAGAAATATCAACTCCTTGACCCTCATCAGTCAGGTTTCAGATCAGGCCATAGTACTGAAACAGCACTTACGCACATTGTTGATGACGCCGTGAGAGCCCTTGACCAAAATGACCCATGTCTCCTGATCCTCTGGACCTGTCCTCAGCATTCGATACCATCAAACATGATAACTTAATTGATCTTCTTCAACATAGGATGGGACTCTCGGGCCCGGTCCTAAACTGGTTTGCCTCCTTCCTGCACAACCGCATGCAAAGGATCAAAGTTAATCATGCCTTGGCGTCCAGCACCCCTGTCCTGATTGGAGTCCCCCAAGGTTCTGCGCTCTCGCCCGCTCTCTTCAACCTCTTTATGGAGCCTCTTGCTGTCATTCTGAGCCGAGCGAACATTAAATACCACATGTATGCGGATGACACGCAACTGTACCTGAAGCTCTCCTCGCAAGAGGACATAAAAACACTAAATGCTGCACTTGCCCAAACTCAACAATGGTTAGCTCAGAACCATCTCCTACTAAATACTCTCAAAACGGAATTTCTTTTGATCGCCCCACCTAATCACTCGGCTCCTACCCTTGACTGGATTAAACAACTAACTGCTCTGAACTGCACACCTCATGTTGTAGACTCTGCCAAATCTTTAGGCATCACCTTGGATAAACACCTAAACATGCAAGCACACATCAGTGCTACTACTAGGGGAGCAAATTTCCAACTCAACACACTGAAGAAAATCAAACCTTTCCTCCCCCCCGAAGATCTTAGGCCTGCGGTTCAATCCCTGGTTATCCCTAGATTGGAATATGGGTTGGTGACCCTCGCTGGACTTCCCAAAGCTAGCTTGGCCCATCTCAGAGCTACCTTGAACGCATCGGCTAGACTTATAACGGGCTCGAGAAAATATGATCACATTTCCCCCGACCTTCTACAACTAAATTGGTTATCTATTGAAGGTAGAATCCGACTCAAGATAGCTTGTCTGACTCATAAAGCCATACACTACAATACCCCGCACTATCTAGCAAATAAACTTGAGCCATCAGGCGCCAGTCGGAACCTCAGAAGTACGTCCACCCTTCTCTTGAAACCTCCAAGATTAAAAAAGAAAAGATCTTACAACCGTGCTTTCACCAGTCTTGCTCCGAGAATCTGGAACTCCTTGCCATCCGAGATCGGATCCGAACCTTCCACTACTTCCTTTAAAAAACTGGTCAAACGATTACTAATGAACGAATGTTAACTCCCTACTCTTATGATCATGCTCCTGTGTTTGTTAATAACCTAAATCTTATAGTTTTACACTGAGGCCTTATTGTATTGTATGTTTTTTTTACCTTTTTATGATCTAGTCCTCGTTGGCTCCGTAACTGCATTAACTGATGATCTCGCTCTTGTTTCTGTTGTTAGAATTCCCTGAGTCATATTGCACTTCTTGGTTCTTTTTATGGTATGATGCTTTACTCGGCGCCTTATACGGCACTGTTGATACCCCACTACTCTTTAACTTGAATTTTTTCCCACAGGTTGTAACTTCACTTACCTTCATTATGTTTGTACCCTTGCTTGCGCCAACTATGTACAGCGCTCTGATACCCCTGTGGGTCTTGTTCACGCTTTATAAAACTTTTCAAATAAATAAATAAATTATATCTTGTACAAAACAATATTTATTATAAAACTGTAAATGTGGAAGAACAAGAAATATGTTTAGAAGATGAAGCAGAAATTTCAACTGGCCAAATAGAAAAAGTGGACAACTCCAGGAGTGAAGAAATTCATGAACATTACAGTATACTTCCTCTACATTCAAAAGAAGTGATAGGAAACACTATTGAATTATTTCAAATGAAGAAAGCGAAGGGAACTCCCATGAGTGTATGGGAAAAAAGTTTAGAAGCTCGTTGTTTTCCACAGCTCTTCCCCACTGGAAAAGGTGGACGATATGAAGAATGACCACTACAGATTCCAGCTTCAGAATAACGTTCAACAAGATTGTACGCAGAAGATCCAAGATTTCGACAGTGTATTCCATATATATTTCATCTTCTGTTTGAAAGTGATTTGTCTGGACTTTCATATGCAGTGAACCACATATTAAAAACAGGAGTTCATCTTACACATGTTTCTGCAAAGGAATTCCTGGACAAAGTTAAAAAAAGAGACGATCATTTAGAATCTCAGTTAATTAATTTGAAGGCATGTCAACGTGGTACTAATGAGTATTGAGATTGTCGTCACGGAGAACTTAAATGTATGTTAAGAAACTTAGGTACCCCTACATGGTTTGTTACGCTTAGCTGTGCTGAATACGCGTAGGACGATTTACTTGAATTTCTACGACAAGCAAATTCAATTGTTAAAAAACATTGAATTAAAGACAGCTGGAGAACTGTGTTCCCTGGATCCTGTAAATGTGTGCAAATATTTTAATCATAGGTTTCAAGCAATGATGTCTTTTATCTGCAATAAAAATAATCCACCTCTTGGAGAAGTTACTGATTTCTTTTGTAGAAACGAGTATTAAGCCAGAGGTGCTCCTCATATACACATGCTATTATGGATCAAGAATGCACCTAAATTTGGAACCGATTCTGATGAAACTGTTTTGTATTTCATTGAAGAGTATGTTACCTGTGCCATTCCAAAAAAAGGAGGAGAAAACAGCTTGAGACAACAAGTTTTACGGTTTCAAAGTCATCGATGTAGAAAATATTGTTGACGAAAATACAAGTCAAAGGGATAATGTTATACAAAATGTCGTTTTGGATTCCCATGTCCAATAATTTCACAAGGAAGAGTCAATAGTTTTATGTCAGCAGTAAGGCATACTATAACTCGAAAATCTCCGAAGAATACATACAACATAATAAGAACTGAATATTCAAAGTATATTAATGACTACAATCCAGTGATTTTGACAATGTGGAATGCAAACATGGATATCCAGTATATTGCAGATAATTCAATTGCTGTTGCTCGCTATGTTACGTCATATATAGCCAAATCTGAAAAGACAGAGTTGAAAGAAATGTGGGAAGAAATTTCACAAGAGAAGACTCTTAGTAACAAATTGTACAGCTTTAGTTTGAAAATGCTCTCCCATCGAGAGATTGGATCCTATGAATGTTCGGATCGGTTGAGCTCTGCCAGTTTATATTCAAAGTCAAGAGGAATCAATTAGGTAAGTCTGGGTATTGCTGCAACACGAAATCGAGTATTGAAATCTCTACAAGAAATTCAATACTTAGCATTGAATGAACCAGAAAGTACAGATATTGTTAAAACTAATATGTTGGATACGTACTATCCCAAAAGGAGTCCACATCTGGAAAACATATGTCTCTATGAAGTACTGCAACATTACAGCTTTAAGAGAAATGTTACAGAAAATATAAATGAAGAAAAATATGCAGTATTTGGATGTGATGGCAGTTTGGTAAAACATGCCAAAGGAAATCTTATTAACCACAGAAAACTCAGTTGGGAAACTCTAGATAAAAGGGAATTTTTCTATTTAGCACTTGTGCAACTCTTCAAGCCTTGGCGTAGTGAAATGGAATTACTTGGAGATTTTGACTGCTATGAAGATTCTTTTAATGCATGTAAAGATAACATTCAATGCACAATGTTCCCTACTTATCTACAAATGTTAAATGAAGAGATTGAACAAGAAACTACTATTGCAGCTGAAATAGCTAGAGACAGTTCTCAAGATCGTCAAAGTTCTGCTCCACTAAGTCAAGATCCACTAGGACAACCAATTACTGAAAATGAAGCAGCAATAGCCATGAATGAAGTAGAAACGGCAATGCAACAAGCACAACAGGATATTATTGAGTTGGGAAACTTGGAAGAAGAACTAAATATTGAACAAAAAGAAATATATCAGCAAGTGACAGCAGATACAGCATGGTTTACTGCATGAAAAAAGAATGCCAATGCACATAATTTAAACCTATTCAAATGTACATCTGTGGTCAATCTGGGACAGGAAAAAGTTTCTTAATTAAAGTTTTGACCAGTTATCTACACAAAACTACTGAATCACATTTATCTTGCGTTGTAACAGCTCCAACTGGATTAGCAGCACACAACATTAAAGGGATTACTTTACATCGATTACTCATGCTACCAGTTGAACATGAAAATAAACTGGAATATCACAAGCTATCTGGAGAAGCTTGTTAAGAAGTTTCAAGAGTACTGAAGAAAATGAAACTTCTAATCATTGATGAGGTGAGCATGGTCTCAAACTTAATGCTTGCCTTTGTACATTTAAGAATGCAACATATTTTAAAAACAGATTTTGATGTTCTATTTGGAGGAAAACATGTAATTGTATTCAGTGATCTACTACAACTTACTCCTGTAAAAGGGCAATCAGCTTTTAAAACACTTGTCCATGAAGACACTAGGAAATCTTTGGGAAGTACTGGAAATGTCAACATTTGGTCTCATTTCGAATATAAAGAACTTATTAAGAATATGCGACAAGCAAGTGATGAACATTATGGAAACATTCTTCAAGATATAAGAATTGGTGTTTTGACAAAACATGGTAAAGAAGCTTTACAAAGCCAGCTACTAACGAAATTGTTTGCAAATGAAAACATAGCACCTGAATTAATGTACAAACAAATTGGAGAAAAGAAGTCTGTAGTTTGCCTAATGCCTACACTGCAAGAGTGTTCTACATTCAATCAAGAACTTTTGAAATTGGAAAAACAACCAATAGTGAAAATGGAAGCTATTGATAAAAAGGAACACGAAGGAGTTACTATTCTTCTCTCAGAGAAATTACAGTCAAAATTGGATTCTTTGGAACAGTCTGTGTCTAAGACTGCAGGTTTAGAAAAGACTTTATATGTCTGTGTAAACTGTCGGGTAATTTTACGGCGTAATTTGAATGTAGAAGAAGCTTTAGTAAATGGAGCAATGGGAAACATTGTTGATTTTGTAAATTTTCAGAACAGAGATGGAATTGAATTTTTGAAGATTAAATTTGATCAGATTGAAGAGGTAAAACAGATTGAACGTTGTGCTGTTTGTTTTTTGCTTGTAAAAGACTTGTATGTTCGTAGAAAACAGTTTCCTCTTTCTTTAGCATATGCAGTAACCATTCATAAATCTCAAGGTTTAAGTGTAGACAGTGCTTTGGTAAATATTGGAAGTACAGTGTTTAAAGAGGGTATGGCATTCGTTGCATTGTCTCGAGTAAGAACATTATCTGGTTTGTACTTGATTGATTTTGATGAGAAAAAGATTAGTGCTGATGCAAATTGTGTAAGAGTGTACAATTGGTTAGGAAGACTTTAAGCTCTTAACTTAGGTGAATATCCCATATGTGAGAAACTTGTAGTGTGTTCAAAATGGAAATATGACAAACATTCTACTGAGATTCAAAAAAAGAAAACAATTCAAGAGAATCATGAAGCTGCAAAGAAAATGAAAATGGACACTGTTGATGATATTGTAGGATACCAGTTAGAAAATAGTTCAGGTATCAACTGCTATGCTAATGTAATTGTGAATGTTGTGTTTTATCTAGAAGATCTTCATCATGAAATTATGGAAAATCGAGAAAAAAGATTCTGTTCTTTACTACATTATATTTTTCAAACGTTGGTAACTGATAGAAGTAAAATCCATATTGCTTCTGGCATTCGGCATCTTTTGGATATATGTACTGGTTCATTGAAATTTCCATTGAATAAACAACAAGATGCACAAGAATTTCTTATGTTTATGATTGATGTTTTGGAAGATGAAGGAAAATAAATTGAAAATTTATTTGGACTAAGTTACAGATGGGATCATAAATGAGAAGAGTGGTCATTTTCTTCTACCACTGACATAGGCACTGAACGATTCATATACTTGATGATTCCAGATTGCAAATCAGCGTCTTTTAACAAATTAGTAAAAACAGCTAATCAAGATATGAAATGTTCTCATTGTAAATCAGAAATGTTGTCAACATTATATATAGAAAGATTTGGAAAATATGTCATTTTAATGTTACAAGGTTGTAGAGCAAATGGAAGAAAATTGGAAACCAAAATTAAAAATTTTGTGGCAAGTCAAGTATTAATTTCAGGAAGAACTTTTAAAGCAGTGGCTATTATTTTCCATGATGGAGCTACTACAACATCTGGATACTATACTGTATAATTAAAGTGCATTAGAGGATGGACACATTGCAATGATGCCCATTTGGAATTCAAATGTAGGTTGCCTTACGAATTACCAAATTCATATCTGATATTTTTGATGCCAAAGTTTTGAAAACATTATTCGGCCTATTGGGAAGATGTGAACACAAATTAATGAGTTTATTTTGGATATTCTCAATGCAAAAGTTTCGGAAACATTATTTGGCCTATTGGGAAGATGTGAACAATTACTGTATGGATTATTGTTTGCGTTAATTCATATTGCATTTGGAAAATTGTGTTTAGAAACAAGTAGTTTATATATGTGTTCTTTATATTATACGAGATGTAAATGAGAGTGTACAGTTTACAAAATGTAGTTGAGAGAAATAAAAGACTTAATGTAGTTGAAGAATGTAATAAAGAAAAACAGTAGATAGGTAAACACATAGTTACACATGTTCTAAATATTGCTCAACGCTGATTTTTTTTTTTTTATACAATCTTGTTGAGTGTTTTTTTTCCCGTTGTCGTACCTTGATACTTCATTGAAATCACTGTGTATGGTGAAATTCAGTAGTATCTGAGAACAGCAAAAAAGGGAAAATGTTATGTAATTCTAAAATTATGTTGTGTTCTTAAAAGTATAATATTATATTCAATAACAGTTTATCTTCTTCTTTTTTACATAAGGTAATGGTGAAGTTTGAAAAGATTTTAAATTTAGTTTACAACAAAACTACGGTAGAATAGTTCCACTGAGTTTTGTATCTACATTAGTAAAAAAGGTGAGAAGAAATAATGTAATATACATGATAATGTGAAATAATGTTTAGAGCCACTTTTGCTGCACTCATCCATTCCTTCAAACACTACACATGCACTCATCTATGCACCCAGGCACTATTCTCACACTCATTCAATTTACCCAGGCACTACCCATGTACTGGTACAATCATCCAGGCACTACCCATGCAGTCTTCCAATCATCCAGGCACTACCTGTGCACTCATGCAATCACCCAGGTACTACCCATGCACTCCTCCAATCACCCAGGCACTACCCATGCACTCCTCCATGCACACAGGCATTACCCATCCACTCCTCCAATCACCCAGGTAATACCCCTGCACTCATGCAATCACCCAGGCATTACCCATGCACTCCTTCAATCACTCAGGCAGTACCCATGCACTCCTCCAATCACCCAGACATTACCCCTGCACTCAAGCAATCACCCAGGCATTACCCATGCGCTCCTCCAATCACCCAGACATTACCCCTGCACTCATGCAATCACCCAGGCATTACCCATGCACTCATTCAATCACTCAGGCACTACCTATGCACTCCTCCAATAACCAGGCACTACCCCTGCACTCATGCAATCACCCAGGCACTTCCTATGCACTCATGCAATAACCCAGGCACTACCCATGCCCACCTCCAATCACACAGGCACTACCCATGCATTCATGCAATCACTCAGGCACTACCCATGCACTCATACATGCACTCAGGCACTTCTGATACACTCATGCATTCACCCAAGCACTACCTATGGAGTCTTCCAATCACCCAGGCCCTACCCATGCACTCCTCCATGCAACCAGGCATTACCCCTGCACACATGCAATCACCCAGGCATTACCCATGCACTCCTTCAACCACTCAGGCAGTACCCATTCACTCCTCCAATCACCCAGACATTACCCCTGCATTCATGCAATCACCCAGGCATTACCCATGCACTCCTTCAATCAGTCAGGCAGTACCCATGCACTCATCCAATCACCCAGGCATTACCCATGCACTCCTTCAATCACGCAGGCACTACCCATGCACTTATAAAATCACCCAGGCACTACCCATGCAATAATGCAATCATCCAGGCACTACCCATGCACTCATACATGCACTCAGGCACTTCTGATACACTCATGCAATCACCTGAGCACTACCTATGCAGTCTTCCAATCACCCAGGCACTACCCATGCACTCATCCATGCACCCAGGCATTACCCATGTACTCTTCCAATCACCCAGACATTACCCCTGCACTCATGCAATCACCCAGGCATTACCCATGCACTCCTTCAATCAGTCAGGCAGTACCCATGCAATCATCCAATCACCTAGACATTACTCATGCACTCATGCAATCACCCAGGCATTACCTATGCACTCATGCAATAACCCAGGCACTACCCATGCACTCCTCAAATCACCCAGGCACAACTCATGCACTCATGCAATCACTCACGCACTAACCATGCACTCATACATGCACTCAGGCACTTTTGCTGCACTCATGCAAACACGGAAGCACTACCCATGCAGTCTATCAATCATCCAGGCACTACCCGTGCACTCATGCAATCACCCAGGTACTACTCATGCACTCCTCCAATAAATCAGGCACTACCTATGCACTCATTCAATATCCCAGGCACTACCCTTGCACTCCTCCAATCACCTAGGCACTATCCATGCACTCCTCTAATCACCCAGCCACTACCCATGCACTTAGAAAATCACCCAGGCACTACCTATGCACTCCTCCAATCACCCAGGCACTACCCATGCACTCCTCCATGCACCCAGGCATTACCTATGCACTCTTCCAATCACCCAGACATTACCCCTGCACTCATGCATTCACCCAGGCATTACCCATGCACTCCTTCAATAACTCAGACAGTACCCATGCATTCCTCCAATGACCCAGACATTACTCCTGCACTCATGCAATCACCCAGGCATTACCCATGCACTCCTTCAATCACTCAGACATTACCCCTGCACTCATGCAATCACCCAGGCATTACCCATGCACTCTGTTACCTGGTACGCCGCATTTCCTGAGCTGCTTTATTTTAACCAGGCACGCCGCACTTTATCCCTGGGACCTGCGCCTGCATCTATCTGCACACAGCACCTTACTTCCCGATCGGGGAAGCAACGGACAAGCACACCTGAGGACTACAAGCCCCAGAGCGCGTTGTGGCAGGACCCGCACGCGTCACCAATCTCGCGCCAGGAGGCGCATATAGCAGGGTTGGGCCCCTCGCTAAGCGGGAGTCTGTTACCTGGCACACCGCATTTCCTGAGCTGCTTTATTTTAACCAGGCACGCCGCACTTTATCCCTGGGACGTGCACCTGCATCTATCTGCACACAGCACCTTACTTCCCGATTGGGGAAGCAACGAACGAGCACACCTGAGGACTACAAGCCCCAGAGCGCGTTGCGGCAGGACCCGCACGCGTCACCAATCTCACGCCAGAAGGCGCATATAGTGAGCTCGCCCCCCCGCTGCGGGCTCGGCACCGGCGAAGACCGGGCCAAGACGGGCCTGTCTTAGCCCGTCATAGACCGATTGAGGCTGGGCTGGGCCACGTTATTAACATCTGCTCTTAACATCCTTCCAGAAGGTACTGTGACATCTTATTGTGGTATTGACTTTGACTCTGTTTATATTTCTCATATTGACATATTGATATCGTAGGGATAAGGCCACACAGGATGAATAGACCCAAATCTGGAAATGGGCAAGGGGTAGTGGGGACACTGGACGCCTTTCTGTTGAGGGCCGAGTCGGCTCTCATCCACAAAATCGAGCTTACAGAACGTAGATTGTCTTGGACCCACAAATTTTTCATCAATGAATTGCACCTGTTACTCCTGCTGCCCTTGTTACCCCTGCGTCACAATCTAACTTGGAAATGGGTCCTTCACGAATCGTTACCATACAGTCACCGGGCTCTGAAAATATTGACGATTCGGTTGAAATTGAAAAAACTGACACTCCATTGAGGCCAAGCGTTGTTACACGAGGTCAAAAAGCAAAAATTAACCATGGATCCAGTAATGCACCTCCTCCAAAAAAAATAAAGGGGCATGCTTCGAACAAATCAAAAAAACAAAGTAAACAGAGTTTTTCCTTCTCTAAGCCTCCGGGTCTTAGGAGTAAATCTGTTGAGTCAGACTGCAACAAAGGGGCTCTTCAAGTACTGGATAATGTAGCACCTTTGGAAGCTCCATCCATTCAAGAGATGGAAGACTCTTTTATGAAAAAATTGGAACTTGTAATCTCAGCCCATATAAATCCTATATTAAAAAAGCTAATTGATATCGAGGGTAGGATAAACAGTTTGGTAAAACCTGTGTTTAGTACCTCTGTATCTTCTGTAGCCGGTGGGCAAAATGTGGCCGGGGGTATTGTTAAGAATGGCGATACACAGCACCCTGAACCGGCCCTTAGACCAGCGAGTCAGGCTGACCCCTCTCACTCAAGGGTCGCACACCACCTCATAAATGGTACTGATATACCGCGTCGGATAGAAGGGTTGAGCCATAAGCAAGACCAGACTGTAAATATACCAAGAAATATCTCAAAAGATAAGCCTGGCATTAACCTCGCAGATGGACTCCGAAATGTAGGAGCAATAGAGGGACAGTTTTCTGGTCAAAGATCCTCTAGCCCCCCGCACCCTAATTTACATTTACCTCCAGAGGCAACACCATATACTGTGGTGCTGGCCAATGTTCCAATACTATCGTCTGGGGACATTGAGCATTGGTCAACACTGAGGAATAAATCGCTTCACTTCTTGAGTACTAGGACGGGTATTAACAATAGGCATTTATTTGCTGAATTTAAAATGGCCCGCCGCATAGGATGGGTGGGGAAATCTAACAAATAATTTCGGAGAGATTGTATCATTTTGACTTTTAAATCTCCAGGATTAGTTAGGACCATACTAGATAGGATGGAGAACTGTTTTGAGGGTGTGAGGGGGATGTCTGTCTTGCCCTTAGGGTTTTTTTAACCAGCCACCAGGAGCTAGATGGCATATTGTAGAAGAAGGTAGATCTGTAGGGGCAACACAGCATATCCCTCCTCCTTCCTGGCTCCATTCCAACCGTTATGAGGTATTGAGTGATCTCGCAGAAATAGACTGACTAACCCCAGCGCGGAATAATATAGGGGAAATCCCCGTCGAGGCGAGAATCACCTTCAAGATGCTCACCCACGCACACAAGGCCCTCCACGGCACCGGACCAGCATACCTGAACAGCCGACTCAAATTCCACGCACCCCAAAGGATCCTACGATCAGCCCAGCTCTCCTACGCCGTGGTCCCCCGCACCAGAAAGACCAGATCGGGAGGCCGCTCCTTCTCCTTCCTCGCGGCCAAAGCATGGAACGCCCTTCCACTCCACCTCAGACAGACAACGTCGCTCCCCATCTTCGCAAGAAACCTCAAAACCTGGCTCTTCGACAGACCCCCTCCTTGATGGATGGAACCTGCACCCCCCCACCCCTAGCGCCTTGAGACCCTTACGGGTGAGTAGTCGCGCTTTAACAAACCCCTGATTGATTGATACGGGATGGATTCAAAAATTGATATGAATGATCCACTTGTTAATGATAATGTTGAAGAGGCACTTAGGGCCCTGAATTTTAATGATATTGATAGCGTTTATGAAGTACCCAGGGTTCAGAATTTTAATACACAGCCTCTTAGGCTTACATCATGGAACATCAGGGGTATTTCTTCAAAACTAACAGACGAGGCTTGGTTGCAATATGTGAAGACATTTGATATTATTTGTCTTCAGGAAACTTGGAGTCGGGTTGATGTCACTATTGATGGATATTGCTCATTAAATACACGTGCAAACCCATCAGTTGCAGGGAGAAGGGAGGTTTAGTGACTTTTATCTCGCTTACGTACAACTCAATAAAGATAGAGAACACAATAAATTCCCATTGGTACCAGTTTATTCTAATTTTTAATTTAACTGATACTACAATTTTATTAATTCATTGGTACTACAATATTTTCGATCCAAATAATACAGAGGTCATTGATACACTTAAAGAGGAGATTGATAATGTTGCTGCGAAATTCCAACCCCTGTGTATAATCTGGGCGGGGGATTTCAACTGTACCGTTTGCCAATATAGCTCACACAAAGTATGTGGTGTAGTTGACATAGAAAACCAACCTGTACCGCATTTTAAGCATACACCGCAGGGCGATGCATTGAACACCATTATTATGGTAAACGATCTTTGTATGTTGAACTCTTTGGATAGTAATCGCTCTGTGCAGTTTCCAACCTACCAGGGGGGAGGTAGTGTGAGTACAATTGACTTTATGTTAATCACTAGCAAATACACCTGGTTTGTAGATAGTTTCACAGTTGAACCACATCCCGTCAGTGACCATAATCCCCTTATTCTTTCTATGTAAGTCACAGCACAGAAAGTTAGGGGGGATGAGTGCCCGTTAAAGTATAACCGCAACCAAGGGGTAAGGCTCAAATGGAATTTAAAAGACTCAAAGCAATTTGAGGAGGCCATTCTTAAAGAAAACCAAAGTAAATTTATGACTTGCCTAACCTTTGATTCCCCCCAGACATAGTCATACATTCTTTTGAATTAATCTGTGCAGATGTGGCCAAAAAATTAAATAAGCCAATTAGGAAACGGGACTCACCTGAAATTAGGTGGTTTAATGCCGAGTGTTCCAGGGCGCAAAGAGAACTTAAGAAAGCTCTGAAAACGGCTCCTCGGAATATGGCCCTGATAAAGATAGCGAGACAGACTTATAAAAAAGTTATTAATTGCAGGAAAAATGAACTAAGAAGAACAGCTTGGGAGGACCTAGAGAGAGCTATCTCGCTCAAGGACTCTAAGAGTTTTTGGGAGATTATAAATCGCCCGCTCTTCTCCAATGATGCCAGGAGTATGGACTCGACCATAACAGGTGAAGCTTGGGAAGCTCACTTTTTAAAAATATTTAATCCACGGGCATATCAATACAAGAGCAAATGGATGAGACAGTTATTAATTTACAAACCGCACATGAACTAAGCTTAACAATTTCCTTGAGTGAGGTCGAAGATGCAATAGTTAAGGGCATATCTCTAAAAGCGCCTGGTCCAGACGGAGTTCCCTTAGATTTGCTTAAAAGCAATCTTCAATTATGGGCGCCTCTGCTGCTTAATGTTTTTAAGGCGGTAATAGTTGGTCACATTCCATCTTCATGGAAGGAAGCAGTGGTGGTACCAATTTTTAAAAAAGGTAACAGGAACGACCCTACCTGCTTCAGGCCAATTTCCCTGATAGATGCTATGTGTAAGGTCATGGGGAGGGTGATTTTAGCCAGATTGGAGTCATGGGCAAATGCATCAGGTTTAATGGCTGATACCCAATATGGTTTTAGAAAGGGGATGGGAACAAACGAACAGTGTCTTAACCTGTCCCTGTTTATGGGCAAGTACATGAAGGCCAGGGGGGTTTCGATTCACCTGGCCTTCATGGACTTGTCCAGTGCTTTTGACACTGTATGTAGGGGAAAGCTATGGACGATGATGGGGGAAATGGGGTTTGAAGAATTCCTCATCACCCTGCTACGTAGGTTGCATGAATCTACCACTGTAGCTGTTCGCTTTGGTCCAGGAGGGGAGAAGACTGGGCACATCGCCTCCACGGAGGGGGTTCGTCAGGGTTGTATCCTGGCCCCCTTTTTATTTCTTATATATACTAATGGCCTAGAATCATTCCTGATTAAACAGCAACTGGATTTCCCAAGAATAGATGGTAAATTGGTCCCCCTGTTATCATACGCCGATGATACGGTCTTAATGACTCTTACGGCTAATAGCCTACAAAAGCCCTGACCGCCTTCACTGATTTCATGCTAGCATTGGACCTTAAAGCAAATTTCAGTAAATCCTTTATCATGGTCTGCGGTCCGAAAAAACCCAAAACTAGGAAATTTACTGTGAAAGGAAAAACTATTGAGAAGGTGCCCAATTTTACTTATTTAGGCAATGTTTTTAATAATAAATTGAAGTGGGATGAACTTGTCATGACAAGGGCACAACAGACCAGTAGAATAACAGAGGGGCTATTTCGTTTCGCTTGTAAATTAGGACACAAACCGGTAGCAGAAATGATAACTCTATACAAGTCAAAATGTTTATCGGTGGCTACCTATGGGGCCGGAGTATGGGGTTACCATAAGAGTTACCAGATTCAGGTTTTAGAGAATACATTTTTAAAAAGATTATTAATGATCCCTAGTAGCTCTTCAACATCATTTTGTCAATCCGAGGTGGGCCTGAAATATGTGAAAGACAGGATAAATATTGCACCACTTATTTTATGGGGGAAAATCTGGTCCTCAGAAGATTTGACTTTCTCTAGGAGTATCCTTAAAGACTGTATGAATTTGGATAACGCAATCTCACTCCCTTGGCTATGTTATGTTAAGGATACCTTTTATAAAATTGGACTAGCTGAATATTACAACAACCCAGATACCATCCAATCTAACATGAAAACGATTATAAAAAATGCATACCGTATTGAATTAAGGATGTCTAACCAGGACCGGGTAATGTTAGATGGTGGGGCGTTAAGACATCAGCGATTTTACCTGTCTTTTACTTTGCATGTACAATCGCGTTTTTTGTTGACTAGATTTAGGTTGGGCACATTGCACTTTTTAGTGGCCTATCCTAAACAGGCTGGCTGGTTTGAGAGACTAGCCCCTTGTCCCTGTAACAATCTGGCCAAACAGAGTACAATACAATTTATGCTGTTTTGCTCACTCTATACAGATCCTAGAGCACGCTTTATTAAGCCTATACTGAAAGCTATTCGGCCCTGTTCTTATCAGGAGGGCTTTGACTACCTGAGGTCATTATCTACGGCTGCAATTTCAAGTGCAGTGCTTAGTTTTATTAGAATCACACTCTCAATCAGAAAACGCTATGAATTGTGAAAGGAATCTAAATTTTATAATTATTGTAGGCAACATTAAGAACGAGTCAATTGTAAAAATTTTGTTGGGGAAGGGTATGATGATTTTAAAGTTGATTAATTTTTGCTGGCATACCAAGATTTATGGAAGGGAACATGTGTAAACTTTGTAAATGCTTTTAATTGTTTTTATTATGTATATATGCAAACTTTTATGATTTTAAAGAATCGAATAAAGTTATTTGAACTGAACTACCAATGCACTCCTTCAATCACTCAGGCAGTACCCATCCACTCCCCCAATCACCCACACATTACCTCTGCACTCATGCATTCACCCAGGCATTACCCATGCACTCCTTCAGTCACCTAGCCACTACACATGCATTTAAATAATCACCCAGGCACTACCCTTGCACTCATCCAATCACCAAGGCACTACCCCTGCACTCATGCAATCACCCAGACACTACCTATGCACTCATGCATAACCCTTGCACTCCTCCAATCACCCAGACACTATCCATGCACTCCAATTACACCCAGCCAGTACACATGCACTTACAAAATCACCCAGGCACTACCTATGCCCTTCTCCAATCACCCAGGCACTACCCCTGCACTCATGCAATCACCCAGACATTACCCCTGCACTCATGCAATCACCCAGGCATTACCCATGCACTCCTTCAATCACTCAGACAGTACCTATACACTCCTTCAATCATCCAGGCTCTACCCCTGCACTCATGCAATCACCCAGGCATTACCCATGCACTCCTTCAATCACTCAGGCAGTATCCATGCACTCCTCCAATCACCAAGATATTACCCCTGCACTCATGCAATCATCCAGGCATTACCCGTGTACTCCTTCAACCACCCATCCACTACCAATGCACTTATAAAATCAACGAGGCACTACCTATGCACTCCTCCAATCACCCAGGTACTACCCCTGAACTCATGCAATCACCCAGGCACTACCTATGCACTCATGCAATAACCCAGGCACTGCCCTTGCCCTCCTCCAATCACCCAGGTACTATCCATGCACTCCTCTAATCACCCAGCTACTACCCATGCACTTATAAAATCCCCAGGCACTACCTATGCACTCCTCCAATCACCCAGGCTCTACCCATGCACTCCTCCATGCTCCCAGGCTTTACCAATGCACTCTTCCAATCACCCAGACATTACCCCTGCACTCATGCAATCACCCAGCATTACCCAAGCACTCCTTTAATCACTCAGGCAGTACCCATGCACTCATGCAATAACCCAGGCTCTACCCTTGCACTCCTCCGATCACCCAGGAACTACCTATGCATTCAATCAATAACCCAGGCACTACCCATGCACTCCTCCAATCACCCAGCCACTACCCATGCAATCACTCAGACACTACCCATGCACTCATCCATGCACTCAGGCACTACCTCTGCACTCATGCAATCACTTGAACAGTACACATGTACTCCTCCAATCACCCAGGTACTACCCATGCACTCATACAATCACCCAGGCACTACCCATGCACTCCTTGAATCACCCAGACACTACTCATGCACTCTTCCAATCACACAGGCACTTTCTATGCACTCCTTCAATCACCCAGGCAGTACCCATGCACTCCTGTAATCACCCATATATTACCCCTGCACTCATGCAATCACCCAGGCATTACCCATGCACTCCTTCAATGACCCACGCACTACCCATGCACTTATAAAATCACCCAGGCACTACCTATGCACTCCTCCAATCACACAGGCACTACCCTTGCAATCATGCAATCATCCAGGCACCCAGGCACTACCTATACACTCATGCAATAACCGAGGCACTACCCATGCACTCCTCCAATCACCCAGGCACTACTCATGCACTCATGCATCCACTCAGGCACTACCCATGCACTCATACATGCACTCAGGCACTTCTGCTGTACCTATGCAATGAAGCAAACACTACCCATGCAGTCTACCAATCATCCAGGCACTACACGTGCACTCATGCATTCACCCAGGTACTACTCATGCACTCCTCCAATCACCCAGGCACTACCTATGCACTTATGCAATAACCCAGGCACTGCCCTTGCCCTCCTCCAATCACCCAGGTACTATCCATGCACTCCTCTAATCACCCAGCCACTACCCATGCACTTATAAAATCCCCAGGCACTACCTATGCACTCCTCCAATCACTCAGGCTCTACCCATGCACTCCTCCATGCACCCAGGCATTACCTATGCACTCTTCCAATCACCCAGACATTACCCCTGCACTCATGCAATCACCCAGCATTACCCATGCACTCGTTTAATCACTCAGGCAGTACCCATGCACTCCTCCAATCACCCAGACATTACCCCTGCACTCATGCAATCACCCAGGTATTAACCATGCACTCCTTCAATCACTCAGGCAGTACCCATCCACTCCTCCAATCACCCAGATATTACCCCTGCACTCATGCAATCACCCAGGCATTACCCATGCAATCACCCAGGCAGTACCCATGCACTCCTCCAATCACCCAGACATCACCCAGACATTGGGGAGAGGAGTTGGCCTAATGGCTAGGGCGGTCGACCTAAAATCTGGGGAACTGGGTTCAAGTCTCGGCAATGACGCTGAACATCCTGTGATTCTGGGCAAATCACTTAATCTCCTCTTGCCTAACACAAAAAGAATGTGTCCTCATGTAATGCAACTGGAGCTATGTAAAGCGCTCTGATACCCGATTCGGGTCAAGTTCACGCTATATAAAACTCTAAAATAAAAAGAAAAAAAAAAAATTACCCCTGCACTCGTCCAATCACCAAGGCACTACCTATGCACTCATGCAACAACTCCAGGCACTACCATTGCACTCCTCCAATCACCCAGGCACTATCAATGCACTCCTCCAATCACCCAGCTAGTACACATGCACTTATAAAATCACCCAGGCACTACCTCTGCCCTCCTCTAATCACCCAGGCACTACCCCTGCACTCATGCAATCACCCAGACATTACCCCTGCACTCATGCAATCACCCAAGCATTACCCATACACTCCTTCAATCATCAGACAGTACCTATGCACTCCTCCAATCATCCAGGCACTACCCCTGCACTCATGCAATCTCCCAGGCATTACCCATGCACTCCTTTCATCACTCAGGCACTACCTATGCACTCTTCGAATCATCCAGGCACTACCCCTGCACTCATGCAATCACCCAGGCACTACCAATGCACTCATGCAATAACCCAGGCACTACCCTGGCACTCCTCTGATCACACAGGCACTACCTATGCATTCATGCAATAACCCAGGCACTACCCATGCACTCCTCCAATCACCCAGCCACTACCCATGCACTCATGCAATAACTCAGGCACTAACCATGCTCTCATCCATGCACTCAGGCACTACCTCTTCACTCATGCAATCACTTGAACATTATACATGTACTCTTCCAATCACACAGGTACTACCCATGCACTCATACAATCACCCAGGCACTACCCATGTACTCCTCTAATCACACAGACATTACCCCTGCACTCATGCAATCACCCAGGCATTACCCATGCACTCCTTCAATCACTCAGGCACTACCTATGCACTCCTCAAATCAACCAGGCACTACCCCTGCACTCATGCAATCACCCAGGCACTACCTATGCACTCATGCAATAACCCAGGCACTACCCATGCCCTCCACCAATCACACAGGCACTACCCATGCATTCATGCAATCACTCAGGTACTACCCATGCACTCATACATGCACTCAGGCACTTCTGATACACTCATGCAATCACCCAAGCACTACCTATGCAGTCTTCCAATCACCCAGGTACTACCCATGCACTCCTCCATGCACCCAGGCATTACCCATGCACTCTTCCAATCACCCAGACATTACCCCTGCACACATGCAATCACCCAGGCATTACACATGCACTTCTTCAATCACTCAGGCAGTACCCATTCACTCCTCCAATCACCCAGACATTACCCCTGCACTCATGCAATCACCCAGGCATTACCCATGCACTCCTTCAATCAGTCAGGCAGTACCCATGCACTCATCCAATCACCTAGACATTACCCATGCACTCATGCAATCACCCAGGCATTACCCAAGCACTCCTTCAATCACCCAGGCACTACCCATGCACTTATAAAATCACCCAGGCACTAACCATACACTCCTCCAATCACCCAGACACTACCCCTGCAATCATGCAATCACCCAGGCACTACCTATGCACTCATGCAATAACCCAGGCACTACCCATGCACTCCTCCTATCACCCAGGTACTACTCATGCACTCATGCAATCACTCAGGCACTAACCATGCACTCATACATGCACTCAGACACTTCTGCTGCACTCATGCAATCATGCAAACACTACCCATGCAGTCTACCAATCATCCACGCACTACTCATGCACTCATGCAATCACCCAGGTACTACTCATGCACTCCTCCAATAACCCAGGCACTACCTATGCACTCATGCAATATCCCAGGCACTACCCTTGCACTCCTACAATCACCTAGGCACTATCCATGCACTCCTCAAATCACCCAGCCATTACCCATGCACTTATAAAATCACACAGGCACGACCTATGCACTCCTCCAATCACCCAGGCACTACCCATGCACTCCTCCATGCACCCAGGCTTTACCTAAGCACTCTTCCAATCACCCAGACATTACCCCTGCACTCATACATTCACCCAGGCATTACCCATGCACTCCTTCAATAACTCAGACAGTACCCATGCCTTCCTCCAATCACCCAGACATTACCTCTGCACTCATGCAATCACCCAGGAATTACCCATGCACTCCTCCAATCACCCAGATATTACCCCTGCACTCATGCAATCGACCAGGCATTACCCATGTTATGTTATGTTATGTTATAACAACTTTTATAGCGCGCTAATACCCTTAGGTGTCTAGGAGCTTACGGACCGCATACTGTAAAGGGAAATTAGTTTTTGAAAAGCCATGTTTTAAGATTTTTCCTGAACTCAATCAGAGAAGATATGTTCCTAAGAGCGAGCGGAAGAGAGTTCCATAGCCTAATAGTGCTATGTCTGAAACTCCTCCCCCCCAGTTCATCGTCCTGACTCTGGAAGTGGGCATCAGGAAGGCATTAGCCGATCGTAATTGTCTGCTGTGGGAGTACCAACTAAAGGCATGCCATAGAAATCGTGGACCTACTCTGTAAAGTGCCTTGTGTGCTATACAAAGTGCCTTGAATTTCACGCTTTGGGCGACTGGCAGCCAATGCAACTCTTGTATCCCGGCCCTAATTGACTGATGCTTAGGGACATCTAGCACCAATCTGGCAGCAGCATTCTGTGCCGATTGTAATCTTCTAAGTTGATTTGACTGTAAATTTATATATAAGGCATTACAGTAGTCCAACTTAGATAAAACCAGGGAAGTTAAAACAGTTTTTCTTGTGTTTATCGGAATAAATGGAAGAATTTTACGCACGGTTCTAATGGTGAAGAAGGCAGAAGACACCACTTTAGAAACCTGTGATTTAAAATTCAGCTTCTCATCTATTATGACCCCCAGGTTTTTAGCTTTTACTACCAGTGTTGGAAGGGGGCCCAATAAGCTTGGCCACCAAACTGGTGACCAAAGGGGAGCAAGCTTTCCAAAAAGCACCACCTCGGTTTTGCTCGAGTTAAGCTTCAAACAATGCCTGCTCATCCAAATGCTCAGGGAGACCATGCAATCATGTAGTTTGTTAGAGTGGTCGACATCCTTATCTATGGTTGAAATAACCAATTGGGTGTCGTCAGCATACGAGGTCGGAATTAGATCAAAACTTCTGATCAAAGGTGCTAATTCAGACACATATATGTTAAAAAGTGTAGGGCTCAAGGAAGAGCCCTGTGGCACCCCACAAGGCAGAATAAAAGGTGTGGATTTAAAATCGCCCAATTGCATTGTCTGCGTTCTATCTGCTAAAAAGGATGTTAAAAGCGACAGGGCCTTTCCTCCTAGACCAATAGTTTTCAGACGTTCTATCAGTCAGTTGTGGTCCACAGTATCAAATGCCGCGGACAGGTCAAGCAGGATCAGAGCTGCTGATCCGCCGCCATCTAGTGCGGTGCAAATTTCCTCCGTGGTCTTAATTAAGGCTGTCTCAGTACTGTGGCAAGATCGAAAACCAAATTGGCTGTGGTCTAAGACGTTGTTATCTAGAATGTATGTGGAAAGTTCCATATTAACAATTTTCTCAAATATTTCTGCAGGCAACGGGAGACTTGCACTCCTTCAATCACTCAGACATTACCCCTGCACTCATGCAATCACCCAGGCATTACCCATGCAATCCTTCAATCACTCAGGCAGTACCCATCCACTTCCCTAATTACCCACACATTACCTCTGCACTCATGCATTCACCCAGGCATTACCCATGCACTCCTTCAGTCACCTAGCCACTACACATGCATTTATATAATCACCCAGGCACTACCCTTGCACTCCTCCAATCACCAAGGCACTATCCCTGCACTCATGCAATCACCCAGGCACTACCTATGCACTCATTCAATAACCCAGGCACTTCCCTTGCACTCCTCCAATCACCCAGGCACTATCCATGCATGCCTCCAATCACCCAGCCAGTACACATGCACTTATAAAATCACCCAGGCACTACCTATGCCCTTCTCCAATCACCCAGGCACTACCCCTGCACTCATGCAATCACCCAGACATTACCCCTGCACTCATGCAATCACCCAGGCATTACCCATGCACTCCTTCAATCACTCAGACAGTACCTATACACTCCTCCAATCATCCAGGCACTACCCCTACACTCATGCAATCACCTAGGTATTACCCATGCACTCCTTAAATCACTCAGGCACTACTCATGCACTCATGCAATCACTCAGGCACTACCCATGCACTCATACATGCACTCAGGCACTTCTGCTGCACTCATGCAATCACGCAAGCACTACCCATGCAGTCTACCAATCATCCAGGCACTACCCATGCACTCATGCAGTCACCCAGGTACTACTCATGTACTCCTCCAATCACCCAGGCACTACCTATGCACTCATGCATTAACCCATGCACTGCCCTTGCACTCCTCCAATCATCCAGGCACTATCCATGCACTCCTCAAATCACCCAGCCACTACCCATGTACTTATAAAATACCTCAGGCACTACCTATGCACTCCTCCAATCACCCAGGCTCTACCCATGCACTCCTCCATGTACCCAGGCATTACCTATGCACTCTTCCAATCACCCGGACATTACCCCTGCACTCATGCAATCACCCAGGCATTACCCATGCACTCCTTCAATGACTCAGGCAGTACCCATCCACTCCTCCAATCACCCAGATATTACCCCAGCACTCATGCAATCACCCAGGCATTACCCAAGCAATCACCCAGGCAGTACCCATGCACTCCTCCAATCACCCAGACATTACCCCTGCACTCATGCAATCACCCAGGCATTACCCATGCACTCCTTCAATCACTCAGGCAGTACCCATCCACTCCTCCAATCACCCAGATATTACCCCTGCACTCATGCAATTACCCAGGCATTACCCAAGCAATCACCCAGGCAGTACCCATGCACTCCTCCATTCACCCAGACATCACCCAGACATTGGGGAGAGGAGTTGGCCTAACGGCTAGGGCGGTCGTCCTTGAATCTGGGGAAATGGGTTCCAGTCTCCGCAATGACGCTGAACATCCTGTGATTCTGGGCGAATGTGTCCTCATGTAATGCAACTCGTACTATGTAAAGTGCTCTGATACCCGATTCAGGTCAAGTTCGCGCTATATAAAACTCTGTAAAATAAAAAAAAAAATTTTTTTACCCCTGCACGCCTCCAATCACCCAGGCATTACCCATGCACTCCTTCAATCACTCAGGCAGTACCCATCCACTCCTCCAATCACCCACACATTACCTCTGCACTCATGCATTCACCCAGGCATTACCCATGCACTCCTTCAATCACCCAGCCACTACCCATGCATTTATATAATCACCCAGGCACTACCCTTGCACTGCTCCAATCACCAAGGCACTTCCCCTGCACTCATGCAATCACCCAGGCACTACCTATGCACTCATGCAATAACCCAGGCACTACCCTTGCACTCCTCCAATCACCCAGGCACTATCCATGCAATCCTCTAATCACCCAGCCAGTACACATGCACTTATAAAATCACCCAGGCACTACCTATGCCCTCCTCTAATCACCCAGGCACTACCCCTGCACTCATGCAATCACCCAGACATTACCCCTGCACTCATGCAATCACCCAGGCATTACCCATGCACTCCTCCAATCACCCAGGCACTACCCTTGCAGTCCTCCAATCACCCAGGCAGTATCCATGCACTCCTCTAATCACCCAACCAGTATCCATGGACTAATAAAATCACCCTGGCACTACCTATGCACTCATGCAATCACCCAGGCAATACCCCTGCACTCATGCAATCACCCAGGCACTACCTATGCACTCATGTAATCACCCAGGCACTACCTATGCACTCCTCCAATCACCCAGGCACTACTCATGCACTCATACAATCACTCAGGCACTACTCGTGCACTCACACATGCACTCAGGCACTTCAGCTGCACTCATGCAATCACACAGGCACTGCCCTTGTAGTCCTCCAATCACCCAGGCAGTATCCATGCACTCCTCCAATCACCCAGCCAGTACCCATGCACTTATAAAATCACCCAGGCACTACCTATGCATTCATGCAATCACCCAGGCACTACCCCTGCACTCATGCAATCACCGAGGCACTACCTATGCACTCATGCAATAACCCAGGCACTACCCATGCACTCCTCCAATCACCCAGGAACTACTCATGCACTCATGCAATCACTCAGGCACTACCCATGCACTCATACATGCACTCAGGCACTTCTGCTGCACTTATGCAATCACCCAAGCACTACCCATGCAGTCTTCCAATCATCCAGGCAGTACCCGTGCACTCATGCAAACACCCAGGTACTACTCATGCACTCCTGCAATTTCCCAGGCACTATCCATGCACTCCTCCAATCACCCAGCCCCTACCCATGCACTTATAAAATTATCCAGGAACTACCTGTGCACTCCTCCAATCACCCAGGCACTATGCATGCTCTCCTCCATGCACCCAGGCATTATCCATGCACTCTTCCAATCACCCAGACATTACCCCTGCACTCATGCAATCACCCAGGCATTACCCATGCACTCCTTCAATCACTCAGGCAGTTTTCATGCACTCCTCCAATCACCCAGACATTACCCCTGCACTCATGCAATCACCCAGGCACTTCCCATGCACTCAGGCACTACCATTGCACTCTTGCAATCACCCAAGCACTATCCATACACTCATGCAATCACTTAGGCACTATCCATGCACTCATTCATGCACTCAGGCACTTTCCCTGCACTCATGCAATCACTCAGCCTGTACACATTTACTTCTCCAATCACCAAGGCACTACACATGCACTCATGCAATCACTCATGCACTACCCATGCACTTCTCCATATATTACACTTGCCACAATTCATAAAACACATAGAAATTTGTCTATTTTTAACCAAATAGGTGGTTCTAACAAGAACCATTTTTTTCTTATTTTTTTTCTTTTATAATTTTTTTGTGTTTTTTTAACTCTTTTTTGTATTTTTTGGGTGTTTTAAAAAAAAAATGGAAAAATCAACAGAATGAATGGAGAAAACTTTTGAAACATTTTGCAATTAAGAAGTCATTGCAAAAACAACAACAACAAAAAAAATTAACAAGGTGGTTTTTTGCAGCAACCACGATAGCATCCACCGATTGCTCTCCATAGCAAAGAACTTTTTTGTATTTAATGCAATGCTGCTCAAGTCCAGCGAACTCAGGTACGATATGGGTTCTTTGAGTAGGGGAAGAACCTGATGAGGTGCTAGGCCCTGCAAATTGGTTGTCTTCTGATGCCTGTTTTTGAAGGTCACGACGATGTTGTTCTCGTGCAAGATGCCGTGGATGCATTGTCTGCAGGTGTTTAAGCATCGAAGAGGTGCCACACAAGTATTTTTTTTATGATCCACGTGAGAGGACCTTGTCGCAGATAGTGCACGTCACCTTACATGCGTTGACCTTCTTTTCACCAGCAGGTATTGAAAAAAAGGTCCATACAATGCTCTCGTACCTCTGCTTCACTGGCTCTTCTAAGTCTTCTTCTTCTTCTGCAGGAAGCCATTGAGCTGAATTTGAAGAAGCCATTTTATGTTGATGTAAAAACACCAAAAAATGCAAAAAGGAGCAGGAAACACAAGAGTTGTGTCTCTATAGATGTTGTGTGAAGAATGAAAAATTTGGGTGGGGTGCTGCAAGTTCTAGAATAAAAAGCTTCTTAACCAATGAAATGCTTTCTTTCGAAGTTACATGGGATTTGCGTACCCGACGCGCAACCGGTGCGCACTTGACGCAATTCCTGAAAAATATATTAAACAATAATATATCTTTATACAAGTTACAAATATATAGGGGCATATTTACAAGCCCCTTGCGCCACTTTTGCGCCGCCGTTGCGTCACGCAAGTGACGCAGCGGCGACGCAAACCATGCGCTCGCTGCGCTATATGTTACAACGTGACGCATCTAGGGAGATGCGTCACGTAGTGAACCCCTGCGCCACATGAAACCTGCGTCAGGTTTCATGTGGGCGTACCGGCGCAGGGGGCGTTCGGCGCAGGTACGCTCGGAAAAGTGACGCAGTGAAATCTACAAGATTTCACGCAGTCACTTTTCGACGCTGGTGCGCTAAATCCTTACGCCTGCTTCAAGCAGGCGTAAGGATTGACGCACCATGTTAGGGATAGGGAAGGTTGGAACAGTGCTGGAGTTGCGTCGCGCTTGCGACACGACTTCAGCACTGCGCCAACCTTCCACCGGCAGATGCGTCACGCATCTGCTTATCCTGCGCCACGATGCGCCGCATTGTAAATGCGGCACATCGGACGTGGCGCAAGGGTAAACTTGCGAGACGCATTTTCCCTGGCGCATCCCTGCTGATATGCAGGGATGCGCCAGGGAACGTAAATATGCCCCATATAATATTTACAATTGTGTATATCAATGTCTTGGTATAATATATATAATAAAGTTATATACATATACTTTTAAAACAAAATAACTTGCTGTGGATTCACGTAGATGACGCGACCCCAGGAAATACGTACGTGACATTGCACGGGACCGTCACGGCTCCCGTAACTTTATTATAAGACGTTAAACATCCATATTATTTAAGTAAATATTACTTTTATAACTCATAGAATAAACCATATACGATCGATTTAATAAATTTATAGTATATATCATTTATTTAAAATTATTCAAAAAAGAAAAATGAGAACCGGGCACCCTTCGCATATTGTACGCGTATCGTGCATGACTTAACCAATATGGTGGCAAAATTCTTGGATTTGCGCACCCACTGTGACCGGTACACGAACGGTACGCAAATCTCACTTTTTAAAAAAATAAACAAATAAAAATGTATATGCATATTTTAAAAAGGATAAAACATCACATTATTTTTATAAAAGTTTAAAAATTTTGAAAAAGCGTTTTTGGACATTATAGTTTGGAATTAGCATTCTAAAAACCTTTGAAATTCACTGAAAAACCATAGGTTTGAGGGACGTTATAGTTAGAAATTAGCATTTAAAAACCTTTGAAATTCACTGAAAAACCATAGGTTTCAGGGACGTTATAGTTAGAAATTAGCATTTAAAAACTATAGAAATTCACTGTAAAAACCACAGGTTTCAGGGACGTTATAGTTAGTTGGACATTTCACTCCAGAGAAAATTGGCCATTATAATAGTTGAGCTAACTATAACTCACGCCCCCACAATGCACTGCTGATGACATCACATATTACATCACTCATGACATGGTCAGTGACATCACTGATGACATCACTGATGATATCTCAAATGACATCACTGATGATATCACTGATGGCATCATCCACGTGATAATCTGATGCACCTCCTCACACCCTAATATAAACTTTGATACACCCACTCTAAAATGCAGACTGCCATTCTCAAAACCATCGACACACCAATACCAGTTACTACATACCCACTCACTGATTCCTAGGTCTACACACACATACACTCACTCACCCACACAGTCACTCATTCATGCAGTCACTCATCAATACAGTCACTATCATATGCACTCATACACCCATGCAGACACTCACACACCACCACTCATCCATAGAGTTACTCACACAGCTAGTCAGTCATGCAAAGAATCAATCACACTCCCATTTACTCACCTATACAGTTATACACACACCACCTCACTTATTCATACAGATACTAACACATACTTACTCTCTTATACAATCACTGACTCAAGCACACCAGTGCTTAATTTGTAAAATATTAAGTGCAGGTGCTCACATTTTTTAGGAGGCCACACCCACTTCACTGGCTCCGCCCACTTCATCTACTGGTCCCACCCACTTCCTTTATTGGCTCCACCCACATCCACGAGCCTTAACACATCAGAGCCACATCCTCACTTCTTGAGTTGCACAAGAAGATGAAGACATGGCTCTTCATACAAGCACTTCAGGGACCTCACACCTACACACCTGCCCAAGCTCCTGGATACCCTCTTGGGTGATTAGTGTGCTCTACAAATCAATATAACATCATATAACCTATGGAAAGTCTATGAAAACAACTCAAAAGTGAACTCAAATGAGAGAATGTGTGTACATCTCAAAATGCAGCTTTAAAAAGGTCACTTGAGGACATGTGGCAGCTTTGCAAACTAAAGAGAATGTGCTTGTAGTGTGCTGTTTAAAAAAGGAAGGGATGAAGGAAGGAATACATGAAAGAAGGCAGCAACAAATGTAAGCAGGAAAGGGGAATACTGTAGTGAGGAAATAAATAAGTAATGGATGAAAGAAGGAGGAAATAAGAAAAGAATGTGAAAGGAATAAATGAAGGGATAGAGGGAGAAATTAAGTGAACAATGTGTGATAGGCGAATAGAAAGAAGAAAAGCAGAAGGAAGAGTTGAGGATAAGACAGGAAGAAATTAAAGAGGGGATGAAGGAGGGAGCAGAAAAAAAGAAAGTGAGGAACGAATGGAGGAAGAAATGCACCAAGGGAGGAAGGCTGGGGAATGAATGAGGATGTAAGGAAGCAAGAATGGAAAGAAGACAGGAGGCGTAGCTGGAGAGGCTGATTAAGAGAAAACAGAAAGGAAAAAAATGGGACAAAGCAAAATAAAGAGGTCAGGAGAATGTATACGAGCATGGAAAGGACACAGGGAATAATGACAATGTAATATTGCAAAGAAATTTGTAAACAAAAGATTAAAATGCATTTCTATGTCCTGAACACACCATGTATGCTTGTACAGCACATATTCACCAGAGGGGGTTTTGACACCAAATTAAAAAGGTTATTCAACTCAATGGCATTAATTTTATCAACCTCAGAAAGATGAAAGACTGGGTGGCCGCACCAAGATTTAAATGTATGACCCTGAGATCAAACACAGATTCCTGGAGTGGATGTGAAGAGATGTGGGTAAGTAAGAAAAACATTAAAGGGAGAGTTAGGAAGGAAGGAGAGGTCTGAAGGCAACAATAGATACAATGAGTCAAAGGTAGACATAGAATGTGAAGACAAATGGGAAAAGCAGAGATTGGGAGTGCAGGATTGGAAAGGAACATAATGAGAATGAAAAGTGGAAAGTGGAAAGTGGAAAGAGGAGAAAGGCAAGGAGAGAAGAGTAGACAAAGGGAGCGCATAAAAGGAGTTTGGAAGGGAAAGATAAGGTGAAAAGTGAAAATCAGTTAATGAGGGGAGTCGGCAAAACGCAGACGTAGGGCAGAAAGTGACGAACCGCGGACGTAGGGCAGAAAGAATGGAGACAAGGGAAGGGGTGAGGTGTAAAGGGAAAAAAGAAAAGCAGATACCGAGGGAGAGTAAGAAAAAAGTACAACTCTGCTTTATTAAAATACAGTAAATAATTATGTAAAGTTAAGGGGTGACGGCTGTATTGTTCTTGGCCTGTCTGATCAATGCATATCTGTGCTGGCCAAGACACACAATAGCGATTCTTTAACTGTGTTAAGGTTTTATGCCATCAAAAGATGTTTGTGCCATCACAATAGGTATTCCTAATAAAAGTTAATACAGTGTCAGTTATACCATCGGGATTAGGCTTTGATGGAGAATCGGGCTCTCATGCTTTAAAGAAATAGTTTTATTATACGATCAGGCTGTGAGACACAAAATGCCACTTCCACCTATTTAAAAATGAAGTTAGACATTGAACTCCATTCAGCGAGACTTCCACACTGCCTTTTGAACTAATAAAGCACGAAATTCAACTGAGTCTGCCTGCTGTTGTTGAGATGTGAGCATATACCCCCCACTATCCAAACCTCCACCCCAAATGTAGTGCCACATTTGCTGCACTTTCTACGGTTGCCACCTGACTGCTTTCTAATGGTATCAATGGTATTGAATATCCTGGTTGGTACAAAAATAAGCAGAATCTCCTAAAGCTGGTTATCTTAGCCCTTATCTGTACATACTTCAACAAGTAAATATAACTCGAAAGCACTTTTGGAAGAGTTGAGCCCTGAGTTAAGTATCCTTGACTATTAATTAAGTAATAAAAGACCATAGTCAAGTTATAAATGAATACCTACAATTTTGTTTAAACTACTATTCTGTATCACATCTGAGTCTTTGCATACTCTTAATACAACAACAAACGGTCGTCATTTTACTCTTGGAAATGTAGCTAGCAACTCACATGTTCGAAAAAGTTCCCCCATCCATTCAATCTAATTCACAAGTGGTTATTTCTGCCTCTCCATGAGGAAAGCCACAATTTTTCAAGCTCACAGAGAAGCTGAGTCCTGCACCCTCCTCTCACATAAAGCACTACATTTAAGCGATGCATATTAAAGAATGGCCGTTCCCGCCTTTGAAACAAAGCGCAGCGTTTGTGGAGAACTCAAAGTGCAAGGAGGCGGCAAAAATCACACCAGCCTAACTTTGTGCCTCAGCCCAGATTCTTTATTGGTATGGCAACTCAAATACTGTCGAGGTTCACACATGGGGTGAAGAGCAGCGCTAACACCTCAAGTTAAAAGTTCAATAACATGGGGTGAAGAGCAGCGCTAACACCTCAAGTTAAAAGTTCAATGTGTGGCAAGAAGAGATTGTTTTCTGTGCAAGTGTTCTCTAGTCTTGCAGAATATAGGAGTTTTTAAGAACGAAGACTGCACGTTCCTCTTTTATGGTACTCTGTGAAGCAAGTCGTTGTAATGTTTGCCCTTTGCATGTATGTTTTTTTTTTACCGAAACTGACAAACAGTTTACGGCTCTAGCCCAGTGATGCTTCAGAGAGCACATGTGACACGTTCACTTATCAGTTACGTGTATATTTTAAATGTTGTCTGTTTTTCGCCATGGCAGGAGCGGACTGTAAGGATGCACCATTGTTTTTTCACCATATGCACACGCCGCATAGAGTAGAATTGTCTGTCCCTGCAATACCGTTAGCTCACAAATTATTTCTGCAGGCACAGATAGTGATATCTTTTAAAATTTTACACATTAACATGCATTTTGGTCTGACACGTATACACCACAGATGCACACGGTTGAGAGTCACGCCTTCAGCAGCAGGGACTGCCCTATATTTGCAGACCAAGAGTCACGTTGCCAGAACCACAGGCTAAACATTTGGTAGTAGCGTACATTTGACCTTCCATTACTTGCTTCACAGTAACTTCACACACTACATTTAGCAAGTTACACAATCTTTACTTACTGCCTTTTAGTTTGAATTATTATTCTGTGATGGGCCTGCTGCGTGACGTGCTGCTTGCGATGCGACTTCTGTGGCAGATTAGAGTGCGTCTGCGCAGCCTGCTGGGGTGAGCGAGGCAGTGGGTGAAAACAGTGGAGACAGACTCGCCTGCACCTGAGGGGTGATTACACGCCTGATTCATGTGTTCCCCACAGATCGGCGGTGCCGTGTGCTGGGGGGCACGTCGTCTTCTCTCTCTCGGTACAGCAATGACAGAGCCAGGTCTGGGCATGGTTTTGCCGGCTGCCTTCATAGTAGCGCTAGCGCCCCGGCCCCACTGCCAGGCGGCCCCCTTAGGGATCATTGGCGTTAGTGCCCCCACCATGCGACCGGATAGGCAGTGCCCACACTGTCATTTTGAGAAAGCTTTCCGGACCTCGCAGGACAACCTTAGGCTCCACCGGGTGCTTCCTGCACACTCAATGCCCGCCCTTGCGTGGCACGGACCCAGCACCTGTCCTCCTGAGCCACAGTTGTGGGGAAAGAAAGTTCCAGAAAAACACTGTTTGTCTCAGCAGACCTGAGCAATCGCTTGGCCGGGCCGAGGAGGCGTGGTTTCAAAACGGACTATACGCTGTTCGCAGCATTTCACGGCCTGAGCTGGGCTTTTCAAGTTGTTCTACAAAAATAAAGAACTGGGACATTTAAATGGTGTCCAATTTGAAATATTTTAGCACACAGTCACATGCGATTATCAGCTGCTCACCGGGGACACCTGCATGAATTTAAGAAATCCAATATCGCATGAGGACCCGGCCCTGAGAAATAAGTGCCGGTGCTAAGCACCGGAAAGCACCGGCACAAATTAAGCACTGAAGCACACACTCATCCATACAGCCACTCTCACAATCACTCTCACATATAGTCATTTATATACTCCAAAACTTACATATACTGCCTTTCACATATGTCGTTACTCACACATGTACCACTGAGACATCCATTCACTCACCAACACGGCCATACATACACTCACCCACCCATACAGCCTCTCAGAGATGCACTCTTGAACCCATACACTTAGTAAATCACCCACTCACACATCCATGCAGGGAGTCACACACACCCCACACACCCATACATACACTCAGGCACCCATTCAGGTACTCAGACAACCAATCAATAACCCATATAGACACTTATGTAGCTACTCACCAACACAAGCAGCCACTTACACACCAACTGACAGACTGATACAGACATTCACACAGATTAGTCAGTCACCTATGTATTAGTAAGACATGTTTAATCACTCACTGATAAAGTCAGTCATGCACCTACTAAATCATCCATTCAGACACTCATACACCCACTCATTCTTCAAAACACCTAGACATATATATATATAAAACATATTTAGACTTTTTAGAAACACTCAGTCACTGGATGATGTCATCAGTGATGTCATTTGAGATGTCATTAGTGATAAATATTACTTTATGTTAAAAAAACTCTAGAACCCAGCTATATTGTCACTTTACCCATTCTCTTTTCCAGTGAATTTTTAAGTTTTTTTAAACAAAAACACATATATGTATATATATGTAAATGTACATATATATATATTCACTGGAAAAACCATAGGTTTTAGGGACAGTTATAGTTAGTTGGACATTGCACTCGTACAAAACCCGTGAATTTCCCCCATTATAGTTAGTTCAGCTAACTATAACTCGCGCCCCCGCAATGCACTGCTGATGACGTCACATATTACATCACTCATGACATGGTCAGTGACATCACTGATGACATCACTGATGACATCTCAAATGACATCACTGATGACATCATCTAGTGACTGTGTGTTTCTGTAAAGTTTAAATATTTTTAATATATATAGGGAAAGGCGTATTGAAGAATGAGTGGGTGTATAAGTGTCTGTATGGATGATTTAGGAGGTGCGTGACTAACTCTATAAGTGAGTGATTAAACATATCTTACTGAATGCATGGGTTAGTGACTAAACTGGGTGAATGTCTGTATCCGTCTGTCTGTTGCTGTGTAAGTGGCTGCATGGGTTTGTGAATAGCTACATGAGTGTCTATATGAGTTATTGATTGGTTGTCTGAGTATCTGTATGGGTGCCTGAGTGTTTGTGTGGGTGGGGTGTGTGCGACTCTGTGCATAGATGTGTGAGTGGGTGATTCACTGGGTGGATGGTTTCAAGAGTGCATCTGTGATAGACTGTATGGGTGGGTAAGTGTGTGTAAGAGTGTGTTAGTGAGTGAATGTATGTCCCAGTGGTACATGTGTGAGTAACTACATATGTGAAAGGCAGTATATATGTGTGTTGGAGTATATAAATAGCTATAAGCTGAGAGTGTGTGATTGTGTTAGTGACTGTATGGATGAGTGTGTGCTTGTATCAGTGATTGTATAAGAGCGTAAGAATGTGCTAGTATTTGTATGAGTAAGTGAGCTGGTGTGTGTATAACTGTATAGGTGAGTAAATGGCAGTGTGTTTAATTATTTGCATGACTGACTAGGTGTGTGAGTACCTCTATGGATGAGTGGCGGTGTTTGAGTGTCTATATAGGAGTATGAGTGCATATGATAGTCCTGTACTGAGTGACTGTAAGTATGAGTGACTGTACGGGTGAGTGAGTGGATGTGTGTAGACCTAAGAATCAGTGAGTGGGTATGTAGTTATTGGTGTTGGAGTGTCTATGGTTTTGCGAATGGCAGTCTGTAATTTAGAGTGGGTGTATCAAAGGTTATATTAGGGTGTGAGGAGGTGCATCAGATTATCACGTGGATGATGTCATCAGTGATGTCATTTGAGATGTCATCAGTGATGTCACTGACCATGTCATGAGTGATGTACTATGTGACGTCATCAGCAGTGCATTGCGGGCGCGAGTTATAGTTAGCTGAACTAACTATAACGGGGGAATTTCACAGGTTTTGTACGAGTGCAATGTCCAACTAACTATAACTGTCCCTAAAACCTATGGTTTTTTCAGTGAATTTGTAAGGTTTTTTAAATGCTAATTTCTAACTATAACGTGCCTGAAACCTATGGTTTTTTCAGTGAATTTCAAAGGTTTTTTAAATGCTAATTCCTAACTATAACATGTCTGAAACCTATAGTTTTTTTCAGTGAATTTCAAAGGTTTTGTAAATGACAATTTTTAAATGTATTATTGTTATATTTATTTTTTGATACTGATTTACAACATTTTTTAAACTATTTATTTTTAGATATTTTATTTTTTAAATACATTCTAATTACATTATACATTCCATTACAAAATATACTTTCTCAGAATGAATTACTTTAGTTTAAATACTTTGCAAATAGGCAATAGACTTTTAAGTACAGTAGTTACAGTTGTTGCAATGGGCAACACAATTTCAAACACAATGCAACATTGAGCTCAATGTGAATTTCTAGTTAAATGCAATTAGTTACTTTATGGATTACTTTTCTAACCACAGGACTGGATCCTAGATTCAGTCCTGGGACATCTCCTGTAAACAGTTGAGTAAAAGCGTTTTGGTTACAGTAGTGATTTTTAAGGAATATTATTGTATTTTAAAAGTTGACACTTAGAAACTTCTTCACATAGAATCACCAATGTTATCCTATGGGAGGAAATTCACTTAGCAGGTAAGTAGTGTTATCGTTACTTTTTCTTACTCAGTGGTGGATCCTGGATCCAGCACTGGTGCATCTCCTGTAAACAGTTGAAAGAATGCGTTTAAGTCAGACAGGCGATTTTTAAGGAATATTTGTGTGAAAATCGACACTTTGAAACTTTTCTGCTGAAAACCAGACAATGGATTTCTATGGAAGGAAATAGAAGTTACTGGTACGTACGGTTAGAATTACTTTTCAGGGTCAGTGCTGGGCTAAAAGATGCAGCACTGGGTTCTCTCCTGATAACAGGTGAGTAAATCGGAATTCGTAGTTCGGCTGATTTTAGAGGAATATTATAAAGTTCCAAAACTCCACACTTAGAAGAATTTCCAAGTGAAACCAGTCAATGTTAGCCTATGGAAGGAAATTCAAGTTACTGGTAAGTACGGTTAGAATTACTTTTCAGGATCTGTACTGGGCTCAAAGATGCAGCACTGAGGTCTCTCCTGATAACAGGTGAGTAAATCGGAATTCGTAGTTCGGCTGATTTTAGAGGAATATTTGTATGTTTCAAAAATCGACACAAACTTTTTCAGCAAAAATCAGGCAATGATATCCTATGGAAGGAAATTCAAGTTACTGGTAAGTACGGTTAAAATTACTTTTCAGGATCAGTACTGGGCTCAAAGATGCAGCACTGAGGTCTCTCCTGATAACAGGTGAGTAAATCGGAATTCGTAGTTCGGCTGATTTTAGAGAAATATTATAAAGTTCCAAAACTCCACACTTAGAAGAATTTCCAAGTGAAACCAGTCAATGTTAGCCTATGGAAGGAAATTCAAGTTACTGGTAAGTACGGTTAAAATTACTTTTCAGGATCAGTACTGGGCTCAAAGATGCAGCACTGAGGTCTCTCCTGATAACAGGTGAGTAAATCGGAATTCGTAGTTCAGCTGATTTTAGAGGAATATTATAAAGTTCCAAAACTCCACACTTAGAAGAATTTCCAAGTGAAACCAGTCAATGTTAGCCTATGGAAGGAAATTCAAGTTACTGGTAAGTACGGTTAAAATTACTTTTCAGGATCAGTACTGGGCTCAAAGATGCAGCACTGAGGTCTCTCCTGATAACAGGTGAGTAAATCGGAATTCGTAGTTCGGCTAATTTTAGAGGAATATTTGCACAATGGTGAAGGAAGGGGGTGGGGCCTGAGGTGACATGTCTGCAAACACGCCCTGTGGCACGTTTTAAGTTGGAGAATTAATTCCTCCTCAATCCCGAGGGTCCCTAGGGGCCAACTAGCCCAGCAGATACCTCCAGTATGCGCCAGAGAGCTGTGTTGTAGAGAGGTGTTCAGAGGCCACGCCCCTTTTTACAACACTCTGCAACGCAGCTCCGTGGCGCTTACTGGAGGTACCTGGTGGGCTAATTGGCCCCCAGGGATCCTCAGGATTGAAGGGGATTTAATTCCCCATCTTAAAACGCGCCATGGGGCGTGTTTGCACACATGTCACCTGAAGCCCCGCCGCCTCCCTTCACCACTGTGCAAACGCGCCCCATGGCACGTTTTAAGTTGGGGGATTAAGTCCCCTTGAATCCTGAGGGTCCCTGGAGTCCAACTAGCCCACCATGTACCTCCAAAAAGCGCCACAGAGCTGCATTGCAGAGAGGTGTAAAAAGGGGCGTGGCCTCTGTACACCTCTCTGCAATGCAGCCCCTGGCGCATACTGGAGGTTCCTGGTGGGCTAGTTGGCCCCAGAGACCCCCAGTATTCAAGGGGAATTCGTTCTTCTGCAAACGCGCCAGGGCGCGTTTGCAGAGTGGTAAAGGAAGGGGCGGGGCCTGCGGCACAATCGTTTTTTTATTTTTTTATTTTTTTTCCCCAAAGGGGGGCTGTGTGGCCCCCCTTCCTTTTTCCTTTTTTTGGGCCCTGGGGACCCCATCCCCCAGGGCCTTACCCCTTTGTTTTCTTTTTTTAAAAAAACAAAACGGGAAGGGGGCGGCGTGGCCCCCCTCCCGTGGGCGATTCCGGCCCTGGGGACCCCATCCCCCGGGGCATGGCCACACTTTTTATGATTTTTTTAAGGAGGGGGGCTGCGTGGCCCCCCTCCTCAGGCCTCCTTTTGCCCCGGGGACCCCATCCCCCGGGGCAAACCTTTATCCTTTTTTATTTATTTTTATTTTTTTGGGGGGAGGGGGCCACGTGGCCCCCTCCCGGGCCACTACTTGCCCCGGGACCCCATCCCCCGGGCTGGCCCTATCCTTTGGGGACCGTGGGGGACCCCAACTCCCCCACGGTCCCGCCGGCTCCCCGCGTCCTGCGGGAGCCGGCATTGCTTTTCCACATGGGGAGCTGCTAACATGCACTGCTGATGACGTCACATTTTACATCATTCATGGCATGGTCAGTGACATCACTGATGACATCTCAAATGACATCACTGATGGCATCATTCATGTGATAATCTGATGCACCTCCTCATACCCTAATATAACCTTTGATACACTCTCTCTACAGAGAGAGGGAAGAGGGGTGGAGTAAGAGACAAGAGAGGTGCAGAAATAATCAACAGAAGTGCAGAAAGGGGGAACAGGGGTGGAGAAAGAGGCAAGAGGGGTGCAGAAAGAAGCAAGAGAGGTGCTGAAAGTAACTAAAGAAGTGCAGAAAGAAGGCACAGAGGTGCAGAAAGTGGCAAGAGGAGTGCAGAAAGAGAAGAGGGGTGCAGAAAGAGGCACAAGTGGTGCAGAAAGAAGCAAGAGAGGTACAGAAAGTCCAAGATAAGTGCAGAAATAAGCAACATAGATGCAGAAAAAGGGAAAGAGGGAAAGGGGGTGGAGAAAGAGGCAAGAGAAGTGCAGAAAGAAGCAACAGACATGCAGAAAGGGGGAAGAGGGGTAGAGAAAGAGGCAAGAGGGGTACAGAAAGAAGCAAGAGAGGTGCAGAAAGAAACAAAAGAAGTGCAGATAGAAGGAACAGAGGTGCAGAAAGAGGCAGGGGGGGTGCAGAAAGAGGGAAGAGGGGTGCAGAAAGAGGCAAGAGAGGTGCATAAAGAAGCAAGTGAGGTGCAGAAAGAGGCAACAGAGGTGCAGAAAGAGGCAAAAGAGGTACATTAAGAAGCAACAGAAATGCAGAAAGAGGCAAGAGAGGCGCAGAAAGAAGCAAGAGTGGCTTGTACACCATTAGTACCAATTTAACACTCACATTTAGCAATAAGTAATAGGTGACCATTTTAGGTTTACAAAGGACCTTCCACCACGCTGTAACATTTGTCGCTGCATTTTTGGTAACGTTTGAGTCGTTTGAGCTAGAAACAAGGCTTTTTCTGTTCAAATCTGCAGATTAGGCAGCACTTGATTGATTATGTGGCTAATGCGGAAAATGTATAATTGTGCGAAAGTTGGTGCAGCCAAAGAGTCGCATAATTCAAGTGGCCCTGCTCACACATCTGACTAGGTCCAAAAGTGCTCCTCAGTGATTCCTTCTTTTTTGGTCTCATTGAGTTCATAGTTTAGCTTCAATGAAAACGAGGAAGACTAAATCTGAGGTTACCACTCCACAACACAGACTACCATACCACATAATTGCTCTCCATAACACATAATCCCTCTCTACATAATTCCTATACACTAAATATCACATACTTTCCATCCACATAATTTTACTGCACAACATACCACATAATTCCACTATGGACATCCACTCCACGCCTAAAAACATTAGTAAAAAACTTTTACATTTACAACGCCAATAGCTCTAACTCTTTCAAATGCGAGACCTATTAAATTACAAATGCTTCTTTACCTGGTAGTCACATTTGCAGAGTGGTGGAGAAAGGGTCTGGGCCTCCAACCAGCGCTTAGGAATCCTGCTGCGTAGGACTTACAGGAGGTACCAAGAGGGCTTCTTGGCCCCCAAAGTCCCTCAGGAGTAAAGTGGACTTCATCCCCCAACCAGTACTGTGCCAGGAGGCGCTTTTACAGAGTGGTGGAGAAAGGGTGTGTGTGGCCTCCGAAGACCTCTTAGCAATCCCACTCTGTTGGACTTAGTGGAGGTAACAGGAGGGGTAGTTGACCCCCAAGGACAACCTTGGGGGCCAGTACCCCTCCTATTACCTACCGTAAGTCCCACACAGCAGCCTTGCTAAGTTCTCATAGCAGGCCACGCCCCCTTTCCCCACCACTCTGCAAACGCGCTCCCTGGCGCTCTCTTGGATGGGATTAAAGTCCCCTTCACTGCTGGGGGTCCTTAGGGGCCAACTAGCCTACCTGTTACCTCCAGTAAGTCCCACACAGTGTGATTGCTGAGAGGTAGTAGCAGGCCACACGCCCTTTCTCCACCACTCTGCAAACGCGCCTCCTGGTGCGTTCTGGGTTGGGGGATTAAGTCCCCTTGAATCCTGAGGGTCCCTGGGGGCCAACTAGCCCACCAGGAACCTCCAGTAAGCCCCACACAGCTGGATTGCTGAGAGTGGTCAGAGGCCACGCCCCCTTTTTACACCACTGTGCAATCTCGCCTCCTGGCGCACTGCTGCTCGGGTGATGAAGTCCACTTTAGTCCTGAGGTCCTCAGGACACAAGAGGACCTCATCACCCCACCAGCAGTGTGCCAAGAGGCGCGTTTGCAGAGTGGTGTAAAAAGGGGCGTGGCCTGAGACCACCTCTCAGCAATCCCACTGTGTGGGGATTACTGGAGGTACCTGGTGGCCTAGTTGTGGTATTTGACTGGCCAGTCCTGCCGTGAAGGGGCCCTGTCACATAGCAGCGGACCATGCTGACGCCAACCGGCGGGTAGCAATAATGGACAGGAGGAGTGTGGTACAAGTCCTACGGTGCAGCCTGGATTGAGCGGGACATTTACCAACCCACTGGAGTATTTTAGGTATGGTTATTGTGCAGCGCACCAAATACTCACTGGAGTTTGATGTTGAAAACTACTGAGACCAGCAGGCAGTGCGCCTGTACACGCCCATCGGGGCAGGTCTTTAGAATATTAACAGGTGTTTGAACCCGTTGGTGCCTGCAAAAGAGACTTAGCCTGTGGCAAAGTGCTGGAGAAGCACGAAACGCGTCGGCTGTTGAATGGTGGTGATTTGCCCTGACAACCATGCTGTAGCTTGCACCAAAATAAACGCGAAGTTTCAACCCACCTGTGAGAGGCTTCTTTGAGGGGACAACTCTCTTTTTGTGGTATTTAAACGGCCAGTCCTGCCGTGAAGGAGCCCCGCCGCATAGCAGCAGACCATGCTGACGCCAACCGGCGGGTAGCAGTAATGGACAGGAGGAGCGTGGTACAAGTCCTACGGTGCAGCCTGGATTGAGCGGGACATTTACCAACCCACTGGGGTATTTTAAGTATGGTTATTGTGCAGTGCACCAACTACTCACTGGAGTTTGATGTTGAAACACTACCGAGACCAGCAGGCAGTGTGCCTGTACACGCCCATCGGGGCAGGTATTTAGAATATTAACAGGTGTTTGAACCGGTTGGCGCCTGCAAAAGAGACTTAGCCTGTGACAAAGTGCTGGAGAAGCACAAAACGCATCGGCTGTTGAATGGTGGTGATTTGCCCTGACAACCATGCTGTAGCTTGCACCAAAATAAACGCGAAGTTTCAACCCACCTGTGAGAGGCTTCTTTGAGGGGACAACTCTCTTTTTGTGGTATTTAAATCGCCAGTCCTGCCGTGAAGGAGCCCGCCACATAGCAGCGGACCATGCTGACGCCAACCGGCGGGTAGCAATAATGGACAGGAGGAGCGTGGTACAAGTCCTACGGTGCAGCCTGGATTGAGCGGGACATTTACCAACCCACTGGGGTATTTTAAGTATGGTTATTGTGCAGCGCACCAATTACTCACTGGAGTTTGATGTTAAAATACTACCGAGACCAGCAGGCATTGCACCTGTACACGCCCATCGGGGCAGGTCTTTAGAATATTAACAGGTGTTTGAACCAGTTGGCACCTGCAAAAGAGACTTAGCCTGTGACAAAGTGCTGGAGAAGCACAAAACGCGTCAGCTGTTGAATGGTGGTGATTTGCCTTGACAACCATGCTGTAGCTTGCACCAAAATAAATGTGACGTTTCAACCCATCTGTGAGAGGCTTCTTTGAGGGGACAACTCTCTTTTTGTGGTATTTGACTGGCCAGTCCTGCCGTGAAGGGGCCCTGTCACATAGCAGCGGACCATGCTGACGCCAACCGGCGGGTAGCAATAATGGACAGGAGGAGTGTGGTACTAGTCCTACGGTGCAGCCTGGATTGAGCGGGACATTTACCAACCCACTGGAGTATTTTAGGTATGGTTATTGTGCAGCGCACCAAATACTCACTGGAGTTTGATGTTGAAAACTACTGAGACCAGCAGGCAGTGCGCCTGTACACGCCCATCGGGGCAGGTCTTTAGAATATTAACAGGTGTTTGAACCCGTTGGTGCCTGCAAAAGAGACTTAGCCTGTGACAAAGTGCTGGAGAAGCACAAAACGCGTCGGCTGTTGAATGGTGGTGATTTGCCCTGACAACCATGCTGTAGCTTGCACCAAAATAAACGCGAAGTTTCAACCCACCTGTGAGAGGCTTCTTTGAGGGGACAACTCTCTTTTTGTGGTATTTAAATCGCCAGTCCTGCCGTGAAGGAGCCCGCCACATAGCAGCGGACCATGCTGACGCCAACAGGCGGGTAGCAATAATGGACAGGAGGAGCGTGGTACAAGTCCTACGGTGCAGCCTGGATTGAGCGGGACATTTACCAACCCACTGGGGTATTTTAGGTATGGTTATTGTGCAGCGCACCAACTACTCACTGGAGTTTGATGTTGAAACACTACCGAGACCAGCAGGCAGTGCGCCTGTACACTCCCATCGGGGCAGGTCTTTAGAATATTAACAGGTGTTTGAACCGGTTGGCGCCTGCAAAAGAGACTTAGCCTGTGACAAAGTGCTGGAGAAGCGCGAAACGCGCCGGCTGTTGAATGGTGGTGATTTGCCCTGACAACCATGCTGTAGCTTGCACCAAAATAAACGCGAAGTTTCAACCCACCTGTGAGAGGCTTCTTTGAGGGGACAACTCTCTTTTTGTGGTATTTAAATGGCCAGTCCTGCCGGGAAGGAGCCCCGCCGCATAGCAGCGGACCATGCTGACGCCAACCGGTGGGTAGCAGTAATGGACAGGAGGAGCGTGGTACAAGTCCTACGGTGCAGCCTGGATTGAGCGGGACATTTACCAACCCACTGGGGTATTTTAAGTATGGTTATTGTGCAGCGCACCAATTACTCACTGGAGTTTGATGTTAAAATACTACCGAGACCAGCAGGCATTGCACCTGTACACGCCCATCGGGGCAGGTCTTTAGAATATTAACAGGTGTTTGAACCAGTTGGCACCTGCAAAAGAGACTTAGCTTGTGACAAAGTGCTGGAGAATCACGAAACGCGTCAGCTGTTGAATGGTGGTGATTTGCCCTGACAACCATGCTGTAGCTTGCACCAAAATAAACGCGAAGTTTCAACCCACCTGTGAGAGGCTTCTTTGAGGGGACAACTCTCTTTTTGTGGTATTTAAATGGCCAGTCCTGCCGTGAAGGAGCCCAGCCACATAGCAGCGGACCATGCTGACGCCAATCGGCGGGTAGCAGTAATGGACAGGAGGAGCGTGGTAGAAGTCCTACGGTGCAGCCTGGATTGAGCGGGACATTTACCAACCCACTGGGGTATTTTAAGTATGGTTATTGTGCAGCGCACCAACTACTCACTGGAGTTTGATGTTGAAACACTACCGAGACCAGCAGGCAGTGCGCCAGTACACGCCCATCGGGGCAGGTCTTTAGAATATTAACAGGTGTTTGAACCGGTTGGCGCCTGCAAAAGAGACTTAGCCTGTGACAAAGTGCTGGAGAAGCACTAAACGCGTCGGCTGTTGAATGGTGGTGATTTGCCCTGACAACCATGCTGTAGCTTGCACCAAAATAAACGCGAAGTTTCAACCCACCTGTGAGAGGCTTCTTTGAGGGGACAACTCTCTTTTTGTGGTATTTAAATGGCCAGTCCTGCCGTGAAGGAGCCCAGCCGCATAGCAGCGGACCATGCTGATGCCAACCGGCGGGTAGAAGTAATGGACAGGAGGAGCGTGGTACAAGTCCTACGGTGCAGCCTGGATTGAGCGGGACATTTACCAACCCACTGGGGTATTTTAAGTATGGTTATTGTGCAGCGCACCAACTACTCACTGGAGTTTGATGTTGAAACATTACCGAGACCAGCAGGCAGTACGCCTGTACACGCCCATCTGGCCAGGTCTTTAGAATATTAACAGGTGTTTGAACCGGTTGGCACCTGCAAAAGAGACTTAGCCTGTGACAAAGTGCTGGAGAAGCACGTAACGTGTCGGCTGTTGAATGGTTGTGATTTGCCCTGACAACCATGCTGTAGCGAAGTTTCAACCCACCTGTGAGAGGCTTCTTTGAGGGGATAACTCTATTTTTGTGATATATATATATATATATACATATATACATATATATATATATATATATATATATATATATATATATATATATATAAAATAAAGGTTGCCATTTCGTGAGAAGCACTCGCTGGTTGGAATACAGCTGACAATTGAAAAGCCTCCGGTTGTGACTCCAATCACCTCACTATGATGCTGACGCGTTTCAAGCTGGACGCTCTTCTTCAGGGGCACAGTGAGCAAAGAAGACTCGCATTAGCCACTAGAACATCCCCTTTATTTCAGATTCCAATAGCTTTCAGGTGAGTTGTCTCGCTAGGAATTCTGGGACTAGTAGGCAAATAAGTAATCCCCAAGTGGGTTGCTGTCACAATTTGCACTTATTATAAACCAGGGTGAATTAAAAAGTCCAGCACAGTTCTTTTCCATATGGCAGCACCAACCTGCTCCGTGAAATGTTGCCTATGTAGGCTGCCACAGACCCACTAGGATATCGTGGTGGTGCTTGCTCGTGGCCCAGGCAGGACCACATTATGTTAAATAAAGGTTGCCGTTTCGTGAGAAGCACTCGCTGGTTGGAATACAGCTGACAATTGAAAAGCCTCCGGTTGTGACTCCAATCACCTCACTATGATGCCGACGCGTTTCAAGCTGGACGCTCTTCTTCATGGGCACAGTGAGCAAAGAGGACTCGCATTAGCCACTAGAACATCCCCTTTATTTCAGATTCCAATAGCTTTCAGGTGAGTTGTCTCGCTAGGAATTCTGGGACTAGTAGGCATATAAGTAATCCCCAAGTGGGTTGCTGTCACAATTTGCACTTATTATAAACCAGGGTGAATTAAAAAGTCCCGCACAGTTCTTTTCCATATGGCAGCACCAACCTGCTCCGTGAAATGCTGCCTACGTAGGCTGCCACAGACCCACTAGGATATCGTGGTGGTGCTTGCTCGTGGCCCAGGCAGGACCACATTATGTAAAATAAAGGTTGCCGTTTCGTGAGAAGCACTCGCTGGTTGGAATACAGCTGACAATTGAAAAGCCTCTGGTTGTGACTTCAATCACCTCACTATGATGCCGACGCGTTTCAAGCTGGACGCTCTTCTTCATGGGCAAAGTGAGCAAAGAGAACTCGCATTAGCCACTAGAACATCCCCTTTATTTCAGATTCCAATAGCTTTCAGGTGAGTTGTCTCATATGGTTTTGTTTGAATAAAATCTTAGAAATTCACTGAAAAAACAAAGGCTAAAGTAACATTATAACCATGTTGCTGTAGCAAGAACTGCTGAATATTATTTATTGTTAATTATTTTTAAGTTGCACAAATGACAGCTGACAAACGTAGGCTAAAAGATTCACAAAGTGCTTATTTACAAGCCTTAAGGTAGTTACTCTGTCTTTAGAGTATGATGGTTAGTCAATATATATATAGCTTTGGTTATTGAATTCGTATTAAGCTTTAATTTCAGGAATATCAATTTCACATCAGCACACAGGGAACTGGTTACACAGAGATACTTTCAAGGTATATCCTTTTCACAATTTAGGTTAGATGTAGCACCTTAATGACAGACAATTAAGGTATTTCATCTCGCTTTTTAATATTCACTTCGACCTGCAGACATCGGTGTGCAGCATAATGTTGAGTCCAAGTGACCATAACCATTTTTCTGGTTTCTATTCTATCCCATTCCCTTTCTACTATTGGTCAAGATTTTCTTTTTCAGCCTGATGCACAAAGGTAAACTTACCTTTCTTAGTAAGCTTACTATTTTCTCAAAATTCTCAAACAATTTTTGGTATTTTACGACTCTTCAGTCCCTATACTTATCTGTGCGTAATTCTCTGCATCCGGTGAGTCTACAGACGGGGTGGAATACTCCGGACACGTAAGTATGCACGAAATTTGTGAATCGCATTTTGTAGTACGCTAGTACTACAAAAAGTACTTCGAAGTGCATTTTGACAATCAGGCCCATTCTGTGTGGTTAGTGGTGGTCGGGGTGAGAGGTAGAAGAGTGTATAAATGCGTGGGTGTGAATTTCTTGAAAATGTATTGGAGAATTAGGCCATTTATGGCTAAAAGCTAATAATGATTAGTTCTATTAAAATATTGTTCACAAAAACTTGGTTTAGATTTTCTATTATTAACTCCAATGAGGTGATATCTTCATAAACAATATTTAGGACATAATATTAATGCGAGACAATATTCTGACCGTGACGTTCTTGTATCAACCAGTCTCTAGATATACTACTTTGAGAGGCTCTGGGGAGCTCACAGAGAAACGATGCTGTGCATGTGCTATCGGGTTGCATCAGCCCAGAACCACTAAAAGAACCCTTCACTTCTTTTATGGGGCTCTGCCCACTTCTCCCTCTATCCTACCCCGAAGCAGAACTGGCAACACTAATGTTTCCATACAGGTGCAGTCAAAAATAGAAACACTTTTGGCGTGTGCCCCGAAGTGCAAACATTATAGGACATATTTATCAAATCATCACATAGGGCAGCGTGATAGGGAAACGGAAGGAATGCTCCATATTTAACAATATATGGCCCATTTCTGACTTTGGCGCTAGGCAGAACATTGTGTGCTAGCACATTGAAATGAAAGGAATGCACCTTATATTGTTAAATACAGTGGGGCAGATTTACAAGCCCCATGCGCCACATTTGCGTCACTTTTAACATGGGAAAAGTGACGCAAAAGTGACGCAAGGGGCTTGTAAATCTGCCCCAGTGCATTCCTGCCTTTTCCCTATCATGCAGTGGAGCGCAACAAGGTGACTTGCTGCGCTGCATGATAATCCGAAAAATATGCCTTCATGAGTCGCAGTGGCTGTGTTGTGTTGCTATGCACCTCATGCTAACAGCCCATCAGTGTCGGAAGGGCGGAGATAATACGAATGCACTTTACAACCTGACAATTGCAAAAATAAAAGCAGGCACAGTACTACTACTTTTCAGTGTGCAGATATGGATTTAGTTTGTAGATAGTTGGTATTTTGTTTTATTGCTTTTCTGAATAATTTCTCTGAATCCTGGTCTTTAAATGGCTGAGTACCATATGCAAGAACTCCAACTTTCCACTTGGCATGTTTGCATGGCTGTGAAGGAATACTTGACTTTTCTAATTAATTCCTATGGAACGATTTCCACTGTTTGCTGATGCTTTGTATGTGGAAATGCACCAATCAGCTAATGTAGAATTGGATTCTCTAATTCTTAGTAATGAACTGGAATAGTTTACTTGCCAAGAGTGCAATAGTGTGCCCTCAGAAATACTTCCCTGAGCTTTAACATGGAGGAATGGATTTGTGGTGGTTTACAAACCCATAATCACACCAAAAGAAAATCATGATGTAGTTTGTGCGTTTCACAAATGGCTGACATACAAATTTATTTTAAAAAAACAGGAATTGTAATATCTGTCATATTCACAAGAGTGGTGGGTATGTCAAATGAATCCTGATAGAAAGATGTCAAGTAAATTATGTAGCACATCTTAACTGTATATTTGTATTCTCTGAGATACCTGCCTCACTGAGGGCCAGATCAATAAATGGAAATTAGTCGGTGCATAAACGTGTGCATTACATATACACAGAAAATATAATACATGGACATTTTAATGATTCTCAGTCTGAAAAAGTATGGGTCTGCTAGTGAAAATATTGGCATACTCAAGCACAAGTTCCATTGTTACTTGAATTTCTTAATATGCCAATTTGTTCTTGGGGAGAAAACGTACATGTTTCCAAAGGATATTCCAAATTGAGGAGTACCAGCCCACAAATGTGGAAAAGAAGTCACAAAGAAGTGTGCTCTCAGAAGGCAATGAAAATAGAGTATACGTCCAAAAACTGGGAAGTAGGTTAAAAGGACTACTAAATTTAATGATAGAATAGCTTTTCAACTGACTACTAATTTTGAGAGAGCCACGCACCAACTTCAGTACTGCTTACTTTTATGGCAGTAGCAGCCTACACAGGGCTATACCCACGAGGGTCAGGGGCATTTGAGGGCCAGGCCAGCCCATATTAATTTTTTCAAACAAAAATAGGGTGGAGCATACTGCCTCACATCCCAGCACTTAATTCGCACCAATGCATCATGGTAAATGCAATGCATGTGAACACTTACTTCAGTGACAGTCTTTAGTTTTTCACCCTTGTCGGTGCAGCCAGTGGGGGGGGGGGTTAAAATGCTGCCCAAAGTCTTCTCAGGTCTCTGTACTACTCACTGCACCCAGCCACATATAGTTTGCCGCCTTGGGAATTCCCCTTAAGGAGTCTACTGCATGTTAAAGAGTGGAGAATGTCCAAAATTCTGCAAGTGGAGGACTCTGTGGCATCCAAATGGGAGGTATCGTGCAAGGAGCCTCAAAGAGAGATGTTCTCAAAGAGCAGGATCCTATATGCAATCCATGAAATCAGCACTGAGAGCCTTAGAGGCAGTGCTGCTCCCTGCCAACCTACAGCACTTCTAACTGGAGATGGAACTAGTGTCCCAGCCAGGCCACAGACCTCAAATGGACCCTTTGCAGGCTCACGCAGTCACATACCTGCCTTGCTGGTCAATGTGTAATGAACAGCTTCTTTTGTACATCACCTTTTGCACAATCTTCCTATAACTATAAGTGGTGTATGCCAATGTCAGAGCCTGCTTCGAGTCCATGCAGTTTTGACTGGTGCTTTTCATCAAATGCAATTGAATTATCCATGTTTGTTACAACCTCATAATGAAATTTATTGTGGGACCTTCCCAACTTCCTCTGTAAAATTAAATCTAAATTCTGTATAGTTTTCAACATTTAAATAATTTTAAGCACATTGTTTGCCACAAATCTTCAAAAATGTTCTTGATGGATATGCTCCGAACTCTCAGTAAAGTTATTTGAATTTAGTGGTGACTAAAATTAACACTTAACTTACGAAGTTTGGCAGAATTATGAAACTCCACACTTTACAAAGTGTGGAGGCTTATCCACCACCTGAGTTAGGAGGTGTTGCTCTGACCTGACGCCAGCTTATTTTTTTTTTTTAAACTTCATAAGCTTTGCATTTCAAAAGCTTGAGCAGTTTAGAAAATACACAAAGCTGTGAGTTAACCTACTTTACAACTTTAAACCCCTCTACTTTAAATCCCATCTAATAGAGAGGATATATAGCTGGATTGTGGAAAGTTGACTGAGTGTGCTTTAATATGCATCTTAAAAAAATCCATGTATTCCTTCACATAGAATCACACGGTGATTGCCCTGAAAATCGAAACAAGAATATTGATGGCACAGAATATCAAGGACAGAATATTGAATCCAAAATATCAATTGATAAGAGAGTATAGATTTTCTATAGCTTACTTCACATATCTGTTCCTACACAACATATATTTCTTCAAAAATTGTACATCTGGAGTTAGGAATAGTAATTGTAATTGTATTTATATAGCGCTTACTACCCCTGATGAGGTGTCAAATCGCTTTTCGCGAGTTGCACGCTACTCTGGAACCCAAAAAGTATTAGTGGTGAATTAGTAAAGGGAAATATGAAATTAATTTGAGCGGTGGACATGTGAGTCTGTTAGTTGGATTGAAAATGATAGTTGAGGGATAGAAGAGGGAAGGGTCTATAAAGTCTTCATATGGAGATTGTAGCAGTAGGAGGATGTTTGGGATGAGTAAAGGAGAGACGGAGGAGGGAAGAGTCTTTAGCAGTGGATTAGAGAGAGAGATGAGGTATCAGATGCGTCTAGGAGGGATACATGAGGGAAGGGTTTAGAAAGGGTTGTTTGGGAGATCTGAATAGTAAAAGAGGTTTTGAGATGATGCAAGGAGGGGTAGAGGAGGGAAGAGTCTAGAAAGGGTTATTTTGGAGAACATAGCAGTGGAATGTGATTTGAGATGAGCCAGAGAGTAGAGGTAGAGGATATATTGAGAGAGGTATAGGGTGAGAAGTAGGGTAGTGCATTGGAGATACTGAATTTGAGGTAAAGTAATAAATATAAAGATACATAAGTACATAGAAGGTATATATGTAAAAGGAAGTTAATTTATCTAGATTTAAGTTGTATTTAATAAACTCAGACTTTCATGTGTTGCTGTACTTTAAGCTAATTTATTTGTTTTCAATTTCTTTTTCCTTTTAATAATTCAATAGTAAAGCAATTATAGATAGTTATGATAAAAATGTACTTATATACACAGGGATTTGCTGTACATTTATGTTTGAGTATGGTGGTTATGTGGGGGAAGAGCCAACTCTTGAGTAGTCTATACTTCACAGTAAGCACTTATCTTTTGATTTTCTGTGGATCAATATTTAGTAGTACATCCAGTATGTGGGAATGAATGCACCTTTCGAGTATAGCTTTAATTTTTAGTCACAGCTCAGGGCCATGCCCCCTAAAAATATACTTCTTGATATGGGCCTAAGCCTACACATATAAAATCGTAGAGAAAATAGCACACCTAAAGTGTTCAGACATGTCACTGCTCAAAACAAAATTGGGGAAGATATCGTATCCTGATTAAAATACCTAATATAAGTTATTGTTTTAATATACTGGTAGGATGAGGTATTTAAACCCGAAGAAGCATCTGCTTGCTCCTATGCCATGTCAAGGTACTTGGTGTGTTTCACTTTCTGCAACAGGTTTCTTTAAGAGGTAATTGGCATTTGAACAGGCACCTCACAGGCATGCCAATCTAGACAACTGAAATTGTTGTTTTACTCTCTCAGAAACTGTGTGAAGCAGGATAGCACCCTACTTGGTGCAAGATAGGCAAACTGTGGCGCACAATTTTATTTTGTGGCACTTTGCAATATATCCTTGGAGCCATGTTTTTACAGTAACCCCACACAACTGCACATCTATATCATAATAACTACAAGTGACTCGCAATGCATATGTTTGTTCATTTTTCTAGTGCAACGCATAATGCCTTCATCTCCCAGCAAATCATGTGACAAAAATCCATTGACATTCAGACATAGAAGTCAGACTTCCTGAGCTTGTATAGCAAAGGGTGATTTCTTGTATACTCCTCATATGCTGTGTGTAAGATTGTTCTGCCCTTTTGTGGGTGTCACAGTAATACGTTTTCATCTGGCCATGAACTTTGTTCTAAACCCTGGAAATGAATTCCGGACCCACAGTTGTGGCAAAGCCATGGCCCAAGAGCTGAACCAAAATGATTACTGTTGGAACTGGGATTACTGGTTGGTTGAGGTATGCACCCAACCAGGCATGGGCCACCACTCTATTCAGGGTAAGCTAAATACATACTAAAATATAGTCTGTGCTCACCCTCTGGTAGCTTGGCACAGGACAGTCAGGCTTATCTAAACAGACAATGTGTAAAGTACTTGTGCAACACACACACACACACAGTAACACACTGAATACACCACAAGAAGACTCCACATAGATTTAGAAAAATAGATTATTATATTCTGAGCAGAACAAGGCAAAAATGACAAAAATCTAATAAGTATAGGTTGAGATGTGAATTTTAAAAGATTAAGGGGCATATTCTCAAGGAGCCATCGCCAATTTATCGGCACTTTAGCGCCACAAAAGTGGCGATAGAACTATCGCCCCATTCTCAAGCTGGTGCAAACTGCCTACATCACCAGTTTTCCAGCGATAGCTTCCGCAATTAACATCGCCACGGATGAGAGCGACAACTAGCGCTAATGACATGCAAAGTGGGCGTTCCCACGCAAAAACACACGAAAACACCACTTCGCGATATTCACAACAAGCAGCCAGATCTGCGATGCGACCCGAAAACAGGCGATAAGGCGCGTTAGCAGCAGGGATTTAGCACATGCCTTTTACCGGTGTTAAGTAGGACAACAACCTGCAGTATGAAAGGGAGCCCAGCCCAGAGCCACATCTGAAGACCAACACATGTCATGGAGCTAATGATCATGCAGCTCGGAGACCCAAGAGGTCCACAACACCCCCGCCACCACCCCCAGGCCCCCCCTCCCCCCCGGACTACCACCAAGGCAGTGCAGAACAAGACAGCTGACCTTCCGAAAACGGCATGGCCCCTCAGCCACACAATTGCAGAATGTGGGGAGAGGTGGGAAGTAAGTATGTGTGGAGGAGGCAAGTCACCCATGAATAAGAATGTACACAATGCCAAGTGTGGCGGTGATGTGCTGGATAGACTCCAGTATGCAGAGCACAAACATGTCCCTGTAGACATATACCGCTGGTGTGTGCAGTGTTGTGGACAGTGGACGCAACCATCTTACCTCAGGCAGTGGGGAAGACCTCGCTCATGTAGCTGTGTTGTCCCCCCCTGTACGCAGAAGCGGAGTGGGCTGGTCTGGCGTACGTCACACCAGCGTAGGAGTGTGAATAAATAGACCGGGGCTCTGGGCGTGGTTCACTTCCGGGATGGCCAACGCGTCTGCCAGGGCGGCGCCCCTCACCCTGCCATAAGTCAGCCGCCGTGACCCCCAGCCTCCTCAGCCGATTGCTGCCTTCTGCGACACAGGCCCCCAGTGCACCCAGCGGCACAGCACCGCGGAGTCATGTGTGTGCTTCGGCCTACACTGCGGTCAGCAGGTCCCCCAATTCAAATTCAGTCTTGATTTATTGATGGCAGAGTGCAGTAGGCAACAGACATTGCTTCCAGGACGGCCCGCCCGGATGACGCATCATCGCAGGCCGCGCACCCGTCGAACGCCCCAGGTGCCCTTAACTCTGTGCAGCACAGGTCAATGCCACGTGGCTGTGGGCCCTTGTTGACCGCTGCCTCCGGCCTACACTGCGGTCAGCAGGTCCCCCAAGTCAAACGACGCATCATCGCAGGCCGCGCACCCACCGAGCACTCCAGGTGCCACTAACTCTGTGCAGCACAAGTCAACGCCACGTGGCTGTGGCCCATTGCTGACCGCTGCCTCCGGCCTACACAGCGGTCAGCAGGTCCCCCAAGTCAATCGACGCATCATCGCAGGCCGCGCACCCGCCGAGCGCCCAAGGTGCCACTAACTCTGTGCAGCACAAGTTAACGCCACATGGCTGTGGGCCCTTGCTGACCGCTGCCTCCGGCCTACACTGCGGTCAGCAGGTCTCCAAAGTCAAACGACGCATCATCGCAGACCGCGCACCCGCCGAGCGCTCCAGGTGCCACTAACTCTGTGCAGCACAAGTCAATGCCACGTGGCTGTGGGCCCTTGCTGACCGCTGCCTCCGGCCTACACTGTGGTCAGCAGGTCCCCCAAGTCAATTTTAGTCTTGATTCATTGATGGCAGAGTCCATTAGGCAACAGACATTGTTTCCAGGGCTGCCCGCCCGGACGACACATCATCGCAGGCTGCGCACCCGCCGAGCGCTTCCGGTGCCATGAACTCAGTGCAGCTCAAGTCATGGACCCTTTATGATGTAATCTTTTGTGTGTGAGTCCAGTTCTGGTGCCCCTACCTCAGTGCACTGCAAGTCATGGACCCTTTATGATTGAATCTGTGTGTGTGATCCGATGATCACTGTTCTAGTTGTTGCCAGCACCAACCACTCCCTGAGGGCTGGCTTACACTCACCCCACACCCATCCAGAACAGGCGTCACTGGACATGTGACCCTGGTAATAAAAAGGGGCCGGGCGCACATGCCCGTAGCCAGTTCCACTGTCTATCTAAGTGTGCCCGTGTGGTCATTATGTATGCGTGATGGCCCCTGGCCCTACCAGATCACATCGTGCTGTGGACAGCGGACGCAAGCATGTCACCTCAGGCAGTGGGTAAGACCTTGGACATGTAGCTTTCCCCCCCCCCCTCCTGTAAGCATAAGCAGAGTGGGCTGGGCCGGCGTACGTCAGTCCAGCGCAGGGGTGTGTAGAATTGGCCCGGGGCTCAGGGCGTGGTTCAGTTCTGGCCTGGACAAGGAAGTCACCAATGCGTGTGTCTTTGTTGTAGTGTCTGCGCCACCCGGCCTGCAATTGACAATGTTGCAATGTAGCATGCACCCGGAGGGCGGTCTCGCACGAACGGAGAAATGAAGGAGCGCAAGACCGCTTGGGGTCTTGGCTCATACATGCCAAGTGTTGTGTGTATCTGTATTGCCGCAGCATGAGACAAGTGCCTAGCCTTAATCGCAGCGCGAGTTCAGCCAGGCATGAACTCTACATCTGTGTCCGCACTATCCTTACCATAGGCCTACACTCACGTGGCCGCCCACCTTCAACGGCCAACATCACAGAGTCGTTGTCAGGCTTGTGGACATGCGCAGACAGGCATGACAATGGTGTGCCGTTGGAGTGCAAGTGATTCAACCGCGCAACGTACACAAGTGAATAGGCTCGGGGGGAGGGAGGAGCAGCTGTAAGACAACGTAACACACAGTGATGCCGCTCATTTGCCACATGCAAGACATGTCAAACATGAATCCCAAAGTCGCACACATCCCACCCCACACCCAACAAGCCACATCACACTTCCTGAATGCAAGCAGATGACAAACTGATATTAGGGATGAAAGCTCCTTTGTCTGAACTATCAGGCGGAAGCACATCTGCACATCCGACCTCGGAATTGCATGTGCCCGGCACCCCCTGACAGATACGATAGCAGTTGAGGCCGACTCCCACACTACGCACAGCCCAACGACAGACCAATGTATACACACCCCACACACAAAAGTCCTTGCTCTGGGTTATCTTGCATGGAATGGCCTTCACACTTACTCCCACACCATCCCAGGCGTACAACCGTTGCACTCTTAACAACTCATTGATCCGAGCTGTGGCATTTCATCCACAGAACTGGCACAGGTCAGAACAGTGCCGCTTCAACCAGGGCCACTAACGCCATGGCAGAACATCCCGGACACATGCACAAACCCTGTCACGTGGAACTGTACCGTGCACGTATGCTGAATTTACTGGGGGCACTGCCATTGGTAGTGCTGGGGGTCAGTTACTGGCTAAGCTTCCACCTTGCCAACTTCACCTGCGCTTAGCCTGTGCTGCATTGTCGATCGTGCATATTCAAGTGGTCCATGGATGTCTGCCTATCCAACAGGACGGTAGCCAAACTGGATTTCGACATGTGTGTGTGCCCCCTGTTGGCCCACGACCAGGAGTGTCACCGTGATACCCGTCCATGGGATGCCTGGATACTTGGCATACATGCTGGCAGCTAGACCTGGGAGATTGCAGAACTCCTCGTCTGCAGTGACCACATTGAGCCGCTCCCCTATTGGGTTGTAGTGCTAATTGGTGACAGGGGGTGGACGCAGCACATCTGTCCGGACCTGCTAATGGATAGCCTTGCTGTCCTGTTCGATGAAGTCGACAACGACCTCATGTTGGAAATGATTGCCTACGAAGCTGCAATCGCTTTCATGGACGTGTAACTACGTACCTGCAGCCACAACAGTTTGGAACCCATTGCACATGTCCCGACACCTTGTTGCATCTTGGGGTTCTGGTCACTTATCCCACGACAACAGTGGACATGGCTGCATTCGCCTGGACCCCGAATACGTGAGCGGACAACCACGCGGGGTAACACACACCTGTGAAAGGTGAGGCACTCCCCGGAGTGGACAGCGGCGCTTAGCAGCGTTCCTCATTCTGACATACTGCTGCATTGGTCCGCATGTTGTGGCACTTATCTTGCCCGTACTGACACGCATATGCTAATAAAGTCTACGCACATTCACTTGTATTCAACTGTGATGTGAGTTGTTTTGAATGACGATGTGTGTCTCACTGCCTATCTGGGTCACAGCCATACATGTGCATTGATAGCATTACCCAGGGAGTACCATTTATGTGGAATCACTGTCCCTACATTCATCAATACTTTCATGCTTAATTGATCAGGGCCATGACACATCAGTGTGAATTAGAATGTTTTATTCGCATTCAGTGGGGTGTTGAAGCTGGACCAGTACAGGGCCATGCAAACCCCACTTTACATCGTCGCCCTGTGGAGGGCCAGCCAGAGTCCTTTAGGGATTGACAAGTTCATCGGAAGAGGAAGACTTCAGTCCGCAGTGTGATTGCTGTGTCATTGGTAACCAATCCAAATATGGCAGTCCATGTCGAGGTCCAAGGTGAGTTTCACTGAGTGTAACGGGGGACAGTGGAAGATGGTATTCCAGGGCATGATGCAGAGGGCAGAACCAAGCTGAAACAGGCCATATGGCGGTGATGTATGCTACCACTACAATCTTACCACCAAGCCAGATTCATCATCATCTTCGTCCTCTGATGTGTCAGGTGCCTCACACGTTGGTGGTGGTGTTTAGTCTGCCGCACTGTGTGGCACTGACACTTCAGGGGCCGAGATGTGGATGGAGTAGTAGCAGCAGCAGTCATCCGCGCCAGGCCGTGTGGCGGAAATGCCATGATGAGGATCTGCAGGGCATGGAAGATCCCAGCTACATCTCGCTGGTGTGCAGCCGTGGCAGCCAATCGTTCCGCATGCATCCGCTCCATGTTCTCCATGATCCTCCGCATGTGCCCCAACTCCCAGCTGACATCGCTGGAGCCACTCTGACTAGACAGTTGTTCTTGTCTCCGAGTCATGACTCCAGCGATGTCAGCCATGGATTGTTGGAGGTTATGGAGCGGACAGTAGGTGTCCATTAGGGACTGTAAGTGGACCCTGATGGGACTTAGACACCCACGTATGGCATCTAGTTTGGCTGCCATGAGGTCGAACCCCACCCGCAGCTGATCAGCCATCTTCTCCTGGCACCCTAACACACGGTGTTAGAATGCCATGTGTTGTTCGTTGGGCTCCTGGGAGACAGCCGTGGTGGTGGGTGCTTCCTGCTGTGTGGTCTGTGCAGGGGGAGGGGTCTCCTCGATGCAGCTGGGCTGCCCTGCTCCTGGAGGTGTGGTGCCGAAGCTGTCCATGAGCTGCTGGAGGGCGTCAGTGTCGATGTTGAGGAGGTCCTCTTCGTCATCAGTGCTGAGTTCTTGTGTCTGCTCTGCAGGAGGTGTTGATTCTCCCTCTGCAATGTGAAGGGGAGATGCAGATTGACACTGTGTTCACATGTATGTTCACGCATTGTACAAGTTTACTAATGGACTGCATGACAATGTACATTGTGACTGTTTGTGAAGAGATGCCTATTTGATGCGGGACAGTTGACATTTCTACACCATCAGGGATGTGAGGTTGTATTTGTCCATTGTCATCTCACAGTTTCCTGCTATGCCAAATGTGAATGGCCATTTTCTACACACAAGCGGCAGCAGTTGTGTCCTCTGTTCTGTTGTGAAAGTGTTGCAGTTTGTACCACATTGTTGTCAATGTTGAGGTGCTCTGATTCTTATGTGTGTGTTCTGCATTGTGGGTAAGTTGCCCCTTCAGCTCTGATTTGGCTGGCCCTTCTCCCTTTCAGGCGGTGTGCCTTTCACTTCTGTGCTTATACAGTGCTGAGATGTTGCAGACTTGGGTAAATTGGGCTCTTGGTCGGAGTTGTGACTCTTGGACATGGTTTGTCCGCAGATGTGCTCTACTTAATTGTGCATGTGTGCCATTGTGCCCATCTCCCCCGTCCCCCCTGTCACCCTGTTGCTGTTGGCTCAGGTCATGTTGTGCAGTGTCCGGTCCCCCAAATCCTGCCACCGTCTCCCCACTGATGACTGTGGACTCCATTTCCTCCATCTCATCCAGCTCCTGGTGTGTTGCTGGACTCCCGCCTCAAGTCTGCATTGCTGCTTTCCGGTTGTTAGCGAGTTTCAGCTTGGTTATGCGCTTGACATCATTCCAGCGCTTCTTGCAGTCGTCCACTTCCCTTCTCTTCACTCCAACTGCATTCACCTTGGCCACGATGGACTACCAAATTGTATTTTCATTTGCCAATGACACAGTGGAGGTGATGAACAGTTGGTGGTGGTGTTCTATCACCTCCATAATGTGGATCTGGTTTCCCTGCGTACTGAAACGCGGGTTTCTTCTTCTTCTCCTTGCCCTTCCCTGGCCCTGAGGTCCCAGGCTGGTCCTCCGTGGGGCTTGTGGGGTTCTGGTTGTCCTCTGTACTTGCTCCGGCTACCTCCATGGTGCTTCGCAGTTGTTTGTGTTTTGTTTGTTTCTTGTTGCCGCTTTTCTAGTGACTTTTCCCGCCTGACTTGTGGGACTTGCAGGCCTGGCGCTGCTTATCGCTGACTTTTTTATCGCAGTTTGGCCCATCACCACTTTTTTCACGTTCGGCTTTAGAATTTTATCGCCGTCACAGTGATTTTATCGCGGCCATTTGACGCGTTATCGGGACACTATCGCATGTTACCGCCATGTTGATAATACGTCGTTGTCACGGCGTTCTTTTCCCGCGATAGACGGTGATAAGGGAAATTGCGTTAACCTATTTTGGCGATGTTTATCGCACGTTCTTGAGAATATCCCCCTAAGTGTATAAATACCACTTAGAAGCAAATAGCACTTTAGGGGTTATTTGAGGTCATGCTGGACCAGGTTAAAGTCAGTGCTTTTGCTGACCCCGATGGAGCGAAGGCCGGCTACAGGACCCATGCAGGCCCCGTTCAACAAAGTACCTTTCCTGGTCGCAACAGCGAGATGTGTTGTGAGATGTATATATATATATTCCCTTAAAAAAACACAGGTTTCAGGGACGTTAAAATTAGGAATTAGCATTTAAAAACCTTAGATATTCACTGAAAAAACCACAGGTTACAGGGACGTTATAGTTAGGCTGACATTTCACTGGTACAAAATCAGAGAAATTCAGCAGTTAGCTAACTATAACTTGTGCCCCTGCAATGCAATGCTGATGGCGTCACATATTACATCACTCATGACATGGTCAGTGACATCACTGATGAGAGCACTGATGACATCTCAAATGACATCACGGATGACAACACTGATGACATCATCCAGTGACTGAGTCGGCCCGGGGACCCCATCCCCCAGGGCATGGCCACAACATTGGGGACCGCAGGGAGAACCCCAAAGCCCCCACGGTCCCTGACGGCTCCCCGCCTCCTGCGGGAGCTGACATTGCTTTTAGACACAGGGAGCTGCTAACATGCAGCTCCCTTTGCCAAAAAGCAATACTGCTTTGCTTCATGGAAGCGAGAGCATCCTTTCTACTCTTGCTTCCATGAAGCGAAGCAGTGTTTGCTATGGCATGGCGGTAGCAGTGCTCTCGGCAACCCACAGCAAACTGCAATGTCCCGGGGGTAGGCACCCCAGGACATTGCTGAAGCTGGCCCCTGGGGGGTGTCGATCATGGAAGGCTCCTGGAGGGGGCCATGTGGCCCCCTCCAATCATCTGTTTAGCCCTGGGGAGGTGGTGGTCCCAGGGGTCCACAACGAACCCCCGCATTAAATTGATATGTGCCCTGGGGAGGTGGTGGTCCGTGGGGCAGTGTGGGGGGCTCGAGCCCCTCCACACAACTTTTTAACGATAGCCCCGGGGAGGTGGCGGTCCCCAGGGCTGTGGGGAGCCACATGGCCCCCCCACATTTAATACATATAGCCCCAGGAGGTGGCAGTCCCTGGGGCTGCATGGGGGGTGGCAGGAGCTCCCCACAAATTTTTTAAACAAATAAAGCCCCAGGAGGTGGCGGTCTATAGGGCTGCGGGGTGGCCGTGTGGCCCCCACATTTAATGCATATAGCCCCAGGGAGGTGGTGGTCCCTGGGGCTGCAGGGGCCACCACTGGCCCCCCATCTATTTACATATTTGCCCCTGGCATTTGGCCCACCCGGGGGCCTAATTAAATGAAGCACAGGAGACCACGCTTTGTTTTATTTTTACATTTTCGGTGGGATTTGTGACTCCCACTGAAGATTTTTTTTAAAATCCTTTTTTTGGCCCTGGGGGTGTTTGTGGGACCCCCTGAGCAGGCATAGGGGGTCAGGGTGTGTCTACCCTGCCCCCTTTTCTTAATTTTTCACCTTTTTTCACCTTTTTCCTTGTGACTCGGTTCAACCGAGTCACAAGATGGCTGCCAACACTTCCTGGTTTGGGGCTGTTGGCAGTCAATCATATTGCAGGCAAGAGATTGGGAGAGTTCACGGATCCTCCGCGTTGATATTTATATATCTGAGAAATGTTTACATGAATTACATGAATTATACAAGGAATTGTTCAAGTTGCAATGTAACTAAAAATGTATAAACCACAAATCCCAGAATGCCTCATAATAGACTGGATGGGTAATGTGTATTTAAATATGAAACTGACAAAGGACTCACTGACCGTGAGCAAGACTCGGAAGAGTTGAAACACATAGGTGTTTGCTACGTTGAATAAATAATTGTGGAAATTCTACCGGAGACTGGAATACAGTGGCTTCTTCTTTTTTCATTTGTCAATAACTTTGGCGTTGTTTGACGAATCCTCACAAAATTTTCAAAACTAATTGCTCAGTCACTTCAACTGCTATCCTGAAATCTCGAGGCGATCCGTCAAGCGGGGCCTAGAAAAAGGGGGGTCCCAATATGCTTTTTCTCCATGTTAATTTCCACAGGAAACTTTAGACACGGCTACAGACCGAACTGCTGAACTGAATTACACCAAATAATGGAAAGGTAGCTTTTGGTCCAGAAAGCACCCTTTTTGTTAAATGATGTAAATCCGTTCAGTCGTTGCAGAGAAATGTAAAGGTTTCTCGCAAATGAGGCTGCGGTGGATCCGTGGCCCCTTCCCATCTCGTGCCTGGGTATCTTCAAACCAGGAATTGTTGGCAGTCATCTTGTGACTTGGTTGAACCGAGTCACAAAAAAAAACAAAAAAAGAAAATGGGGCAGGGTAGAAACACCCTGATGCCCTAGGCCTCTTGGCGGGGTCCCACAGGGACCCCCCAGGGCCAGAAAAGCCATTTTTAAAAAAACTTTTTGGCGGGGGTCACGTTGGATTCGTGACTCCCACTAAAAATGGGGGAAAAAACGAAGCACGTACTCCCGCGATTCGTTTAATTTAGGCCCCCGGTTGGGTCAGGTCCCAAGGGCAATTGAAAATAATGATGAGGGACCACCACCTCCCCGGGGCTAATTATTCAAGAAGTGCGGGGGAGGCCCTATGTTTACCACACAGCCCCAGGGACCACCACCTCCCCAGGGATTTTGAATATTCGTGGGTGGGGGTCCTCACATACCCCCCTGCCCTGGGGACAACCACCTCCCCAGGGTCAAACTGTGCTTTAAAGAAATTGGAGGGGGGCCACGTGGCCCGTCTCCCAGGCCGTTCTCTGTACCCGGGGACTGCCACCTCCCCGGGACAAGCCCTAGTCTAGGAAGGAGGGGGCATATCCCCCTCCTAGAGCCCTACAATGCCCTGGGGACCAGCACCCACAGGGCAAGCTCCAGCTCCCACCCCAGAGGACATTGCAGTTTACTATGGCATGGCGGGAGCACGGTTTAGCATACAAGTGCTTCCCATTTTGCTATTGCTTGCTCAAAGCAGAGCACACTTTGCTTTTTGCACAGAGGGAGCTGCATGTCAGCAGCTTCCTATGTGTAAAAAACAATGCCGGCTCCCGCAGGAGGTGGGAAGCTGGCCGGGACCTCAGGGGCCTTCAGGCTCCCCTGCGGTCCCCAATGTGTACAATGTGGGTGGCCTGGGCACCCACACTACAGACCTAGCCCCGGGTGATGGGGTCCCCGGGGCCAACATCGGCCCGGGAGGAGGGCCGGGCGGCCCCCCTTCCATTTAAAAAATATACATATATATATATATTGAAAGGGGTAGGCCCAGGGAGATCGGGGCCCCCGGGGCTGTAAAAGGCCCAGAAGGGGGGTGGGAAGCTCGGCCCCCCTCTTTTAAAAGAAAAAAAATAAAAGGCCGGACCCCAGGGGATAGGGTCTCCTGACCTTCCATTTAAAAAAATAATAATATATATATATATGTATCTATATATATATGTTTATATATATATAGCAGAGGCAAACACACCTTTCGTCCACGGAGGCACGCACTGTGTGTTCGGCTGCCTGGGTGAAGCTGTAGATGTGATTTATTTGTTTGGCATGCCAGAACCGCTGCTGTCGGAGCCTGTCGACCATGAAGAACGTGGACTATACAAGTCTAAGGTACCCAGCCATATGAGGGACACCTACGTGAACTCCGTTGATACAAACCAGCGGCAGGCGAGGACTGGCAATGTTACATAGAGGCCCACCTAGAGGGCTGGAAATGAATTTCAAATTCATAAATAAATGGAGATTAGCAGTGCACACCCACTGGAGGGTATTATTGTGCTATTGAGACACTGCATATCCCAGAGAGCAATGGACAAATGCTTACTCACCTGAGAGGCCGCACCAAAGGGGCGTGGTTTGTTTTAACCCCTTCCATGCTCATGACGAGCTCAGCTCGTCATGCTGCGCAGTGCTCGTGTGCGCATGACGAGCTGAGCTCGTCATGAACCCGTCCGCTTAATGAAACGCCTCGCACAGGGCGAAAATCGGCCGCGCATGGAAGGGGTTAAAAGCTTGCAGTGTTTGAGGTGCCTCTTTATGCTGGTGCTCTGCATCTCCGTTACCTGTGATCAAGGGCTGAGTGGCTCGAAACGCGTCAGGGAATCAAATTATTTATCTTTGTGAAGGAACCAGTTCACGCGTTGAATAAAGAACTCCGTGCAAGTTAACGGCTGCTGAGTGCTTTCCTCACTTTTTTTGGACAAAACCTGGGAACATGTGCAACGGCAGTCCTGCCGTAGGGGAGAGCACCGCCACGGAAATGAAATGAAGTGGAGCGGCAGGGGCATAGAACTGTTCGTAGCCCCAAGGCGGCAACAGCCGTAACATCATGGACTGGCAATGTTACATAGAGGCCCACTAGAGGGCTGGAAATGAATTTCAAATTAATAAATAAACGGAGATTAGCAGTGCACACCCACTGGAGGATATTATTGTGCTATTGAGACACTACATATCCCAGAGAGCAACGGACAAATGCTTACTCATGCTTACTCACCTGAGAGGCCTCACCAAAGGGGCGTGATTTGTTTTAAAAGCTTGCAGGGTTTGAGGTGCCTCGTTATGCTGGTGCTCTGCATCTCTGTTACCTGTGATCAAGGGCCGGGTGGCTCGAAACGCGACAGGGAATCAAATAATTTATCTTTGTGAAGGAACCAGTTCACACGTTGAATAAAGAACTCCGTGCAAGTTAACGGCTGCTGAGTGCGTTCCTCACATTTTTTGGACAAAACCTGGGTACATATATTGAAAGGGGTAGGCCCAGGGAGATCGGGGCCCCCGGGGCTGTAAAAGGCCCAGAAGGGGGGTGGGAAGCTCGGCCCCCCTCTTTTAAAATAAAAAAAAAGAAAAGGCTGGACCCCGGGGGATAGGGTCTCCTGACCTTCCATTTAAAAAAATAATAATATATATATATATGCATCTATATATATATGTTTATATATATATAACAGAGGCAAACTCACCTTTCGTCTACGGAGGCACCCGCTGTGTGTTCGGCTGCCTGGGTGAAGCTGTAGATGTGATTTATTTGTTTGGCATGCCAGAACCGCTGCTGTCGGAGCCTGTCGACCATGAAGAACGTGGACTATACAAGTCTAAGGTACACAGCCATATGAGGGACACCTACGGGAACTTTGTTGATACAAACCAGCGGCAGGCGAGGGGACGTGCACAGCATTTTAACCGGGTGGAAGAGTGGCTGCCCGCTTGAGACGACAAGACGGGAACAGCAGGAAGAAGTGGCCATAATGCTATATGAATTTGACAAAGCACTGACTAATCCATCATTGATGCTGCATTATGGGAGATTGAGGCCCTTCTCATTTGCTACTCATATTATTCACACCGACGCAGAGAACAGCTGCCGTTTTTTGATTGGTTGCAGCCCCACCATTGGAGTTAACATTGGGATATTTAAAAGGACTAAATGTTGTGCGAGATTTAATAATGAATTATGGCACCGATGAAGGCACCACGCTGAAGCACGTTTGCAAGAATAAATCATTTGAATGACCCCGAGAGAGCTCCGAAATTTTTGTAGTTGTTGTGTAACAAAGGCGAACTCACCTTTCGTCTACGGAGGCACCCGCTGTGTGTTCGGCTGCCTAGGTGAAGCTGTAGATGATATATATATATATATCAGGCCTCGGGGAATAGAGTCCCTGGGCCGAAAATGGCTCAGGGAAGGGGGCCATGCAGTCCCCCGTAAAATTTGTTTAAAAGAAAAAAGAAAACCTCCGCAAAGTCAATGGAGGGCATGCTCCCTTCATCACCACTGTGCAAACACGCCTCCTGGCACAGTGGTGGTTGGGGGATGAAGTCCCCTATGATGTTGAGGGTCTGCAGGGTCCTGGAGCCTCTTCTGTTACCTCCAGTAACTCCCAGAGAGCAGGATTGCTGAGAGGACTTGGAGGCCATGCCCTCTTTCTCCACCACTCCACTCTTGGCATGCTGCTAGTTGGGGAATGATTTCCACTGTACTCCTGAGGGCCTCTAGACTAAAGTGGATTTCTTCCCCCAAGCAGTAGCGCACCAGGAAGTGCATTTGCCACAGTGGTGGAAAGGGGGCGTGGCTCTGACAACCTCTCAGCAATCAGCTGTGTAAGTCTTATTGGAGGTAACAGGAGGGCTAGTTGGCCCTCAAGGACCTTCAGTAGCCAAGGGGACTTCATCCCCCTACTAATAGTGCGCCAGGAGGCACGTTTGCAAAGTGGTGGAGAAAGGGGCATGGCCTCCGATAACCTCTCAGCAATCCTGCTGTGTGGGACTTACTAGAGGTAACAAGAGGGGTTGTTGGCCCCCAAGGACATCCACAGGGCCAACTATCCCTCCTGTTATCTCCAATAAGGGAGAGAGGGGGAGAGGGGTTGGAGTTGGCCTAACGGCTAGGGCGGTCGACCTCGAATCTGGGGAACCGGGTTCGAGTCTCGGCAATGACGCTGAACATCCTGTGATTCTGGGCAAATCACATAATCTCCCTGTGCCTAACAAAAATGAATGCGTCCTCATGTAATGCAACTGATGCTATGTAAAGCGCTCTGATACCCAATACCTTCGGGTCAAGTTCGCGCTATATAAAAATCAGTAAAAAAAAAAAAAACTGCGGGCTGCTAAGAGATCTTCAGAGGCCACACCCCCTTTCTCCACCACTCTGCAAAGGCTGGCTCAAGGTGCACTACTGGTTTGGAGATCAAGTCCACTTTACTCCTGAGGGACCTTGGGGGCCAAGAAGCAGCCCTCTTGATACCTCCTGTAAGTCCTACACAGTGGGATTCCTGAGAGGTGGTCGGAGGCCAAGCCCCCTTTCTCTACCACTCTGTAAAGGTGACTACTAGTCAAGAAACCTTAGAAATTCACCGAAAAAACAAAGGTTACACAGACGATATAGTTAAGAATTAGCATTTAAAAAACCTTAGAAATTTACTGAAAAAAACAAAGGTCACAGGGACTTTATAGTTAGGAAATGGAATTAAAACCCATTAGAAATTCACTGCAAAAAATCTAAGGTTACAGGGACATTATAGTTAGGCTCACATTTCACTCGCACAAAACCATAGAAATTCAGCAGTTTCAGTTACCTGAGATAACTATAACTTACGCCCTGCAGTGCACTGCTTATGACCTCACATAATACATTACTCATGATATGGTCAGTGACATCACTGATGACATCTCAAATGCTGCACCACTAAGCCAGCTGCAGCCCACTGAGATCCTGCAGTAGTGCACTCCACGACCGGGCCAGCCGTATTAATCAAACATCAAGGAGTTGCCCCCAGACAAAGTGCACTCTTTGAAAGAACATTTAGGGGCAGATTTACAAGCCCCTTGCTTCTCCTTGCGCTGCTGTGTGTCACTTTTTTTGACGCAACGGCGGTGCAAACAATGCGGCCAACTTACAACGTGACGCATCTAGGGAGATGCGTCACATTGCAAAGCCCTGCATCACATTATACCTGTGTCAGGTATAATGTATGCAGGGTGGGCGTTCCCACGCAGAAAGGCCTTGTAAAAGTGACACAGTGAAATCTACACTGCGCCACTTTTAGGACGCCACTGCATCAAAACCTTACGCCTGCTTGAAACAGGCGTAAGGAGTGATGCAGTACAGTAAGTATAGGCCTCAAAATACTGCTGGAGTTGCATCGTGCTTGCAACACAACTCCAGCAATGCGTGACTTTTGGGCCAATAGATGCGTCAGAATTTCTGCTGCATCTGTTAATCCTTGAGCCATGGAGCACTGTATTGTAAATACAGTGCATCCATGGTGGTGCAAGGACTTTTTACACTGGCGCAAGGAAACTGACGCATCTATGCAGATGCGTCAGTTCCTTGTAAATCTGCCCCTTATTTTATAGGAGCCGCTTTGGTAAGTTGCACAACATGGCACAACATGGCATCACATGACGCGTTTCGGAAAAATTTCCTTCTTCAAAGGCTGCACGCAAGAAAATGTCCACAATTAGCCACCAATAAATACCCTTTAAAACATCATAGTCCTCAAGTGAGTATAAAGCCAGTGCAACTTTTATGGGATTGGTAGCCTGAAAGCTGTTTGTCTCTGTTGTACCCCGGAATAAAATTACAAATCTGATTTGTATGTGTGCTTCTGTTCGAGGGCAACCTTTTCAGTGAAAATATTAAGGCCAGTCCAGCCGTAGAGGCAGCACCACTCCGCAAAGGAGCAGGTCTGCTGTGACTGTTATAATTGGTCATGTATGGAACAACAGGTTGGATATTTTCAACAGAGACAGCAAGGTAACTTGGATCTCCCCCACTGCTGGGTTATGGACACTGTTTATAATTGTGTTTGGCTAAAATGAACCCACTTGGGAAAAATGTACATTGCAGAACTTCAACTACCGACATGCACTGGCTTGTAATTCACTTGGGAGGCCCCCTTAAGGGCAGAATTGCTAACAGGTGCCTGCAATGTTTTCTTCTGAATAGCCATGCATTTGGCCTGTGATCAAGGACAGGGATGTCTGAAACGCGTAAGGCCTTTGAAAATTGAAATGAATTCCCTGCAAGTTGTTTGTCTCTGTTGTACTCCGGAATACAATGACAAACCTGGTTTGTGTGTGCGCTTCCGTTCGAGGGCAACTTTTCAGTGGATATATATATATATATATATATATATATATATATATATATATATATATATATATATATATATATATATATATATATATATATATATATATATATATCTACTGGCGGTTGCCAGTAGATAGTTATAGTTAGGACCTAGTTTCCATAGGAAACTCGTTTTTGTTTTCTCAATATCTTTGGCGCCGGTTCCACGAATCTTCGCGAAATTTTCAAAAATCGTAGCCCGCTCGGGTCAGCTCCTGTATTGAAAGTTTCGGGGTGATTCGGGAAGCGGAGCCGAAAAAAAGGAGAGTCCCAAACGTATTTTCTCCATGTTAATTCCCATAGGAAACTTTAGACAAAGCTACAGCCCGAACTGCTGAGCGGAATTACACCAAACTTGGCAAAAGGTAGCCCTTGGTTCAGAAAGAGACCTTTTTGTTAAATGGTGTAAATCCGTTCAGTAATTCCAGAGAAATTCAAAAAATAAGAGTCAAAAAATCAATTTCTCATAGGAAACTTTATGCAAGGCTACAGCCAGAAACTACTGAACGGATTTACCCCAAATTTGGCAAAAGGTACTGCTTGGCTCAGAAAGCAACCTTTTTAAAAATGGTGTAAATCCGTTCAGTAGTTGCTGAGAAAATCAAAAATAAATGTTTCGATATTTAGAGGCACGGAGGATCCGCGGACCCTCCCGACCATGAGCTTTATTCTAATTGGCTGTCAACACTCCAAACCAGGAAGTGTTGGCAGCCATCTTGTGACTCAGTAGAACCGAGTCACAAGAAATCAGAGATAAAAAACGCGAAAAAAAAGAAAAGGGGGCAGGGTAGAAACACCCTGACCCCCTAGGCCTGCTCAGGGAGTCCCACAAAAAACCCCAGGGCCCAAAAAAGCATTAAAAAAAATTGGCAACATTTGCGTAGCATCCGCGAATCCCGCCGTGAAAAAAAAAAATGAAGCGCGGGCTCCCGCGCTTCGTTAATATTTAGCCCCGGGTGGGCCAGGTCCCAGGGGCATGTTCAACATAATTGCGGGGGCCCAGGGGGCCCCCTGCAGCCCCTGGGACCGCCACCCCCCGGGGATTTTCTGAAATATTTGCGGGGGCACACAGCCCCCCGCAGCCCCGGGGACCGCCACCCCCCGGGGCTTGGTTTTTTTAATGTTGGGGGACCTCCAAGGCCCCCCCAAGCCCTGGAGACCACCACCCCCGGGGCTTTTGTCAAATATTTGCGGGGGCACACAGCCCCCTGCAGCCCGAGGACCACCAACCCCAGGGGCTTGTTTTTAAAATAAATTACCTGGGTGGGGGGCTCGAGCCCCCCACACGCCCCGGGGACTGCCACCCCCCGGGGCTTTTCTGAAATCTTTGCGGGCGGCACACAGCCCCCCGCAGCCCCGGGGACCGCCACCCCCAGGGCTTGGTTTTTTTAATGTTGGGGGGGCCTCCAAGGCCCCCCCAAGCCCCGGGGACCACCACCCCGTACGAGTGAAATGTCCAACTAACTATAACTGTCCCTAAAACCTATGGTTTTTTCAGTGAATTTCTAAGGTTTTTAAATGCTAATTTCTAACTATAACGTGCCTGAAACCTATGGTTTTTCAGTGAATTTCAAAGGTTTTTAAATGCTAATTTCTAACTATAACGTGCCTGAAACCTATGGTTTTTCAGTGAATTTCAAAGGTTTTTAAATGCTAATTTCTAACTATAACGTGTCTGAAACCTATAGTTTTTCAGTGAATATATATATATATATATATATATATATATATATATATATATATATATATATATATATATATATATATATATTACCTACTAGCGGACGCAATGGTAGTTATAGTTAGGACCTAGTTTCCATAGGAAAGCGTTTTTCTTTTGCCAATATCTTCGGCGCTGTTTGACGAATCTTCGCAAAATTTTCAAAACTAATGGGGCACTCCGGTCAGCTCCTGTCTTAAAAGTTTTAGGGTGATTCGTCAAGCGGGGGCTGAGAAAAAAGAGAGGTCCCAAAACACGTTTTCTCCATGTTAATTTTCATAGGAAACTTTAAACAAAGCTACAGCCCGAACTGCTGAACAGAATTACACCAAATTAGGCAAAAAGGTAGGTCTTGGTTCAGAAAGCATTCTTTTTTTTAATGGTGTAAATTCATTCATTAGTTCCTGAGAAATTCAAAAATAAAAAAATATCGATATCTGGTGACCGCAGTGGATCCGCGCGCGAACCCTCCCGAGCATGAGCTTTATACTGATTGGCTGCCAACCCTCCAAACCAAACCAAAAAGTGTTGGCAGCCATCTTGTGAGTCTGTTGAACCGAGTCACAAGAAAAAAGGTGAAAAAACAAGAAAAGGGGGCAGGGTAGGCCTGCTCAGGGGACCCACAGGGAACACGAGGGCCAAAAAAAGCTTTTTTTTGGGTGGGATTTGCATACGGTACGCGAATCCCGCTGAAACTTTTTAAAAAAATGAAGCGCAGTCTCCTGTGATTTGTTTTCTAGAAGCCCCCATGTGGGCCAGGTCCCGGGGGCAGTGTAGATTTATTATGTGAGGGCCTGTGGGGCCCACGCAGCCCCGGGGACAGCCACCTCCCCGGGGCTTTTAAAAAAACTGCATGGGGAACTCCTGCCCCCTCATGCTGCCCTGGCGACCGCCACCTCCCGGGGCTGCAATACATTAAAAGTAGTGTGGGGGGACTCCTGCCCCGCCACACTGCCCCAGGGACCACCACCTCCCCGGGGCATTGAGAAAATAAAATACAGGGGTCCGTAGCAGGCCCCGGGGACCACCATCTCCCTGGGGCTTCAAACTTGATAGGAGGGGGGCTGCACATCCCCCTCCTGGAGCCCTCCATGGCCCTGGGGTCCCCCAAACCCCAGGGCCAGCTCCAGCAATGTCCCGGGGTGCCCACCCCCAGGACATTGCAGTTTGCAATGGCAGGGCAGGAGCTCCTGCCCTGCCATTGCAAACTTCTGCTTCGCTTCATGGAAACAAGAGCAGGAAAACTGCTCTCGCTTCCATGAAGCAAAGCAGATTTGCTTTTGGGCAAAGGGCTCCCTTTGTCCAAAAGCAATGCCAGCTCCTGCAGGAGGCAGGGAGCCGGCAGGGACTGCAGGGGCATTGGGACTCCCCCCGCGGTCCCCAATGTGAGGCCAGGCCCCAGGTGTTTTTAAAGAGGCAAAGCCCCGGGGATGGGGACCCCAGGGCCAATAATGGCCTCAGGAGGGGGGCCGTGCAGCCCCCATTCTTTAAAAGGAAAATAAAAAAATAAAAAATACGTGGCCATGCCCCGGGGGATGGGGACCCCGGGGCCGAAATTGGCCTTGAGAGGGGAGCCACGAAGCCCCCTTCCCGTTTAAAAAAAATAATTGGGGGATAGGGTTCCCAGGGCCCACAAAATATTAAGAGAAGGGGGCCACACAGCCCCCTTCTAGCAATAAAAACAGAAAAGAGAAGCCAGTATCTCACCGGAGGCCCCACCCCCTCCCTGCACCACTCTGCAAATGCGCCTCCTGGTGCATTCTGGGTTGGGGGATTAAGTCCCCTAGAATCTTAAGGGTCCTTAGACGCCAACTAGCCGACCAGGTACCTCCAGTAAGCCCCCCACAGTGGGACTGCTGAGAGGTGGTCTGAGGCCACGCCACTTTTTACACCACTCTGCAAACGTCCCTCTTGGTGCACTGCTGGTGGGACGATGAGGTCCTCTTGTGTCCTCATGACCTCAGGACTAAAGTGGACTTCATCCCCGAGCAGCAGTGCGCCAGGAGGTGCGTTTGCAGAGCGGTGTAAAAAGGGGAGTGGCCTCGGACCACTCTCAGCAATCCAGCTGCGTGGGGCTTACTAGAGATAACAGGAGGGCTAGTTGGCCCCCAGGGACCCTCAGGAGGCAATGGGACTTCATCCCCCAACCAAGAGCATGCCAGGAGGCACATTTGCAGACTAGTGGAGAAAGGGGGCGTGGCCTGTGTCCACCTCTCAGCAATCCCACTATCTGGGGGTTACTGGAGGTATCAGGTAGGCTAGTTGGCCCCTAAGAACACCCAGCAGCAAAGGGGACTTTAATCCTCATCCAGGAGCATGCTAGGGAGGGCGTTTGCAGATTGGTGGGTAAAGGGGGCGTGGCCTGCTTTGAGAACTTACCAATGCTGCTGTGTGGGACTTACTGGAGGTAATAGGAGGGGTAATTGGCCCCCAAGGTTGTCCTTGGGGGCCAACTACTCCACCTGTTACCTCCAGTAAGTCCCACACAGTGGGATTGCTAAGAGGTCTTTGGAGGCCATGCCATCTTTCTCCACCACTCTGCAAACGCGCCTCCTGGCAACTACGGGTTGGGGGATGAAGTCCACTTTACTACTAAGGAACTTTGGGGGCCAAGAAGCCCTCATGGTACCTCCTATAAGTCCTACGCAGTGTAATTCATAAGCGCTGGTCGGAGGCCCAGCCCCCTTTCTCCACCACTCTGTAAATGCGACTACTAGATGTAATAGGTCTCGGATTTGCGAGAGTTAGAGCTATTGGCGTTGTAAATGTAATAGTTTTTAGCTAATGTTTTTTGGAGTAGAGTGGATGTAAGTTGTGTGTAGTGAAATTATGCGGTATGTTGTGCAGTGAAATTATGTGGATAGAAAGTATGTGGTATTTAGTGTATAGGAATTATGTAGAGTGGGATTTTGTGTTATGGAGACTAATTATGTGGTTTGGTAGTCTGTGTTGTGGAGTGGTAACCTCAGGTTTAGTCTTCCTCGTTTCTATAGAAGCTAATGTATAAACCCAATGTGACAAAAAAAGAAGGAACCATTGAGGAGCACTTCTGGACCTAGTCAGAGGTATGAGCAGGGGCACTGGAATTATGCGACTGTTTGGCTTCACCGACTTTTGCACAAATATACATTTTCCGCATTTACCACATAATCCATCATCTGCTACATAATCTGCAGATTTGAACAAAAAAATTGTTTCCAGCTCAAATGGCTCAAATATTACCAAAAATGCAGCGACAAGTGTTACAGCGTGGTGGAAGGCCCTTTGCAAACATGGAATGGTCAAGTGTTATTTATTGCTAAATGTGGGTGTCAAATTGGTACTAATGCTCTGCAAACCACTCTTACTTCTTTCTGTGCCTCTCTTGCCTCTTTCCGCATTTCTCATGCTTCTTTCTGCACCTTTCCTCCTTTTTCTGCACTTCTCTTGCCTCTTTCTGCACATCTCTTCCGCTTTCTGCACCTCCCTTCTTTCTGCACCTCTCTTGCATCTTTCTGGCCCTCTCTTGCTTTTTTCTTCTGCACCTCTCTTGCCTCTTTCTTTACCTCTGTTGCTTGTTTCTGCACTTCTCTTGCTTCTATCTGCACTTCTCTTGCTTCTATCTGCACCTCTCTTGCTTCTTTTTGCACCCCTCTTCCCTCTTTCTGCACCCCCGTTCTCTCTTTCTGCACCTCTGTTGCCTGTTTCTGCATCTCTTGCCTCTTTCTGCACTTCTCTTGCCTCTTTCTGCACTTCTCTTGCCTCTTTATGCATTTCTTTTGCTTCTTTCTGCACCCTTCTTGCCTGTTTCTGCACCTCACATGCCTCTTTATGCACCTTTCTTGCCTGTATCTGTACCCCTCTCTTCCCTCTTTCTGCCCTTCTCTTGCTTCTTTATGCAACCCTCTTGCCTCTTTGTGCACCTCTCTTGCCTCTTTCTGCACTTCGCTTGCTTCTATCTGCACTTCTCTTGCTTCTATCTGCACCTCTCTTGCTTCTTTTTGCACCCCTCTTCCCTCTTTCTGCACCCCTGTTCTCTCTTTCTGCACTTCTGTTGCCTGTTTCTGCATCTCTTGCCTCTTTCTGCACTTCTCTTGCCTCTTTCTGCACTTCTCTTGCCTCTTTCTGCATTTCTTTTGCTTCTTTCTGCACCCTTCTTGCCTGTTTCTGCACCTCACATGCCTCTTTATGCACCTCTCTTGCCTGTATCTGTACCCCTCTCTTCGCTCTTTCTGCCCTTCTCTTGCCTCTTAATGCACCCCTCTTGCCTCTTTGTGCACCTCTATTGGTTCTTTCTGCACTGCTCATGCTTCTTTCTGTACCTCTCTTGCAAATTTCTGCATCCCTCTTGCCTCTTTCTGCACTCCTCTTCCCTCTTTCTGCACTTCTCGTGCATCTATCTGTACCCCTGTTCCCTCTTTGTGCAGCCTTCTTCCCTCTTTGTGCACCTCTCTTGTGTCTTTCTGTACCTCTCTTGCCTCTTTTTGCACCCCTCCTGCCTCTTTCTGCACCTCTTTTGCTTCTTTCTCCACTTCTCTTGCCTCTTTCTGCACCCCTCTTGCCTATTTCTGCACCACTGTTGGTTCTTTTGCACTGCTCTTGATTCTTTCTGCACCTCTCTTGCAAATTTCTGCACCCCTCTTGCCTATTTCTGCACTCTTATTCCCTCTATCTGCAGCTCTCTTGCCTCTGTCTGCACCCCTGTTCCCTCTTTCTGCACATCTTTTTCCTGTTTCTGAAACTCTGTTGCCTCTTTTTGCAGCTCTCTTGCCTCCTTCTGTACATCTGTTGCTTCTTTCTGCTCTTCTCTTGCCACTTTCTGCACCCCTCTAGCCTCTTTCTGCACACCTATTGCTTCATTATGCACTTCTCTTGCTTCTTTCTGCACTCCTCTTCCTCTTTCTGCATCCCTTTTTCCTCCTTCTGCACCTCTCTTGCCTCTTTCTGCAGTTCTCTTGCCTGTTTCTGCACCTCTTTTGCTTCTTTCTGCATCTCTCTTGCTTCTTTCTGCACCTCTCTTGCTTATTTCTGCACCCCTGTTGCCTCTTTCTGCACCTCTCTTGCCTCTTCCTGCACCCCTCTTGCCTCTTTGGGCACCTCACTTGCTTCTTTCTGCACTCCTCTTACATCTTCCTGTACCCTTTTCCCTTTTCCTGCAAGTCTCTTGGTTCCTTCTGCACTGCTATTGCCTCTTTCTGCACCCCTCTTGCCTCTTTCTGCACCTCTTTTGCTTCTTTCTGCACTTCTCTTGCCTCTTTCCGCACCCCTTTTGCCTCTATCTGCACCTCTGTTTGTTCTTGCTGCACTGCTCTTGCTTCTTTCTGCAACTCTCTTGCAAATTTCTGCACCCCTCTTTCCTCTTTCTGCACTTCTCTTGTGTCTATCTGCACCCCTGTTCCCTCTTTCGGCACCTCTTTTGTCTGTTTCTGAAACTCTCTTGCCTCTTTCTGCAGTACTCTTGCCTCCTGCTGAACCTGTGTTGCCTCTTTATGCACCCCTCTTGCCTCTTTCTGCACCCCTCTTGCCTTTTTCTGCACCCTTATTGCTTCATTCTGCACTTCTTTTGCTTCTATCTGTACCCCTCTTGCCTCTTTCTGTGTACTTCTTCCCTCTTTGTGCACCTCTCTTTCCTCTTTCTGTACCTCTCTTGCCTCTTTCTGCACCCCTCTTGCCTCTTTCTGCACCTCTCTTGCCTCTTTCTGCACCCCTCTTGCCACTTTCTGCATCCCTCTTGCCTCTTTCTGCACCCCTCTTGCTTCTTTCTGCACCCTTCTTCCAATTTTCTGCACGTGTCTTGCCTCTTTCTGGCCCTCTCTTGCCTCTTTCTGCAGTTCTCTTGCCTCTTTCTGCACCTCTTTTGCTTCTTTCTGTACTTGTCTTGCCTCTTTCTGCACTCTTCTTGCCTCATTCTGCACTCTTCTTGCCTCATTCTGCACCTCTGTTGGTTCATTCTGCACTGCTCTTGCTTAATTTGCACATCTCTTGCAAATTTCTGCACCCATCTCGCCCCTTTCTTCACTCCTCTTCCCTCTTTCTGCACTTCTCTTGCCTCTGTCTGCACCCCTCTTACCTCTTTCTGCACTTCTCTTGCTTCTTTTTGCACCTCACTTGCTTCTTTCTGCACCATTCTTGCCTCTTTCTGCAACCCTCTTACCTCTTTCTGCACCTCTTTTGCTTCTTTCTGCACATCTCTTGCCTCTTTCTGCATCCTTCTTCCCTTCTCCTGCACCTCTCTTGCCTCTTTCCGTACCTCTCTTGCCTCTTTCTGCAGTTCTCTTGCCTCTTTCTGCACCTCTTTTGCTTCTTTCTGTACTTCTCTTGCCTCTTTCTGCACATCTCTTCTGCTTTCTGCACCTCCCATCTTTCTGCACCTCTTTTGCTTCTTTCTGGACCTCTCTTGCTTATTTCTTCTGCATTTCTGTTGCTTCTTTCTGTACCCCTCTTCCCTCTTTCTGCACCTCTCTTGCCTCTTTCTGCACCTTGTTTGCTTCTTTCTGCACTTCTCTTGCTTCTTTCAGAACCTCTCGTGCTTCTTTTTGCACCCCTCTTGCTTTTTCTTCTGCATTTCTGTTCCTTCTTTCTGCACCCCTGTTCTCTCTTTCTGTACCTTTGTTGCCTGTTGCTGCACCTCTTTTCCCTCTTTCTGCACTTCTCTTGCCTCTTTCTGTACTTCTCTTGCCTCTTTCTGCATTTCTGTTGCTTCTTTCTGCACCCCTCTTGCCTGTTTCTGCACCTCACTTGCTTCTTTCTGTACCTCTCTTGCCTGTTTCTGCACCTCTCTTGCCTGTTTCTGCACCTCTCTTCCCTCTTTCTGCACTTCTCATGCCTCTTTCTGCACCCCTCTTGCCTCTTTCTGCACCTCTATTGGTTCTTTCTCCACTGCTCTTGCTTCTTTCTGCACCTCTCTTGTAAATTTCTGCACCCCTCTTGCCTCTTTCTGCACTCCTCTTCCCTCTTTCTGCACCTCTCTTGCCTCTGTCTGTACCTCTCTTGCTTCTTTGTGCACCCCTCGTGCCTCTTTCTGCACCTCTTTTTCTTCTTTCCGCACTTCTCTTGCCTAGTTCTGCACTCCTATTGCCTCTTTCTGCACCTCTGTTGGTTCTTTTGCACTACTATTGATTCTTTCTGCACCTCTATTGCAAATTTCTGCCACCTTCTTCCCGCTTTCTGCAACTCTCTTTACTCAGTCTGCACCCCTGTTCCCCATTTCTGCACCTTTTAGCCTGTTTATGCAACTCTGTTTCTTATTTTTGCAGCTCTCTTGCCTCCTTCTGTACGTATGTTGCTTCTTTTTGCATTTCTCTTGCCTCTTTCTGCACCCCTTTAGCCTCTTTCTGCACCCCTATTGCTTCTTTCTGCACTTCTCTTGCTTCTTTCTGTACATCTCTTGCTTCTTTCTGCACTCTTCTTACCTCTTCCTGCACCCCTTTTTCCTCTTTCTGCACCTCTGTTGCCTATTGCTGCACCTATCTTGCCACTTTATGCACTCCTTTTGCGTCTTTCTGCAACCCTTTTTCCTCTTTCTGCACTTCTATTGCCTGTTTCTGTACTTCTCTTGCCTCTTTCTACGCCTCTGTTGCTTCTTTCTGCACTTCTCTTGCTTCTTTCTGCACCCCTGTTGCCTCTTTCTGCACCTCTCTTGCCTCTTTATGCGCCCCTCTTGCCTCCTTCCGCACATCTCTTGCTTCTTTCTTCATCCCTCTTGCCTCTTTCTGCACCCCTCTTGCCTCTTTCTGCACCTCTTTTGCTTCTTTCTATACTTCTCTTGCTCCTTTCTGTACCCGTCTTGCCTCTTTCTGCACCTCTGTTGTTTCTATCTGCACTTCTCTTGCTTCTTTCTGCACTTCTCTTGCTTCTTTCTGCACCCCTATTGCCTCTCTCTGCACCCCTCTTGCCTCTTTCTGCACATCTCTTGCTTCTTTCTTCACCCCTTTTGCCTCTTTCTGCACCCTTCTTCCCTTTTCCGTCATGTCTCTTGGTTCATTCTGCAACTATCTTGCCTCTTTCTGCAGTTCTCTCCCCTCCCTCTGCACCTCTGATGCAGTCTTTCTGTACCCCTCTTGCCCCTTTCTGCACCTCACTTACCTCTTTCTGAACCACTGTTGCTTCATTCTGCGCTTCTGTTGCTTCATTTTGCACCTCTCTTGCTTCTTTCTGCACCCCTCTTGCCTCTTTCTCCACCCCTCTTCCCTCTTTCTACACTTATCTCGCCTCTGTCTGCACCCCTGTTCCCTCTTTCTGCACCTCTTTTGCCTGTTTCTGCAACTCTCTAGCACTTTCTGCAGTTATCTTCCCTCCCTCTCCACCTCTGTTGTATCTTTCTGTACCCCACTTGCCTCTTTCTGCACACTTCTTGCCTCTGTCTGCACCTCTGTTGGTTCTTTCTGTACCCCTCTGCTCTTGCTTCTTTATGCACATCTTTTGCCTCTTCCTGTACCTCGCTTGCTTCTTTCTGCACTTCTCTTGTCTCTTTCAGAACCTCTCTTGCTTCTTTTTGCACCCCTCTTGCTTTTTTCTTCTGCATTTCAGTTGCTTCTTTCTGCACCCCTGTTCTCTCTTTCTGTACCTCTGTTGCCTGTTTCTGCACCTCTTTTGCCTCTTTCTGCACTTCTCTTGCCTCTTTATGCACTTCTCTTGCCTCTTTCTGCATTTCTGTTGCTTCTTTCCGCAACCCTCTTGCCTGTTTCTGCACCTAACTTACCTCTTTCTGTACCTCTCTTGGTGTTTCTGCACCTCTCTTTCCTCTTTCTGCACTTCTTTTGCCTCTTTCTGCTCCCCTCTTGCCTCTTTCTGCACTCCTCTTCACTCTTTATGCACTTCTCTTGCCTCTGTCTGTACCCCTGTTCCCTCTTTATGCACCCTTCTTCCCTCTCTGTGCACCTCGCTTGTGTCTTTCTAAACCTCTCTTGCTTCTTTCTGTACCCCTCTTGCCTCTTTCTGCACCTCTTTTTCTTCTTTCTGCACTTTTCTTGCCTCTTTCTGCACTCCTCTTGCCTATTTCTTCACCTCTGTTGTTTCTTTTGCACTACTCTTGATTCTTTCTGCACCTCTTTTGCAAATTTCTGCACCCCTCTTGCCTATTTCTGCACTCTTATTCCCTCTATCTGCAGCTCTCCTGCCTCTGTCTGCACCTCTGTTCCCTCTTTCTGCACATCTTTTTCCTGTTTCTGCAACTCTGTTGCCTCTTTTTGCAGCTCTCTTGCCTCCTTCTGTACATCTGTTGCTTCTTTCTGCTCTTCTCTTGCCTCTTTCTGCACCCCTCTAGCCTCTTTCTGCACACCTATTGCTTCATTATGCACTTCTCTTGCTTCTTTCTGTACCTCTCTTGCTTCTTTCCGCACTCCTCTTCCTCTTTCTGCATCCCCTGTTCCTCTTTCTGCACCTCTCTTGCCTCTTGCTGCAGTTCTCTTGCCTGTTTCTGCACCTCTTTTGCTTCTTTCTGCATCTCTCTTGCTTATTTCTGCACCTCTTTTGCTTATTTCTGCACCCCTGTTGCCTCTTTCTGCACCTCTCTTGCCTCTTTCTGCACCCTTCTTGCCTCTTTTGGCACCTCACTTGCTTATTTCTGCACTCCTCTTGCGTCTTCCTGCACCCTTTTCACTTTTCCTGCAAGTCTCTTGGTTCATTCTGCACTGCTATTGCCTCTTTCTGCACCCCTCTTGCCTCTTTCTGCACCTCTTTTGCTTCTTTCTGCACTTCTCTTGCCTCTTTCCGCACCCCTTTGCCTCTATCTGCACCTCTGTTTGTTCTTGCTGCACTGCTCTTGCTTCTTTCTGCAACTCTCTTGCAAATTTCTGCACCCCCCTTTCCTCTTTCTGCACTTCTCTTGCGTCTATCTGCACCCCTGTTCCCTCTTTCGGCACCTCTTTTGTCTGTTTCTGAAACTCTCTTGCCTCTTTCTGCAGTACTCTTGCCTCCTGCTGAACCTGTGTTGCCTCTTTCTGCACCCCTCTTGCCTCTTTCTGCACCCCTCTTGCCTTTTTCTGCACCCTTATTGCTTCATTCTGCACTTCTTTTGCTTCTATCTGTACCCCTCTTGCCTCTTTCTGCGCACTTCTTCCCTCTTTGTGCACCTCTCTTTCCTCTTTCTGTACCTCTCTTGCCTCTTTCTGCACCCCTCTTGCCTCTTTCTGCACCTCTCTTGCCTCTTTCTGCACCCCTCTTGCCACTTTCTGCATCCCTCTTGCTTCTTTCTGCACCCCTCTTGCTTCTTTCTGCACCCTTCTTCCAATTTTCTGCACGTGTCTTGCCTCTTTCTGCACCTCTCTTGCCTCTTTCTGCAGTTCTCTTGCCTCTTTCTGCACCTCTTTTGCTTCTTTCTGTACTTGTCTTGCCTCTTTCTGCACTCTTCTTGCCTCATTCTGCACCTCTGTTGGTTCATTCTGCACTGCTCTTGCTTAATTTTACACATCTCTTGCAAATTTCTGCACCCATCTGGCCCCTTTCTTCACTCCTCTTCCCTCTTTCTGCACTTCTCTTGCCTCTGTCTGCACCCCTGTTCCCTCTTTCTGCACCTATTTTGCCTGTTTCTGCAACTCTCTTGCCTCTTTCTGCAGTTCGTTTCCTCACTTCTGCATCTTTGTTGCCTCTTTCTGCACCCCTCTTGCCTCTTTTTGCACCCCTCTTACCTCTTTCTGTCCCCTGTTGCTTCATTCTGCACTTCTCTTGCTTCTTTTTGCACCTCACTTGCTTCTTTCTGCACCATTCTTGCCTCTTTCTGCAACCCTCTTACCTCTTTCTGCACCTCTTTTGCTTCTTTCTGCACATCTCTTGCCTCTTTCTGCATCCTTCTTCCCTTCTCCTGCACCTCTCTTGCCTCTTTCCGCACCTCTCTTGCCTCTTTCTGCAGTTCTCTTGCCTCTTTCTGCACCTCTTTTGCTTCTTTCTGTACTTCTCTTGCCTCTTTCTGCACATCTCTTCTGCTTTCTGCACCTCCCATCTTTCTGCACCTCTTTTGCTTCTTTCTGGACCTCTCTTGCTTTTTTCTTCTGCATTTCTGTTGCTTCTTTCTATACCCCTCTTCCCTCTTTCTGCACCTCTCTTGCCTCTTTCTGCACCTCGTTTGCTTCTTTCTGCACTTCTCTTGCTTCTTTCAGAACCTCTCTTGCTTCTTTTTGCATCCCTCTTGCTTTTTCTTCTGCATTTCTGTTCCTTCTTTCTGCACCCCTGTTCTCTCTTTCTGTACCTTTGTTGCCTGTTGCTGCACCTCTTTTGCCTCTTTCTGCACTGCTCTTGCCTCTTTCTGAACTTCTCTTGCCTCTTTCTGCATTTCTGTTGCTTCTTTCTGCACCCCTCTTGCCTGTTTCTGCACCTCACTTGCTTCTTTCTGTACCTCTCTTGCCTGTTTCTGCACCTCTCTTCCCTCTTTCTGCACTTCTCATGCCTCTTTCTGCACCCCTCTTGCCTCTTTCTGCACCTCTATTGGTTCTTTCTCCACTGCTCTTGCTTCTTTCTGCACCTCTCTTGTAAATTTCTGCACCCCTCTTGCCTCTTTCTGCACTCCTGTTCCCTCTTTCTGCACCTCTCTTGCCTCTGTCTGTACCTCTCTTGCTTCTTTGTGCACCCCTCTTGCCTCTTTCTGCACCTCTTTTTCTTCTTTCCGCACTTCTCTTGCCTAGTTCTGCACTCCTCTTGCCTCTTTCTGCACCTCTGTTGGTTCTTTTGCACTACTATTGATTCTTTCTGCACCTCTATTGCAAATTTCTGCCACCTTCTTCCCGCTTTCTGCAACTCTCTTTACTCAGTCTGCACTCCTGTTCCCCATTTCTGCACCTTTTAGCCTGTTTATGCAACTCTGTTGCTTATTTTTGCTGCTCTCTTGCCTCCTTCTGTACGTCTGTTGCTTCTTTCTGCACTTCTCTTGCCTCTCTCTGCGCCCCTTTAGCCTCTTTCTGCACCCCTATTGCTTCTTTCTGCACTTCTCTTGCTTCTTTCTGTACATCTCTTGCTTCTTTCTGCACTCTTCTTACCTCTTCCTGCACCCCTTTTTCCTCTTTCTGCACCTCTGTTGCCTTTTTCTGCACCTATCTTGCCACTTTATGCACTCCTTTTGCGTCTTTCTGCAACCCTTTTTCCTCTTTCTGCACTTCTATTGCCTGTTTCTGTACTTCTCTTGCCTCTTTCTACGCCTCTGTTGCTTCTTTCTGCACTTCTCTTGCTTCTTTCTGCACCCCTGTTGCCTCTTTCTGCACCTCTCTTGCCTCTTTATGCGCCCCTCTTGCCTCCTTCCGCCCATCTCTTGCTTCTTTCTTCATCCCTCTTGCCTCTTTCTGCACCCCTCTTGCCTCTTTCTGCACCTCTTTTGCTTCTTTCTATACTTCTCTTGCTCCTTTCTGTACCCGTCTTGCCTCTTTCTGCACCTCTGTTGTTTCTATCTGCACTTCTCTTGCTTCTTTCTGCACTTCTCTTGCTTCTTTCTGCACCCTATTGCCTCTCTCTGCACTTCTCTTGCCTCTTTATTCACCCCTCTTGCCTCTTTCTGCAAATCTCTTGCTTCTTTCTTCACCCCTTTTGCCTCTTTCTGCACCCTTCTTCCCTTTTCCGTCATGTCTCTTGGTTCATTCTGCAACTATCTTGCCTCTTTCTGCAGTTCTCTCCCCTCCCTCTGCAACTCTGATGCAGTCTTTCTGTACCCCTCTTGCCCCTTTCTGCACCTCACTTACCTCTTTCTGAACCACTGTTGCTTCATTCTGCGCTTCTGTTGCTTCATTTTGCACCTCTCTTGCTTCTTTCTGCACCCCTCTTGCCTCTTTCTCCACCCCTCTTCCCTCTTTCTACACTTATCTCGCCTCTGTCTGCACCCCTGTTCCCTCTTTCTGCACCTCTTTTGCCTGTTTCTGCAACTCTCTAGCACTTTCTGCAGTTATCTTCCCTCCCTCTCCACCTCTGTTGTATCTTTCTGTACCCCACTTGCCTCTTTCTGCAGACCTCTTGCCTCTGTCTGCACCTCTGTTGGTTCTTTCTGTACCCCTCTGCTCTTGCTTCTTTATGCACATCTTTTGCCTCTTCCTGTACCTCGCTTGCTTCTTTCTGCACTTCTCTTGTTTCTTTCAGAACCTCTCTTGCTTCTTTTTGCACCCCTCTTGCTTTTTTCTTCTGCATTTCAGTTGCTTCTTTCTGCACCCCTGTTCTCTCTTTCTGTACCTCTGTTGCCTGTTTATGCACCTCTTTTGCCACTTTCTGCACTTCTCTTGCCTCTTTCTGCACTTCTCTTGCCTCTTTCTCCATTTCTGTTGCTTCTTTCCACAACCCTCTTGCCTGTTTCTGCACCTAACTTGCCTCTTTCTGTACCTCTCTTGCCTCTTTCTGCACCTCTCTTTCCTCTTTCTGCACTTCTTTTGCCTCTTTCTGCTCCCCTCTTGCCTCTTTCTGAACTCCTCTTCACTCTTTCTGCACTTCTCTTGCCTCTCTCTGTACCCCTGTTCCCTCTTTATGCACCCTTCTTCCCTCTCTGTGCACCTCGCTTGTGTCTTTCTAAACCTCTCTTGCTTCTTTCTGTACCCCTCTTGCCTCTTTCTGCACCTCTTTTTCTTCTTTCTGCACTTTTCTTGCCTCTTTCTGCACTCCTCTTGCCTATTTCTTCACCTCTGTTGTTTCTTTTGGACTACTCTTGATTCTTTCTGCACCTCTTTTGCAAATTTCTGCACCCCTCTTGCCTATTTCTGCACTCTTATTCCCTCCATCTGCAGCTCTCCTGCCTCTGTCTGCACCTCTGTTCCCTCTTTCTGCACATCGTTTTCCTGTTTCTGCAACTCTGTTGCCTCTTTTTGAAGCTCTCTTGCCTCCTTCTGTACATCTGTTGCTTCTTTCTGCTCTTCTCTTGCCTCTTTCTGCACCCCTCTAGCCTCTTTCTGCACACCTATTGCTTCATTATGCACTTCTCTTGCTTCTTTCTGTACCTCTCTTGCTTCTTTCTGCACTCCTCTTCCTCTTTCTGCATCCCCTTTTCCTCTTTCTGCACCTCTCTTGCCTCTTTCTGCAGTTCTCTTGCCTGTTTCTGCACCTCTTTTGCTTCTTTCTGCATCTCTCTTGCTTCTTTCTGCACCTCTTTTACTTATTTCTGCACCCCTGTTGCCTCTTTCTGCACCCCTCTTGCCTCTTTTGGCACCTCACTTGCTTCTTTCTGCACTCCTCTTGCGTCTTCCTGCACCCTTTTCCCTTTTCTTGCAAGTCTCTTGGTTCATTCTGCACTGCTATTGCCTCTTTCTGCATCCCTCTTGCCTCTTTCTGCACCTCTTTTGCTTCTTTCTGCACTTCTCTTGCCTCTTTCTGCACCCCTTTTGCCTCTATCTGCACCTCTGTTTGTTCTTGCTGCACTGCTCTTGCTTCTTTCTGCAACTCTCTTGCAAATTTCTGCACCCCTCTTTCCTCTTTCTGCACTTCTCTTGCGTCTGTCTGCACCCCTGTTCCCTCTTTCGGCACCTCTTTTGCCTGTTTCTGAAACTCTCTTGCCTCTTTCTGCAGTACTCTTGCCTCCTGCTGCACCTGTGTTGCCTCTTTCTGCACCCCTCTTGCCTCTTTCTGCACCCCTCTTGCCTTTTTCTGCACCCCTATTGCTTCATTCTGCACTTCTTTTGCTTCTATCTGCACCCCTCTTGCCTCTTTTTGCACCCCTCTTACCTCTTTCTGTCCCCTGTTGCTTCATTCTGCACTTCTCTTGCTTCTTTATGCACCTCTCTTGCCTCTTTCTGCACCCCTCTTGCCTCTTTCTGCATCCCTCTTGCCTCTTTCTGCACCTCTCTTGCTTCTTTCTGCACCCTTCTTCCAATTTCCTGCACGTCTCTTGCCTCTTTCTGCACCTCTCTTGCCTCTTTCTGCAGTTCTCTTGCCTCTTTCTGCACCTCTTTTGCTTCTTTCTGTACTTGTCTTGCCTCTTTCTGCACTGTTCTTGCCTCATTCTGCACCTCCGTTGGTTCATTCTGCACTGCTCTTGCTTAATTTTACACATCTCTTGCAAATTTCTGCACCCATCTGGCCCCTTTCTTCACTCTTCTTCGCTCTTTCTGCACTTCTCTTGCCTCTGTCTGCACCCCTGTTCCCTCTTTCTGCACCTATTTTGCCTGTTTCTGCAACTCTCTTGCCTCTTTCTGCAGTTCTTTTCCTCACTTCTGCACCTCTGTTGCCTCTTTCTGCACCCCTCTTGCCTCTTTTTGCACCCCTCTTACCTCTTTCTGTCCCCTGTTGCTTCATTCTGCACTTCTCTTGCTTCTTTATGCACCTCTCTTGCCTCTTTCTGCACCCCTCTTGCCTCTTTCTACATCCCTCTTGCCTCTTTCTGCACCTCTCTTGCTTCTTTCTGCACCCTTCTTCCAATTTCCTGCACGTCTCTTGCCTCTTTCTGCACCTCTCTTGCCTCTTTCTGCAGTTCTCTTGCCTCTTTCTGCACCTCTTTTGCTTCTTTCTGTACTTGTCTTGCCTCTTTCTGCACTGTTCTTGCCTCATTCTGCACCTCCATTGGTTCATTCTGCACTGCTCTTGCTTAATTTTACACATCTCTTGCAAATTTCTGCACCCATCTGGCCCCTTTCTTCACTCTTCTTCGCTCTTTCTGCACTTCTCTTGCCTCAGTTTGCACCCCTGTTCCCTCTTTCTGCACCTATTTTGCCTGTTTCTGCAACTCTCTTGCCTCTTTCTGCAGTTCGTTTCCTCACTTCTGCACCTCTGTTGCCTCTTTCTGCACCCCTCTTGCCTCTTTTTGCACCCCTCTTACCTCTTTCTGTCTCCTGTTGCTTCATTCTGCACTTCTCTTGCTTCTTTTTGCACCTCACTTGCTTCTTTCTGCACCATTCTTGCCTCTTTCTGCAACCCTCTTACCTCTTTCTGCACCTCTTTTGCTTCTTTCTGTACCTCTCTTGCCTCTTTCTGCACCCTTCTTCCCTTCTCCTGCACCTGTCTTGCCTCTTTCCGCACCTCTCTTGCCTCTTTCTGCAGTTCTCTTGCCTCTTTCTGCACCTCTTTTGCTTCTTTCTGTACTTCTCTTGCCTTTTTCTGCACCCCTCTTGCCTCTTTCTGCACATCTCTTCTGCTTTCTGCACCTCCCATCTTTCTGCACCTCTCCTGCTACTTTCTGGACCTCTCTTGCTTTTTTCTTCTGCATTTCTGTTGCTTCTTTCTGTACCCCTCTTCCCTCTTTCTGCACCTCTCTTGCCTCTTTATGCACCTCGTTTGCTTCTTTCTGCACTTCTCTTGCTTCTTTCAGAACCTCTTGCTTCTTTTTGCACCCCTCTTGCTTTTTTCTTCTGCATTTCTGTTGCTTCTTTCTGCACCCCTGTTCTCTCTTTCTGTACCTTTGTTGCCTGTTGCTGCACCTCTTTTGCCTCTTTCTGCACTTCTGTTGCCTCTTTCTGCATTTCTGTTGCTTCTTTCTGCACCCCTCTTGCCTGTTTCTGCACCTCACTTGCTTCTTTCTGTACCTCTCTTCCCTGTTTCTGCACCTCTCTTCCCTCTTTCTGCACTTCTCATGTCTCTTTCTGCACCCCTCTTGCCTGTTTCTGCACCTCTTTTGCTTCTTTCTGCATCTCTCTTGCTTCTTTCTGCACCTCTCTTGTAAATTTCTGCACCCCTCTTGCCTCTTTTTGCACTCCTCTTCCCTCTTTCTGCACTTCTCTTGCCTCTGTCTGTACCCCTGTTCCCTCTTTCGGCACCCTTCTTCCCTCTATGTGTACCTCTCTTGTGTCTTTCTATACCTCTCTTGCTTCTTTGTGCACCCCTCTTGCCTCTTTCTGCACCTCTTTTTCTTCTTTCCGCACTTCTCTTGCCTAGTTTTGCACTCCTCTTGCCTCCTTCTGCACCTCTGTTGGTTCTTTTGCACTACTCTTTATTCTTTCTGCACCTCTCTTGCAAATTTCTGCAACCTTCTTCCCGCTTTCTGCAACTCTCTTTACTCAGTCTGCACCCCTGTTCCCCATTTCTGCACCTTTTTTGCCTGTTTATGCAACTCTGTTGCTTATTTTTGCAGCTCTCTTGCCTCCTTCTGTATGTCTGTTGCTTCTTTCTGCACTTCTCTTGCCTCTTTCTGCACCCCTTTAGCCTCTTTCTGCACCCCTATTGCTTCTTTCTGCACTTCTCTTGCTTCTTTCTGTACATCTCTTGCTTCTTTCTGCACTCTTCTTACCTCTTCCTGCACCCCTTTTTCCTCTTTCTGCACCTCTGTTGCCTATTTCCGCACCTATCTTGCCACTTTATGCGCTCCTTCTGCGTCTTTCCGCAACCCTTTTTCCTCTTTCTGCACTTCTATTGCCTGTTTCTGTACCTCTCTTGCCTCTGTCTGCACTTCTCTTGCCTCTTTCTACGCCTCTGTTGCTTCTTTCTGCACTTCTCTTGCTTCTTTCTGCACCCCTGTTGCCTCTTTCTGCACCTCTCTTGCCTCTTTATGCACCCATCTTGCCTCCTTCTGCACATCTTTTGCTTCTTTCTTCATCCCTCTTGCCTCTTTCTGCACCCCTCTTGCCTCTTTTTGCACCTCTTTTGCTTCTTTCTACACTTCTCTTGCTCCTTTCTGTACTCCTCTTGCCTCTTTCTGCACCTCTGTTGCTTCTATCTGTAGGAGAGTAGGATCTGCTTCACATGGGTACCCCCACTTTTTGCTGATGCTTCACTGTTTTTCGACATTAGTCTGGCTGGGGCCCTGCTAATCAGAACCCCAGTGTAGGAGAGTAGGATCTGCTTCACATGGGTACCCCCACTTTTTGCTGATGCTTCACTGTTTTTCGACATTAGTCTGGCTGGGGCCCTGCTAATCAGAACCCCAGCCTAGCTGCTTCCTCTCTAAAATGGTTTCCATGTGCCTTAGGCACATCACTGATTGGGATCTGGAGTGCCCTTATAAGTCCCTAGTATATGGTATACTATGTACCAAGGGCATAGGTACCTCAGAGGCCTGCCAGGGGCTGCAGCATGTATTATGCCACCCCTGGAAGGCCATCCAAACTGACACCACAGGTCTGCTACTGCAGCCTGGGTAAGGTGGTGCATGCACCCCTTACTGTGATATAGGTTACCTATATCACGAAATACATACACACATATAAACCTATAAGTCACTCCTAAGGCAGGCCTTATCAATCCTAAAGGCAGAGTGCGTGGTTCCTATGTGAGAGGGTGCCCCTGCATGAGCAGGGCCCCTCTGCAGCGTTCGGAGACCATCTCTGATGCTGTTTGTAGTGCAGCCTGACCATATACTCTTAAGCGCATTATATCCTCGCGGTAAAATGCTAACTTTGGAATGGCTGCACCTAAACATGTCGTGTTTGGTGTCAAACATCTTGGAATACTACCCCCCGCCAATCCTGGCGGCGGGGGTAGCATTCCACCCTTCTAGAGGGAAAGACATGTTAACTCTGACTAGTCCGGTAACTTCTTTCCAGAGCCCTGGCATCACAAAATGGATGCTGCTGCCACAGACACGAGTCTGGCCTCCTGCTGCTGGACGAAACTCCGGCAGGGGAGGCCTGGACAATAGGTTTCCTGTCCCAGGGAGGTGTGACCACCTCCCCAGACAGGATAATGTGTATTGGGGCTGGGCGGGAGCACTTTCGGGTGCTTTGAAGTCCTGCACTGGGGGCACATTTGGTGTCCCTGTGCATACCCCAGTTCAAACCGGATCAGGGGCTTGCAGCCCCTGCTTTGGCGCGAACTGGACAAAGGGAAAGGGGTGTAGCCACCCCTCTGCCCTGACCCACCCATAGGTGGGGCCACAGAGTAGTCCAACCCCTATCTTTAGTATAAAGGTAGGAACCCAGTCCTTAGGACTTTAGATTATCCCTGGACGAAACTCTGAAACTGAATCCTGGACCTTCGACGCTCTACTCACGATTAGAGGACTGAAGAATCTCCCTTGGGGTCAAGGAGTGACTCCCCTGCTTGGCAGGCACCAAAGAAGCATCTGTCCGGTTCGCATTTCTGAAGCTCCCGTCGGACGCCGAAGTCATCGCATCACCAGAGGTGGATTCTCAGACTTCCCCGAGGCTACCCTGAGTCCCCAGCAAAGCTGAGGCCCGTGGCTATCGTGGGTGACTTGAGACCGTGACCCCTGGACACCGAGCACATTTGCAAGTGCATCCTCTTCTGGGTCTCCCAAGAAGTCGTGCTTTGGGCTCCGAGTAGCCCTAGCCTCCAGCACCACCTGCACCGAAGATCACTGGCCCCCACTCCACGAGTGTCCTGTAAGCCAGATCCACGTGCGGCGTCACGAGGCTCCTTCGCGGTCGCTAGCCCGTTGGCTAGTAGCCCTTAACGAAGGCCAATCCTTTTCTTACTTGGCATCCTGGTTGCTCCAGGCCTGCCCTCACTTACCCTCGCTGGGTGAGTTCCACAGACCTTGCTGGTCTGCACCATCGACGATCTACATCTTCACCGAGACTTGCCGTTGCCAAGGCTTGTTGGGTCCAATCCGGTCGCCGACACCTCAGCACTCGACAGACATCGTGTACCAGCCCGAATCCTGCTCCTGGTCACCGACAACGCCTCCTGGACCTCGTGGCTGAAGAGTCAAGACGACCGTCAACGCACCTGAAGCACTCGACATCGGTGGGCATCTGTCCATCGCCTTCCTGGTCACTGGCTAGTGACCCAGACTCTGTCCCCTCTGCTTTCAGGTTCTTCAGAACTCCGATCCACTCTTGGATCCACCCGGACACTTTTCTCTTGGCCGCCAGCAGCACTTTGCAGCAGATCGCCATTCGAATCGACGACGAAACCCGACCCCGAAAGGCACCTATGCACCCGGCTTCCCTGGGTGAGGTAACACGAGTACTCCGGTGCTCCCGTGGGTAGAGACTCTTCAAAGTCCTAGATCTCAAAGGGTTTTGTCCTAGTCCTCTTTTAAGTGTCCCTTTTCTCTATTTTCCCGATCCCGACTTTCTCCATAGAAGTCAACGGCGTATCGCGGTTGTGTATTTACACTGCACGCGTCTCCCGTAGGTCCCCTGTGTCACTACCTTGGGTGGTTCCTTGTGGTCCAAGCACTTCTAGAGGCTCTAGGCCTAGTGTCTAGTTCAGTCGTGGTTCGCATACCACTTTATTGGTATATGGTTTGGTACGCCCCTAGGGCCCAAACGTGTATTTGTGCTATTACTGTGAATTAATAACTTATAACTTATGTACTTCGAACTCTAGCCTCATAAAGAGACTAGAGGGGTGTGTTTAGCAATAAATACATATATTTTGAATATATACCTGGTGTGGTGCTCTTTCATTTGGTCACTCAAGAGATTATAGACTGGTAAAACAAGCTGCTTTACATTCCTTCAAGACTTAGCCTGAAGGCTGCTCTCCATAGCTACCACTAGGATAGCTTTCAATAAGGTTGTCTTTAACCTATCTCCAATAAGGGGTTGTTTGGACTGGTGCAAGGTGCCCACTATAATTAGTGGACAGCATATACCAGGCCAACTTCTCACATTGGTGTGCAGCGTGTGGGATTCCAGCTTGCTATTGTTTTACCAGATAATCTCAATTGAATTGATCAACTGAAAACCACTAAAGGTACCTAAGGTACATATAATTTAAGCTTAGAATACAGTAAGTTCTACTGAACTTAGAGTTGTGTGTTAAGGGATAGCACAACCCTTTCTACAACTCAAGAGAGTTTAGTAGGCCACACTAGAGTAGGTAGTGCATACACCACACCACACTAGTAATGTCTTTAAGGGCAGGATCCAAAGAATCCTTGCAGGAAGCCATTGAGCTTCCACCCTCCAAGTATGATACACTCCCATTCTTGGAATTGAGAGCTTTATGTAACTTGAGAAAAATAAGGACAGGCCAAAGCCCCACCACCCAACACCTCAAGGAGTTGTTGGTGGCTTATGACCTTAGTAAGCCTGTGGGGACTGAAGGGGTAGGAGCTGAGGGTGGGGCAGGAGAAGAGGAGGAGGCCAGGGGTACCAATACCCCCAGCCCCCCTCTGAAACTGGCCAGGAGGGTGACAATGACCCTGACCTGGATAACCCAATCCCTCCTGTGGACGATGATGAGGATGATCAGGATGACACCCTCTTTGTCCCCCAGGAAGGATTAAGAGTGTGCCCAGGAAGTCTAGATCTCCTTCTCAGGAGTCTAACCACTCTGGCACCTCTATAGGGAGCTCTGTCTCTTCTCACAGGAGGGAATCCTCTCATGAGAGGAGAGCCAGACTGGTCCAGTATGAGGAAACTCAGCTGGAAATCAGAAAAAAGCAATTGGCTTTAGATAGGGAATCCCTAGATCTCCTTAGAGAGAGAAGAAAGTTGGGACTAGAGTCCCATGGTGGCAGCCATGTCCCTAGAGACAGGGAAAGGTCCTATGACCATAGGAACCTGAGCAAGATTGTCCCTCCCTACCAGAGTGGGGATGATATCCACAAATGGATAACTGCATTAGAGAGGGCCTGTAAGGTACAGAAGGTCCCTCAAGAGCAGTGGGCAGCAATCTTGTGGCTCTCCTTTGCTGACAAAGGTAGAGATAAGCTCCTCACTGTTAGAGAGGAGGATGCTGATAATTACAAGGTCTTGAAGAGTGCTCTTATTGATGGGTTTGGCCTAACCACTGAACAGTACAGGTTGAAGTTCAGAGACACCCAAAAAGCACAGACTCAAGACTGGGTAGACTATGTGGATTGTTCTGCCAAGGCTCTGGAAGGCTGGTTGATGGGCAGTAAGGTGTGTGACTTCTCAGGATTGTACAATCTGATAATGAGGGAGCAGATTCTTAATAACTGTCAAAATCAGCTGTTGCATCAATACCTGGTAGACTCTGATCTGACCTCTCCCCAAGAATTGGGAAAGAAGGCAGACAAATGGGTCAGGACCAGGGTGAAGCAGAAGGTACAGAACCAAGGTGGGGAAACCAAGAAGCAAGATGCTAAGAACTCTGACAAGGGTGGGGAGAAGGGTAAAGATCAAAAGTCTTCATCAGGCCCCCAAAAATCTTCTTCTGGTGGGGATTCACAGTCTACCAAAGGGAAAGGCCAAAGAAAACCATGGTGCAAGGTCTGTAAGCAAAAGACCCACTGGACCAGTGATTGCACCAAGTCCAAAGACTCCAGTCCAGCACCCACCAATGCCCCTAAGGCACCTGTTCCCCCTAGTACAGTTGGTGGAAGTGCTCCAGCAAAGGGTTTAGTAGGGTTCACCCTGGGAACTGAGTTGGGCTCTGACTTAGTCAGAGAACTGACTCAGGCTGTGTTAGTCTGTGATGGAGGCATGGATGTGACCTCCACTGTGAGTCCCAGTAATCTGGGCAAGTACAGACAACAGCCTTTAATTAATGGACGTGAGGCTTTGGCATTTAGGGACACAGGGGCAAGTGTCACAATGGTGACACAAGACCTTGTGCTTCCTGGGCAAGTTATGCTTGGTGAGATGTACCAAGTGACCAATGCTAGCAATGTCAGAACAGACCATACTCTGGCAGTTGTTAACTTCTCCTGGGGAGGGGTAACTGGCCTTAAGAAGGTTGTGGTAAGTGCAAACCTACCAGTCGAATGCTTGCTTGGCAATGACTTAGAGACTTCTGCTTGGGCAGAAGTGGAGCTCAGGACCCATGCAGAAATGCTGGGGATCCCTGCAGATGTGTTTGCTGTGACCAGGTCACAAGCCAAAATGTCTAGCACTGAACAGGCCTTGGATTCTGGAAGAATGGACCAAGTGCCTTCCAAGAGGAGGAGTAGTAGGGTTAAGGCAGTGCCTTCCCCTTGGCTCAGGAGGAAGATCAGTCCCTTGAGGGGGATGATCTCAGCCCTGAAGAAGGAACTGTCCCAGAGGAACTTGAACCTGACCAGGTTGAGTTCTTGGGGACAGGGGGACCTTCTAGGGCAGATCTGAGCCAGGAGCAGCAGAGCTGCCCCTCCCTTGAACCCCTCAGACAGCAAGCTGCTGCTGAGGCTGCTGGGAAAGCTAGTGGTCCCCATACAGTGTATTGGGATGATGGACTCCTGTACTCAGAGAGTAGAGACCCCAAGCCTGGTGCTACCAGGAGGTTGGTAATACCTTTGAAGTTCAGGGGCTTCCTATTGACCCTAGCCCATGATATTCCCTTAGCAGGTCACCTGGGCCAGAACAAGACTTGGGACAGAATTGTCCCTCACTTTCACTGGCCCCACATGTCTGAAGACAGTAAGGAGTTTTGTCGCTCCTGTGTAACCTGCCAAGCCAGTGGCAAAGCAGGTGGCACTACAAAGGCCCCCTGATACCACTACCTGTGGTGGGGGTGCCCTTTGAAAGGGTAGGGATTGACATTGTTGGTCCCATGGATCCCCAAACAGCCTCTGGGCACAGGTTTATCCTGGTGGTAGTGGATCATGCCACCAGGTACCCAGAAGCTATTCCCCTCAGGACCACTACAGCACCTGTGGTGGCAAGGGCCCTCCTGGGAATCTTCTCAAGAGTGGGCTTTCCTAAGGAGGTAGTCTCAGACAGGGGTGCTAACTTCATGTCTGGGTACTTAAAAGCAATGTGGAAGGAGTGTGGAGTGACTTATAAGTTCACCACACCCTATCACCCACAATGCAATGGTTTAGTTGAGAGATTCAACAAAACCTTGAAGGGCATGATTAAAGGGCTCCCAGAAAAGCTTAGGCGTAGATGGGACATACTCTTGCCCTGCCTTTTATTCGCATATAGGGAGGTGCCTCAGAAGGGGTTGGTTACAGCCCTTTTGAACTTCTGTTTGGCCACCCTGTGAGGGGTCCACTGTGCTTGGTGAAGGAAGGATGGGAGTTACCTCTCAAGCCCCCAAAGCAAGATATAGTGGACTATGTACTTGGTCTCCGCTCCAGGATGGCTGAGTACATGAAAAAGGCAACCAAAAACCTTGAGGCTAGCCAGGAACTTCAAAAGGCCTGGCATGACCAAAAGGCTGTTCTGACTGTTTACCAGCCAGGACAGAAGGTGTGGGTGTTGGAGCCAGTGGCCCCAGCAGCTCTCCAAGATAAATGGAGTGGACCCCACACTATTGTTGAGCAGAAGGGTGAGGTCACTTATTTAGTAGACCTAGGAACACCCAGGAGTCCCCACAGGGTTCTCCATGTCAACAGGTTAAAACCATATGTGGACAGGGCAGACATGGGCTTGCTCATGGCTACTGATGAAGGGCAGGAGGAAGAGAGTGACCCACTCCCTGACCTGCTCTCACAGAACCCTGACGATGGGTCAGTTGATGGTGTAGCCTTGGCAGGCAGCCTCACTACCCAGCAACAAACTGACTGCAGGCAAGTCCTCAATCAGTTTAGACATATGTTTTCACTGACACCCAGTCAGACCACCTGGTGCACTCATGAAGTGGACACTGGGGACAGTCTGCCTATTAAAAACAAGATTTATAGGCAACCTGACCATGTCAGGGACTGTATCAGGACTGAAGTCCAGAAAATGTTGGAATTGGGAGTTATTGAACCCTCAGATAGCCCTTGGGCTAGTCCAGTGGTCCTTGTACCGAAACCTCACACCAGTGGTGGAAAAAGAGAGATGAGGTTTTGTGTGGACTACAGGGGTCTCAATGCAGTCACTAGGACTGATGCCCATCCAATACCCAGGGCAGATGAGCTCATAGATACTTTGGCCTCTGCCAAATATCTCAGCACATTTGACCTAACAGCTGGCTACTGGCAGATCAGACTAGCTGATACTGCAAAGCCCAAAACAGCATTCTCGACTCCTAGTGGACATTATCAATTTGTGGTAATGCCCTTTGGTCTGAAGAATGCACCTGCCACTTTCCAGAGGATGGTGAATACAGTTCTCACAGGACTGGAAGCCTATAGTGCAGCTTATCTAGATGATATTGCTGTCTTTAGCTCCACCTGGGAGGATCACCTGGTCCACCTCAGGAATGTTTTACAGGCCCTGCAAAAGGCAGGCCTGACTATCAAGGCCACTAAGTGCCAGATAGGGCAGAGTCAGGTTGTGTACCTGGGCCACCTTGTGGGTGGAGGCCAGGTTCAACCTTTGCAGAGCAAGATCCAGACCATCATGGACTGGACTGCTCCCACTACCCAGACTCAGGTGAGAGCCTTCTTAGGCCTGACTGGGTACTATAGGAGATTTGTCAAGGGGTATGGATCAATAGTGACACCCCTGAATGACTTAACTTCTAAGAAAATGCCCAAAAAGGTTCAGTGGACAGTTAGCTGTCAAAAGGCATTTGATGACCTCAAGCAGGCCATGTGCACTGCTCCAATTCTGCAGAGTCCTGATTACTCCAAAAAGTTCATTGTTCAAACTGATGCATCTGAATTGGGGGTAGGGGCTGTACTGTCACAATTGAATGAAGAAGGTCAGGATCAGCCAGTAGCTTTTATTAGCAGAAGGCTGACCCCTAGAGAGAAACGTTGGTCAGCCATAGAGAGGGAGGCCTTTGCTGTGGTCTGGGCTCTGAAGAAGTTGAGGCCATACTTGTTTGGTACACACTTCCTGGTTCAGACAGACCATAAGCCCCTCTTATGGCTAAAACAAATGAAGGGTGAAAACCCCAAACTGCTTAGGTGGTCCATTTCCCTACAGGGGATGGACTTTACAGTGGAACATAGGCCTGGGAGTAACCATGCGAATGCAGATGGACTCTCTAGGTATTTCCACTTAGAACATGAAGACTTAACTGGGCAAGGTTAGTTTAATGTCCCTACGTTTGGGGGGTTGTGTAGGAGAGTAGGATCTGCTTCACATGGGTACCCCCACTTTTTGCTGATGCTTCACTGTTTTTCGACATTAGTCTGGCTGGGGCCCTGCTAATCAGAACCCCAGCCTAGCTGCTTCCTCTCTAAAATGGTTTCCATGTGCCTTAGGCACATCACTGATTGGGATCTGGAGTGCCCTTATAAGTCCCTAGTATATGGTATACTATGTACCAAGGGCATAGGTGCCTCAGAGGCCTGCCAGGGGCTGCAGCATGTATTATGCCACCCCTGGAAGGCCATCCAAACTGACACCACAGGTCTGCTACTGCAGCCTGGGTAAGGTGGTGCATGCACCCCTTACTGTGATATAGGTTACCTATATCACGAAATACATACACACATATAAACCTATAAGTCACTCCTAAGGCAGGCCTTATCAATCCTAAAGGCAGAGTGCGTGGTTCCTATGTGAGAGGGTGCCCCTGCATGAGCAGGGCCCCTCTGCAGCATTCGGAGACCATCTCTGATGCTGTTTGTAGTGCAGCCTGACCATATACTCTTAAGCGCATTATATCCTCGCGGTAAAATGCTAACTTTGGAATGGCTGCACCTAAACATGTCGTGTTTGGTGTCAAACATCTTGGAATACTACCCCCCGCCAATCCTGGCGGCGGGGGTAGCATTCCACCCTTCTAGAGGGAAAGACATGTTAACTCTGACTAGTCCGGTAACTTCTTTCCAGAGCCCTGGCATCACAAAATGGATGCTGCTGCCACAGACACGAGTCTGGCCTCCTGCTGCTGGACGAAACTCCGGCAGGGGAGGCCTGGACAATAGGTTTCCTGTCCCAGGGAGGTGTGACCACCTCCCCAGACAGGATAATGTGTATTGGGGCTGGGCGGGAGCACTTTCGGGTGCTTTGAAGTCCTGCACTGGGGGCACATTTGGTGTCCCTGTGCATACCCCAGTTCAAACCGGATCAGGGGCTTGCAGCCCCTGCTTTGGCGCGAACTGGACAAAGAGAAAGGGGTGTAGCCACCCCTCTGCCCTGACCCACCCATAGGTGGGGCCACAGAGTAGTCCAACCCCTATCTTTGGTATAAAGGTAGGAACCCAGTCCTTAGGACTTTAGATTATCCCTGGACGAAACTCTGTAACTGAATCCTGGACCTTCGACGCTCTACTCACGATTAGAGGACAGAAGAATCTCCCTTGGGGTCAAGGAGTGACTCCCCTGCTTGGCAGGCACCAAAGAAGCATCTGTCCAGTTCGCATTTCTGAAGCTCCCGTCGGATGCCGAAGTCATCGCATCACCAGAGGTGGATTCTCAGACTTCCCGAGGCTACCCTGAGTCCCCAGCAAAGCTGAGGCCCGTGGCTATCGTGGGTGACTTGAGACCGTGACCCCTGGACACTGAGCACATTTGCAAGTGCATCCTCTTCTGGGTCTCCCAAGAAGTCGTGCTTTGGGCTCCGAGTAGCCCTAGCCTCCAGCACCACCTGCACCGAAGATCACTGGCCCCCACTCCACGAGTGTCCTGTAAGCCAGATCCACGTGCGGCGTCACGAGGCTCCTTCGCGGTCGCTAGCCCGTTGGCTAGTAGCCCTTAACGAAAGCCAATTCTTTTCTAACTTGGCATCCTGGTTGCTCCAGGCCTGCCCTCACTTACCGTCGCTGGGTGAGTTCTACAGACCTTGCTGGTCTGCACCATCGACGATCTACATCTTCACCGAGACTTGCCGTTGCCAAGGCTTGTTGGGTCCAATCCGGTCGCCGACACCTCAGCACTCGATAGACATCGTGTACCAGCCCGAATCCTGCTCCTGGTCACCGACAACGCCTCCTGGACCTCGTGGCTGAAGAGTCAAGACGACTGTCAACGCACCTGAAGCACTCAACATCGGTGGGCATCTGTCCATCGCCTTCCTGGTCACTGGCTAGTGACCCAGACTCTGTCCCCTCTGCTTTCAGGTTCTTCAGAACTCCGATCCACTCTTGGATCCACCCGGACACTTTTCTCTTGGCCGCCAGCAGCACTTTGCAGCAGATCGCCATTCGAATCGACAACGAAACCCGACCCCGAAAGGCACCTATGCACCCGGCTTCCCTGGGTGAGGTAACACGAGTACTCCAGTGCTCCCGTGGGTAGAGACTCTTCAAAGTCCTAGATCTCAAAGGGTTTTGTCCTAGTCCTCTTTTAAGTGTCCCTTTTCTCTAATTTCCCGATCCCGACTTTCTCCATAGAAGTCAACGGCGTATCGCGGTTGTGTATTTACACTGCACGCATCTCCCGTGGGTCCCCTGTGTCACTACCTTGGGTGGTTCCTTGTGGTCCAAGCACTTCTAGAGGCTCTAGGCCTAGTGTCTAGTTCAGTCGTGGTTCGCATACCACTTTATTGGTATATGGTTTGGTACGCCCCTAGGGCCCAAACGTGTATTTGTGCTATTACTGTGATTTAATAACTTCTAACTTATGTACTTCGAACTCTAGCCTCATAAAGAGACTAGAGAGGTGTGTTTAGCAATAAATACATATATTTTGAATATATACCTGGTGTGGTGCTCTTTCATTTGATCACTCAAGAGATTATAGACTGGTAAAACAGGCTGCTTTACATTCCTTCAAGACTTAGCCTGAAGGCTGCTCTCCATAGCTACCACTAGGATAGCTTTCAATAAGGTTGTCTTTAACCTATCTCCAATAAGGGGTTGTTTGGACTGGTGCAAAGTGCCCACTATAATTAGTGGACAGCATATGCCAGGCCAACTTCTCACACTATCTGCACTTCTCGTGCTTCTTTCTGCACTTCTCTTGCTTCTTTCTGCACCCCTATTGCCTCTTTCTGCGCTTCTCTTGCCTCTTTATGCACCCCTCTTGCCTCTTTCTGCACATCTCTTGCTTTTTTCTTCACCCCTTTTGCCTCTTTCTGCACCCTTCTTCCTTTTTCCGTCATGTCTCTTGGTTCATTCTGCAACTATCTTGCCTCTTTCTGCAGTTCTCTCCCCTCCCTCTGCACCTCTGATGCATCTTTCTGTACCCCTCTTGCCCCTTTCTGCACCTCACTTACCTCTTTCTGCACCACTGTTGCTTCATTCTGCGCTTCTGTTGCTTCTTTTTGCACCTCTCTTGCTTCTTTCTGCACCCCTCTTGCCTCTTGCTCCACCCCTCTTCCCTCTTTCTGCACTTATCTCTCCTCTGTCTGCACCCCTGTTCCCTCTTTCTGCACCTCTTTTGCCTGTTTCTGCAACTCTCTAGCCGCTTTCTGCAGTTATCTTCCCTCCCTCTCCAACTCTGTTGTATCTTTCTGTACCCCACTTGCCTCTTTCTGCACACCTCTTGCCTCTGTCTGCACCTCTGTTGGTTCTTTCTGAACCCCTCTGCTCTTGCTTCTTTATGCACATCTTTTGCCTCTTCCTGCAACTCGCTTGCTTCTTTCTGCACTTCTCTTGTTTCTTTCAGATCCTCTCTTGCTTCTTTTTGCACCTCTCTTGCTTTTTCTTCTGCATTCCTGTTGCTTCTTTCTGCACCCCTGTTCTCTCTTTCTGTACCTCTGTTGCCTGTTTCTGCACCTCTTTTGCCTCTTTCTGCACTTCTCTTGCCTCTTTCTGCATTTCTGTTGCTTCTTTCCGCAACCCTCTTGCCTGTTTCTGCACCTAACTTGCCTCTTTCTGTACCTCTCTTCCCTGTTTCTGCACCTCTCTTCCCTCTTTCTGCATGTCTTTTGCCTTTCTGCTCCCCTCTTGCCTCTTTCTGTACTACTCTTCACTCTTTCTGCACTTCTCTTGCCTCTGTCTGTACCCCTGTTCCCTCTTTATGCACCCTTCTTCCCTCTCTGTGCACCTCACTTGTGTCTTTCTATACCTCTCTTGCTTCTTTCTGTACCCCTCTTGCCTCTTTCTGTACCTCTTTTTCTTCTTTCTGCACTTTTCTTGCCTCTTTTTGCACTCCTCTTGCCTCTTTCTTCACCTCTGTTGTTTCTTTTGCACTACTCTTGATTCTTTCTGCACCTCTCTTGCAAATTTCTGCACCCCTCTTGCCTATTTCTGCACTCTTATTCCCTCTATCTGCAGCTCTCCTGCCTCTCTCTGCACCCCTGTTCCCTCTTTCTGCACATCTTTTTCCTGTTTCTGCAACTCTGTTGCCTCTTTTTGCAGCTCTCTTGCTTCCTTCTGTACATCTGTTGCTTCTTTCTGCTCTTTTCTTGCCTCTTTCTGCACCCCTCTAGCCTCTTTCTTCACACCTATTGCTTCATTATGCACTTCTCTTGCTTCTTTCTGTACCTCTCTTGCTTCTTTCTGCACTCCTCTTCCTCTTTCTGCATCCCTTTTTCCTCTTTCTGCACCTCTCTTGCCTCTTTCTGCAGTTCTCTTGCCTGTTTCTGCACCTCTTTTGCTTCTTTCTGCATCTCTCTTGCTTCTTTCTGCACCTCTCTTGCTTATTTCTGCACCCCTGTTGCCTCTTTCTGCACCTCTCTTGCCTCTTTCTGCACCCCTCTTGCCTCTTTTGGCACCTCACTCGCTTCTTTCTGCACTCCTCTTGCATCTTCCTGCACCCTTTTCCCTTTTCCTGCAAGTCTCTTGGTTCATTCTGCACTGCTATTGCCTCTTTCTGCACCCCTCTTGGGTCTTTCTGCACCTCTTTTGCTTCTTTCTGCACTTCTCTTGCCTCTTTCTGCACCCCTTTTGCCTCTATCTGCACCTCTGTTTGTTCTTGCTGCACTGCTCTTGCTTCTTTCTGCAACTCTCTTGCAAATTTCTGCACCCATCTTTCCTCTTTCTACACTTCTCTTGCGTCTGTCTGCACCCCTGTTCCCTCTTTCGGCACCTCTTTTGCCTGTTTCTGAAACTCTCTTGCCTCTTTCTGCAGTACTCTTGCCTCCTGCTGCACCTGTGTTGCCTCTTTCTGCACCCCTCTGGCCTCTTTCTGCACCCCTCTTGCCTTTTTCTGCACCCTTATTGCTTCATTCTGCACTTCTTTTGCTTCTATCTGCACCCCTCTTGCCTCTTTCTGCGCACTTCTTCCCTCTTTGTGCACCTCTCTTTCCTCTTTCTGTACCTCTCTTGCCTCTTTCTGCACCCCTCTTGCCTCTTTATGCACCTCTCTTGCCTCTTTCTGCACCCCTCTTGCCTCTTTCTGCATCCCTCTTGCCTCTTTCTGCACCTCTCTTGCTTCTTTCTGCACCCTTCTTCCAATTTCCTGCACGTCTCTTGCCTCTTTCTGCACCTCTCTTGCCTCTTTCTGCAGTACTCTTGCCTCATTCTGCACCTCCGTTGGTTCATTCTGCACTGCTCTTGCTTAATTTTACACATCTCTTGCAAATTTCTGCACCCATCTGGCCCCTTTCTTCACTCCTCTTTGCTCTTTCTGCACTTCTCTTGCCTCTGTCTGCACCCCTGTGCCCTCTTTCTGCACCTATTTTGCCTGTTTCTGCAACTCTCTTGCCTCTTTCTGCAGTTTGTTTCCTCACTTCTGCACCTCTGTTGCCTCTTTCTGCACCCCTCTTGCCTCTTTTTGCACCCCTCTTACCTCTTTCTGTCCCCTGTTGCTTCATTCTGCACTTCTCTTGCTTCTTTTTGCACCTCTTTTGCTTCTTTCTGCACCTCTCTTGCCTCTTTCTGCATACTTCTTCCCTTCTCCTGCACCTGTCTTGCCTCTTTCCGCACCTCTCTTGCCTCTTTCTGCAGTTCTCTTGCCTCTTTCTGCACCTCTTTTGCTTCTTTCTGTACTTCTCTTGCTTTTTTCTGCACCCCTCTTGCGTCTTTCTGCACATCTCTTCTGCTTTCTGCACCTCCCATCTTTCTGCACCTCTCCTGCTTCTTTCTGGACCTCTCTTGCTTTTTTCTTCTGCATATCTGTTGCTTCTTTCTGTACCCCTCTTCCCTCTTTCTGTACCTCTCATGCCTCTTTATGCACCTCGTTTGCTTCTTTCTGCACTTCTCTTGCTTCTTTCAGAACCTCTCTTGCTTCTTTTTGCACCCCTCTTGCTTTTTTCTTCTGCATTTCCGTTGCTTCATTCTGCACCCCTGTTCTCTCTTTCTGTACCTTTGTTGCCTGTTGCTGCACCTTTTTTGCCTCTTTCTGCACTTCTCTTGCCTCTTTCTGCATTTCTGTTGCTTTTTTCTGCACCCCTCTTGCCTGTTTCTGCACCTCACTTGCTTCTTTCTGTACCTCTCTTGCCTGTTTCTGCACCTCTCTTCCCTCTTTCTGCACTTCTCATGCCTCTTTCTGCACCCCTCTTGCCTCTTTTTGCACCTCTATTGGTTCTTTCTGCACTGCTCTTGCTTCTTTCTGCACCTCTCTTGTAAATTTCTACACCCCTCTTGCCTCTTTCTGCACTCCTCTACCCTCTTTCTGCACTTCTCTTGCCTCTGTCTGTACCCCTGTTCCCTCTTTCTGCACCCTTCTTCCCTCTATGTGCACCTCTCTTGTGTCTTTTGTATACCTCTCTTGCTTCTTTGTGCACCCCTCTTGCCTCTTTCTGCACCTCTTTTTCTTCTTTCCGCACTTTTCTTGCCTAGTTCTGCACTCCTCTTGCTTCTTTCTGCACCTCTGTTGGTTCTTTTGCACTACTCTTGATTCTTTCTGCACCTCTCTTGCAAATTTCTGCAACCTTCTTCCCTCTTTCTGCAACTCTCTTTACTCAGTCTTCACCCCTGTTCCCCATTTCTGCACCTTTTTTGCCTGTTTATGCAACTCTGTTGCTTATTTTTGCAGCTCTCTTGACTCCTTCTGTATGTCTGTTGCTTCTTTCTGCACTTCTCTTGCCTCTTTCTGCACCCCTTTAGCCTCTTTCTGCACATCTATTGCTTCTTTCTGCACTTCTCTTGCTTCTTTCTGTACATCTCTTGCTTCTTTCTGCACTCCTCTTACCTCTTCCTGCACCCCTTTTTCCTCTTTCTGCACCTCTGTTGCCTATTTCTGCACCTATCTTGCAACTTTATGCACTCCTTTTGTGTCTTTCTGCAACCCTTTTTCCACTTTCTGCACTTCTACTGCCTGTTTCTGTACCTCTCTTGCCTCTTTCTACGCCTCTGTTGCTTCTTTCTGCACTTCTCTTGCTTCTTTCTGCACCCCTGTTGCCTCTTTCTGCACCTCTCTTGCCTCTTTATGCACCCCTCTTGCCTCCTTCTGCACATCTTTTGCTTCTTGTAGGAGAGTAGGATCTGCTTCACATGGGTACCCCCACTTTTTGCTTATGCTTCAAAGTTTTTTTACTTTAGTCTGGCTGGGGCCCTGCTAATCAGAACCCCAGCCTTGCGGCTTCCTCTCTAAAATGGTTTCCATGTGCCTTAGGAACATCTCTGATTGGAATCTGGAGTGCCCTTATAAGTCCCTAGTATATGGTATACTATGTACCCAGGGCATAGGTACCCCAGAGGCCTGCCAGGGGCTGAAGCATGTATTATGCCACCCCTGGAAGACCAGCCAAAATGACACCACAGGTCTGCTACTGCAGCCTGGGTAAGGTGGTGCATGCACCCCTTACTGTGATATAGGCTACCTATATCACTACCATTGCACACACATATAAACCTATAAGTCACTCCTATGGCAGGCCTTAAACAATCCTGAAGGCAGAGTGCTTGGTTTTTATGTGAGAGGGTGCCCCTGCATGAGCAGAGCCCCTCTGCAGCGTTCGGAGTCCCTCCTCTGATGCTGTTTGTGGTACAGCCTGACCATATACTCTTAAGTGCATTATATCCTCGCGGTACAATGCTAACTTTGAACTGGCTGCACCAAAACATGTTGTGTTTGGTGTAAAACATCTTGGAATACTACCCCCCGCCAATCCTGGCAGCGGGGGTAGCATTCCACCCTTCTAGAGGGAGAGACATGTAAACACCGGGCTACCCGGTAACTTCTTTCCAGAGCCCTGGCATCACAAAATGGACACGGGTCTGGCCTCCTGCTGCTGACTGAAACTCCGGCAGGGGAGGCCTGGACAATAGGTTTCCTGTCGAAGGGAGGTGTAACCACCTCCCCAGACAGGATAGTGTGTATTGGGGCTGGGCGGGAGCACCCTCTGGTGCTTTGAAGTCCTGCACTGGGGGCACATTTGGTGTCCCTGTGCATATGCCAGTTCAAACCGGTTACAGGGGCTACCTGCCCCTGCTCTGGTGCGAAACTGGACAAAGGGAATGGGTGTAACCACCGCTCTTCCCTGACCCTCCCATAGGTGGGTCCCCAGAGTTTGTCCAACCCCCTAACTTTGTATAAGTATGGGACCCCAGTCCTTAGGACTTTAGATATCCCTGGACGAAACTCTGTAACTGAATCCTGGAACTTTGACGCTCTACTCAAGATTAGAGGACTGAAGAATCTCCTTTGGGGTCAAGGAGTGACTCCCCTGCTTGGCAGGCACCAAAGAAGCAATTGTCCTGTCTGCATCGCCGAAGCTCCCGCCGGATGCTGAAGTCTTTGCATCACCAAATGTGGATTTCCAAACTTCCCCAAGGCTGCCCTGAGTCCCCAGTAAAGCTGAGGCCCGTAGCTGTCGTGGGTAACGTGGAACCGTGACCCCTGGACACCGAGCATATTTGCAAGTGCATCCTCTTCCTGGTCTCCCACGAAGTTGTGCTTTGGGCTCCAAGTAGCCCCCGCTTCCAGCACCGACTGCACTGAAGATCACTGGCCTCCACTCCACGAGTGTCCTGTGAGCCAGCTCCAAGTTTGTCCACTTGAGGCTCCTTTGCGGTCGCTAGTCCATTGGCTAGTGGGCCCTCCTGAAGGCTACTCTTCTGCTTGGGCTTCCCTAGTTGCTCCAGACGTGCCCTGACTTACCCTTGCTGGGTGAGTCCCTCAGACCTTGCTGGTCTGTATCACCGTCCTTCTTCTATTTCCATGTGACTTGCCGTTGCCAAGGCTTGTTGGGTCCAATCCAGTCTCCGACATGCCAGCAATCGACAGACGTTGTGGGACAGCTCGAATCCAGCTCCTGGTTGTCGTCGACACCTCCTGGACCTCGTGGCTGAAGAGTCAAGACAACCATCAACCTACCTGAAGCACCCGACATCGGTGGGCATCTGCTCATCGCCTTCCTGGTCACTGGCTAGTGACCCAGACTCTGTCCCCTCTGCTTTCAGGTTCTTCAGATCTTCGATCCACCTTTGTATCCACCCGAGCACTTTCGACTTGGTCGCCAGCAGCACTTTGCAGCAGATCGCCATTGAAAACGACGACGAAACCCGACCCCGAAAGGCACCTATGCACCCGGCTTCCCTGGGTGAGGTAACACGAGTACTCCGGTGCTCCCGTGGGTATTGACTCTAGAACAGCCTAGTTCTAAAGGGGTTTGCTCCAAGTCCTCCTCTAAGTGTCCTTTTCCTTTAAAACTCCAACCGCGACATTCCCCATAGAAGTCAACTGCGGCTCGCGGCTGTGTTCTTACACTGCACGCGTCCCCCGTGGGTCCCCTGTGTCACTACCTTGGGTGGTTCCTTGAGGGCCAAGCACTTCTACAGGCTCTAGGCCTTGTGTCTAGTTCAGTCGTGGTTCTTATACCACTTTATTGGTATATGGTTTGGTACGCCCCTAGGGCTCAAACGTGTATTTGTGCTATTACTGTTGATATTGGACTTGTAACTTATGTATTTCGAACTCTAGCCTCATAAAGAGACTAGAGGGGTGTGTTTAAGACTAAATACATATATTTTAAATATATACGTGGTGTGGTCCTCTTTCATTTGGTCACTCAAGAGATTATAGACTGGTAAAACAAGCTGCTTTACATTCCTTCAAGACTTAGCCTGAAGGCTGCTCTCCATAGCTACCACTAGGATAGCTTTCAATAAAGGTTGTCTTTAACCTATCTCCAATAAGGGGTTGTTTGGACTGGTGCAAGGTGCCCACTATAATTAGTGGACAGCATATACCAGGCCAACTTCTCACATTGGTGTGCAGCGTGTGGGATTCCAGCTTGCTATTGTTTTACCAGATAATCTCAATTGAATTGATCAACTGAAAACCACTAAGGGTACCTTAGGTACATATAAATCAAGCTTAGGATACAGTAAGTTCTACTGAACTTAGAGTTGTGTGTTAAGGCATAGCACACCCTTTCTACAACTCAAGAGAGTTTAGTAGGCCACACTAGAGTAGGTAGTGCATACACCACACCACACTAGTAATGTCTTCACTGCCAGGAACCAGTGAGCTCCTGCCATCCAGATATGACAACCTCACATTCTTGGAATTGAGAGAGTTGTGCAAAGTTAGGAAGTTGAAGACAGGCAAAAGTGCCAACACCCAACGTCTCCTGGAGATGCTTCTGCTAGATGATCTTAGAAGACCCCTAAGGTCTGAAAGGGTAGGCAGAGAGGGTGGGGCAGAAGATGAGGGAGGGGCCAGGGATGAAAATGCCCAGGACCTGACCTCTGAAACTGGCCAGGGGGATGACAATGATCCTGACCTGGAAAGTGCAGCTACTCCTGAGGAAGAGGAGGAGGCCCAGGATGACCTCCCCTTTGTCCCCCAGGAAGAGTTGTGAGTGTGCCCAGAAGGACTAGATCTCCTTCTCAGGAGTCTAACCACTCTGACACATCAGTAGGGACCTCTGTCTCCTCTCATGGGAGGGAATCCTCTCATGAGAGGAGAAAGAGACTGCTTCAGTATGAACAAGCCTAGCTTGAGCTCAGAAAACAGCAGTTGGCTATAGACAGGGAGTCCCTAGATCTCTATAGACAGAGAAAAAAGATGGGACTATAGTCCCATGGTGGCAGCAATTTCCCCAGAGATAGGGAAAGGTCTTATGACCATAGAAACCTGAGCAAGATTGTCCCTCCCTACCAGAGTGGGGATGACATCCACAAATGGATAACTGCACTGGAGAGGGCCTGTAAAGTACAGAGGGTCCCTCAGAAGCAGTGGGCAGCAATATTGTGGCTCTCCTTTGCAGACAAAGGTAGAGATAAGCTCCTCACTGTTAGAGAAGAGGATGCTGACAATTACAAAGTCTTGAAGAGTGCTCTGATTGATGGGTTTGGCCTAACAACTGAACAATACAGGTTAAAGTTCAGAGATACCCAAAAAGCACAGACTCAAGACTGGGTGGACTATGTGGATTGTTCTGCTAAGGCTCTGGAAGGTTGGTTGATGGGCAGTAAGGTATGTGACTTCACAGGATTGTACAATCTTATAATGAGGGAGCAGATTCTTAATAACTGTCAAAATCAGCTGTTGCATCAGTACCTGGTGGACTCTGATCTGACCTCTCCCCAAGAATTGGGAAAGAAGGCAGACAAATGGGTCAGAACTAGAGTGAGGCAGAAGGTACAGAACCAAGGTGGTGACCCTAAGAAGCAAGATTCTAAAAACTCTGATAAGGGTGGGGAGAAGGGTAAAGACCAGAAGTCTTCACAAGGCCCCCAAAAATCTTCTTCAGGTGGGGATTCACAGTCTAACAAGGGAAAAGTCCAAAAGAAACCATGGTGCAAAGTCTGTAAGCAAAAAACACACTGGACCAGTGATTGCACCAAGTCCAAAGACTCTATTCCAGCCCCCACCAATGCCCCTAAGGCACCTGTTCCCCCTAGTGCAGTTACAATTGGTGGTGGGAGTACACAGACCAAGGGTTTAGTAGGGTTGACCCTGGGTAATGAGGTGAGCTCTGGCCTAGTCAGAGAACTCACTCAGGCTGTCCTAGTCTGTGATGGAGGCATGGATGTGACCTCCTCTATGAGTCCCAGTAATCTGGGCAAGTACAGGCAACAGCCATTAATCAATGGAAAAGAGGCTTTGGCATTTAGGGACACAGGGGCGAGTGTCACCATGGTGACACAAGACCTTGTGGATCCTGGGCAGATTATACTTGGTGAGATGTACCAAGTGACCAATGCTAGCAATGTCAGAACAGACCATATTCTGGCAGTTGTTAACTTCTCCTGGGGAGGGGTAACTGGCCTTAAGAAGGTTGTGGTGAGTGCAAACCTACCAGTGGAATGCTTGCTTGACAATGATCTTGAAACTTCAGCTTGGGCAGAAGTGGAGCTCAGGACCCATGCAGAAATGCTGGGGATCCCTGCAGATGTGTTTGCTGTGACCAGGTCACAGAGCAAAATGTCTAACACTGAACAGGCCTTGGATCCTGGAAAAATGGACCAAGTGCCATCCAAGAGGAGGAGGAGTAGGGTTAAGGCAGTGCCTTCCCCTTGGCTCAGAAGGAAGATCAGTCTCTTGAGGGGGATGATCTCAGTCCTGAAGAAGGAACTGTCCCAGAGGAGCTTGAACCTGACCAGGTTGAGTTCTTGGGGACAGGGGGCACTTCCAGGGCAGATCTGAGCCAGGAGCAGCAGAGCTGCCCTTCTCTTGAACCCCTCAGACAACAAGCTGCTGCTGAGGCTGCTGGGAATGCTAGTGGTCCCCATAAAGTGTATTGGGATGATGGACTCTTGTACTCAGAGTGTAGAGACCCCAAGCCTGGTGCCACCAGGAGGTTGGTTATACCTCTGAAGTTCAGGGGCTTCCTATTGACCGTAGCCCATGACATTCCTCTAGCAGGTCACCTGGGCCAGAACAAGACTTGGGACAGACTTATCCCTCACTTTCACTGGCCCCACATGTCTGAAGACACCAAGGAGTTTTGTCGCTCCTGTGTAACCTGCCAAGCCAGTGGGAAGGCAGGTGGCACCACAAAGGCCCCCCTGATACCACTACCTGTGGTGGGGGTGCCCTTTGAAAGAGTGGGGATTGATATTGTTGGTCCCATGGATCCCCAAACAGCATCTGGGCACAGGTTTATCCTGGTGGTAGTGGACCATGCCACTAGGTACCCAGAGGCTATTCCCCTTAGGACCACTACAGCACCTGTGGTGGCAAGAGCCCTCCTGGGAATTTTCTCAAGAGTGGGCTTCCCTAAGGAGATTGTATCAGACAGGGGTGCAAACTTTATGTCTGGATACTTAAAGGCAATGTGGAAGGAGTGTGGAGTGACTTACAAGTTCACCACACCCTATCACCCACAATGCAATGGTTTAGTTGAGAGATTCAACAAAACCTTAAAGGGCATGTGTAGGAAGGTGGAATCTGACTACATGGTTGCCCCCACTTTTTTCCTGGTGTTTTGTTGGTTTTTGACTTAGTTTGGCTGGGAACCTGCTATTCAGGTCCCCAGCCTATCTGCTTTCTCTTTAAACGACTTGGAGTGCACTCTAGGTGCACTAGTGATTGGATACTGTGGTACCTTATGAGTCCCTAGTATATGGTACCTTAGGTACTAAAGGCATAGGTACTTCACAGGCCTACCAGGGGCTGCAGCATGTATTATGCCACCCCTGGGAAGCAGACTAAAATCTGACACCACAGGCCTGCTTCTGCAGCCTGGGTGAGGTGGTGCTAGCACTCCTCACTGAGATATAGGTTCCCTATATCTCTCCTACACACACATATAACCCTATCAGTCACCCCTAAGGCAGGCCCTATCAATCCTGAGGGCAGGGTGCTTGGCTTCTATGTGAGGGGGTGCCTCTGCCTGAGCAGGGCCCCTCTGCAGCTCTCAGAGTCCATTCTCTGGTGCTGTTTGTGGATGCGGTTAAACCATATACTTTTAAGTGCATTATATCCTTGCGGTAAAATGCTAACTTTGGAATGGCTGCAACAAAACATTTCGTGTTTGGTGTCAAACATCTTGGAATACTACCCCCCCCGCCAGTCCTGGTGGCGGGGGTAGCATTCCACCCTTCTAGATGGACAGACATGTACCTACTGTGGAAACGCGGTAGAATCTTGCAGAGCCCTGGCATCACAAAATGGATGCCACCAGTCACAGACACTGGGCTGCCCTCCTGCTGATGACCAACACTCGCAGTGGAGGAAGCCCAACAATAGATATCCTGTCCCAAGGGGGTGTGACCACCTCCCAGACCGGGTTTAGTGTATTGGGGCTGGGTGGGTGCACTCTTAGAGTGCTTTGAAGTCCTGCACTGGGGGAGCAGAAGGCTCCTCTGTGCATATGCCAGTTCAAACCGGCTCAGGGGCTACCTGTCCCTGCTCTGGTGCGAAACTGGACAAAGGGAAGTGGGTGTAGCCACCTACTCCCCTGACCCTCCCATAGGTAGGGTCATAGAGCTAGTCCCTCCCCTCCTTTTAGTATAAGAGGGGGAACCTGTGCATTGCACCCTAGATTTCCCTGGACGACGCTCTACAAGAAGAATCCCGGACCTTCGACGTTCCACTACCTTTGGAATACTGAAGAATCTCCCTTGGAGTCAAGGAGTGACTCCCCTGCTTGGCAGGCACCAAAAACTACAAACAACAGTCGCAAACTACGCCGCTCCCGCCAGAGTCCGAAGTCCCTGCAGCCCAAAAAGTGAATTTCCTGACTTCTCAAAGGCCATCGTGAGTCCCCAGTGAAGCTGAGGCCAGTGGACCCCAAGAGTAACGAGGAACCGCGACCCCTGGGTACCGTGCACTATTGTCAAGTGCAACCCCTCACAATGTTCCACGAACTTGTGCTTTAGACCACGTGTGGTCCCAGCCTCCAGCAGGAATCCCTCCTAAGATCAGTAGCCTACCACATCCCGAGTGACCGTGGGCCCCTGTGAGATAATCCTCTCGAGGCATCTTTGAGATCCCTTGCCAGCCAGCTTGAGGGTCCCCAGAAGACTTTCCAAAGAAACCAAAGGGCTCCCCTGGTTGCTCCAGGCCTGCCCTGACTTACCCTCGCTGGGTGAGTTCCACAGACCTTGCTGGTCTGCGCCATTGCCTCTTCACACTTTCCCCAAGACTTGCTGTTACCAAGGCTTGTTGGCTCTGATTGAGTTGCCAACACAGCAGTAAGCGGCAGACATCGTGGGACACGCTGAATCCAGCTCCTGGTTGTCATCAACGCCTCCTGGACCTCGTGGCTGAAGAGTCAAGGCAACCATGAATGACCTGAACCCTGCGACGACGGTGGGCATTCATCTTCCTTGCCCCGAGTCACTGCCAAGTGACTTTGACCACTGTCCCCTCTGCTTTCAGGTCATCCTTCCACCGAATCCAGGCTTGGATTCCACCGGACACTTCTTCACACCATCACAAGCAGCAAGTCTTCTTTGTTCGCCATTGAAAACGACGCCGCGACCCGACACCAAAGGACACCTGTGCACCCGGCTTCCCTGGGTGAGGTAACTCCAGCACTCCGGTGCTCCTGTGGGTGTGGGCCCTCGAACTACTTACCCTGTAAGTGACTTGCTTGTAGGTTCACCAGAAGTATCCTAAAACTCTTACTTTCCCCGTGCGATTCTCGCACTGAGTCGTACCTGGTTCGCGTCTGTGTTAGACACACCGCGTCCGACTCCCTTGCAAATCCTCTCTGTAGACCGAATCCTTCGACTCGTACTGAGTCCGATCGGTGTGTTCGCCTCGAACACGCAAGGGACCTTGAACATTGATATCTCAATCGCGTCTGAGTGCATAGACTCGTACAGGATTCGCATCGGTGCCAGGTCACCGCGTCCGTCCCCTGTGGGTCTCCTACAATTACCTGGGGTGGTTCTTGGGGGTCCCTCGATTCTAGATGCCCTAGTCCTAGGTCTAGCAAACTAAGATAGTAATATTCAATTGTGCTAAACTTATCCTGATAATATTTGACTTGTACATATGTTCCTATCCTCTAATCTCATAAAGAGATTAGTAGAGAGTGTTTATTAATAAATACATATATATTTGATATATATACCTGTGTGGTGTCTTTTCATTTGGTGATTCAAGAGATTGTGTGGTAAAACAAGCTGCTTTACATTCCTTCAAGACTTAGCCTGAAGGCTGCTCTCCACAGCTACCACTAGGATAGCTTTCTATAAAGGTTGTCTTAAACCTATCTACCATAAGAGTCGAATTGTTCTGGTGCAAGGTGTCCACTTTAATTAGTGAACAGCATATACCAGGCCAACTTCTCACATTGGTGGGCAGCGTGTGGGATTCCAGCTTGCTATTGTTTTACCAGAAAATCTCTATTTGAATTACTAACTGAAAACCACTATAGGTACTTAAGGTACATATAAAGTCAAGCTTAGTATCGATAAGATCTACTGAACTTAGAGCTGTGTGCCAAGGGATAGCACACCCTTTCTACAGCTCAAGCTAGGATCAGTAGGCCACAAACTAGTGTAGGTAGTACAACACTGCACAACACTAGAATGTCCTTAAAGGGTGGAACCAGTGGATCCAGTCAGCCTCAGTACAAGGACATGGCTTTCTCGGACTTGAGATCCATGTGTGTTGAAAGACACCTGAGACTAGGACAGAGTCCCTCAACCCTGCACCTGATAGATCTGCTGACAGCAGATGATCTTAGATTGGCTCTAGGAGCTAATGGGTCTGAATCAGTGGGTGGGTCAATTACAGTATCTGGGTCAGACAATGAAAATCCGAATGACCAGTACTCTGTGATTGAAGGGCCAGGCATCAAGGGGCCTGAAAAGGACAGAGGAATTCTCCCTAAGAGAACTGACAGAGTGGATGAGAGGCATAGGTCCCCTTCCAGGGAATCTGAGCACTCTTATCACTCTGGCAGAGAATCTGTCCACCAGAGGAACTCATACTTTCCCATAAGAGAGACCTCCTCTGAAAGAATGTGCAAACTGCTGCAGTATGAGGAAGCAAGAGTTGCCCTCAGAACCAAGCAGTTGGCACTGGATAGAGAAGCCCTGGAGATCCAGAGAGCTTCTCGACGAGAGGGGTTAGAACCCCTTGGTGGCAGCAACAGTGTCCCTAGAGGCAGAGAATATATTCCAGACCATAGGAACCTGAGCAAGGTTGTTCCTCCCTACCAGAGTGGGGATGATATCCACAAGTGGATAACTGCTATGGAGAGGGCCTGTAGAGTCCAGCAGGTCCCCCAAAGGCAGTGGGCAGCAATCTTGTGGCTCTCCTTTGCAGACAAAGGTAGAGACAAGCTCCTCACTGTAAGAGAAGAGGATGCTGACAATTACAAAGACTTGAAGAGTGCTCTGATTGATGGGTTTGGCCTAACAACTGAACAATACAGGTTAAAGTTCAGAGATACCCAAAAGCACAGACTCAAGACTGGGTAGACTATGTGGATTGTTCTGCTAAGGCTCTGGAAGGTTGGTTGATGGGCAGTAAGGTGTGTGACTTCACAGGATTGTACAATCTTATCATGAGGGAGCAGATTCTTAATAACTGTCAAAATCAGCTGTTGCATCAGTACCTGGTGGACTCTGATCTGACCTCTCCCCAAGAATTGGGAAAGAAGGCAGACAAATGGGTCAGAACCAGGGTGAGGCAGAAGGTACAGAACCAAGGTGGTGACCCAAAGAAGCAAGATTCTAAGAACTCTGATACGGGTGGGGAGAAGGGTAAAGACCAGAAGTCTTCACAAGGCCCACAGAAATCTTCTTCAGGTGGGGATTCACAGTCTAACAAAGGGAAAGGCCAAAAGAAACCATGGTGCAAGGTCTGTAAGCAAAAGACCCACTGGACCAGTGATTGCACCAAGTCCAAAGACTCTACTCCAGCCCCCACCAATGCCCCTAAGGCACCTGCTCCCCCTAGTGCAGTTACAGTTGGTGGTGGGACTACACAAGCCAAGGGTTTAGTAGGGTTGACCCTGGGTAAGGAGATGAGCTCTGACCTAGTCAGAGAACTCACTCAGGCTGTCCTAGTCTGTGATGGAGGCATGGATGTGACCTCCTCTGTGAGTCCCAGTAATCTGGGCAAGTACAGGCAACAGCCCTTAATCAATGGAAAAGAGTCTTTGGCATTTAGGGACACAGGGGCAAGTGTCACCATGGTGACACAAGACCTTGTGAATCCTGGGCAGATTATACTTGGTGAAATGTACCAAGTGACCAATGCTAGCAATGTCAGAACAGACCATACTCTGGCAGTTGTTAACTTCTCCTGGGGAGGGGTAACTGGCCTTAAGAAGGTTGTGGTAAGTGCAGACCTACCAGTTGAATGCTTGCTTGGCAATGATTTAGAAACTTCAGCTTGGGCAGAAGTGGAGCTCAGGACCCATGCAGAAATGCTGGGCATCCCTGCAGACGTGTTTGCTGTGACCAGGTCACAAGCCAAAATGTCTAACACTGAACAGGCCTTGGATTCTGGAATAATGGACCAAGTGCCCTCCAAGAAGAGGAGTAGTAGGGTAAAGGCAGTGCCTTCCCCTTGGCTCAGATGGAAGATCAATCTCTTGAGGGGGATGATCTCAGTCCTGAGGAAGGAACTGTCCCAGAGGAGCTTGAACCTGACCAGGTTGAGTTCTTGGGGACAGGGGCCCTTCCAGGGCAGATCTGAGCCAGGAGCAGCAGAGCTGCCCCTCTCTTGAACCCCTCAGACAGCAAGCTGCTGCTGAGGCTGCTGGGAAAGCTAGTGGTCCCCATACTGTGTATTGGGATGATGGACTCTTGTACTCAGAGTGTAGAGACCCCAATCAATCAAAAAGAGGGGAAAAGAACGAACAGACTAATCTTTAACCAGGTCCAGCATACATGTCCGTAAATGATCCTTTACACAAAAAGTATGCAGTTCCTAATATTAAAAAGCAAGAGGAAGTGTTTTTTACAATGTAGGAACTCCACATGGAAATGTGCGGTAGTGAAAAGTGGGGAGAAGGAACCTCTCCTCTTGGAAAAAGACCCTCACACACCCAGCCTGCTAGGTGTCATGCTTCATCATCGGGTCTGCTCCTTATCGGGTCGGCGCTGCAATCCCGATCGGCACCCGTAATGGGGCCTCCTTGGCGGAGATCTTTATTCCATATGCCGGTGGGTGGAGTGCGTGTGAGGGCCCTAAGACAGTGTAGGTGATGTAAATGTGTAGGGAAATAAAAAGGGGGAGGTGGTCCACTCAAAATAATTTTATTAAATGTGGCCCCTACCCTGGTTAAAAAAGAAAACAAAACGCGTATCTAAACTCATAGGATGTCGAGATTTATGCGTTTGTTAAAAGGTCAACATGTTTCTTGCCTGAAAATGTATTAAATGGCAATTCTTCAGGACCAGTAATGATCTACCTACACTTAATGGTAGTGGTCAGCAATGAAGTGAAATAAAAGCAGTGACCACCGTTACAGCACCCTAAAAGTGGTACCTGTAGATCAAAAAAACACAACCCTATTAGGGTCAAGGATGCGCGGCATCAGTACCGGCTGGTGTAGACACTAATATATAGTGTCGGTAAATCTGGAACAAGGCGGCCGAAGTCCTACCCTCACGTAGCCGGTCCGGGCAATGTGACCAGGGTAGGGGCCACATTTAATAAAATTATTTTGAGTGGACCACCTCCCCCCTTTTTTATTTCCCTACACATTTACATCACCTACACTGTCTTAGGGCCCTCACACGTCCATGTGGAGTTCCTACATTGTAAAAAACACTTCCTCCTGCTTTTTAATATTAGGAACTGCATACTTTTTGTGTAGAGACCCCAAGCCTGGTGCCACCAGGAGGTTGGTCATACCTCTGAAGTGCAGGGGCTTCCTATTGACCCTAGCCCATGACATTCCCTTAGCAGGTCACCTGGGCCAGAACAAGACTTGGGACAGAATTGTCCCTCACTTTCACTGGCCCCACATGTCTGAAGACACCAAGGAGTTTTGTCGCTCCTGTGTAACCTGCCAGGCCAGTGGCAAGGCAGGTGGCACTACAAAGGCCCCCTGATACCACTACCTGTGGTGGGGTTCCCTTTGAAAGGGTGGGGATTGACATTGTTGGTCCCATGGATCCCCAAACAGCATCTGGGCACAGGTTTATCCTGGTGGTAGTGGATCATGCCACCAGGTACCCAGAGGCTATTCCCCTTAGGACCACTACAGCACCTGTGGTGGCAAGAGCCCTCCTGGGAATTTTCTCAAGAGTGGGCTTCCCTAAGGAGGTTGTATCAGACAGGGGTGCTAACTTTATGTCTGGATACTTGAAAGCAATGTGGAAGGAGTGTGGAGTGACTTACAAGTTCACCACACCCTATCACCCACAATGCAATGGTTTAGTTGAGAGATTCAACAAAATCTTGAAGGGCATGATTAAAGGGCTCCCAGAAAAGCTTAGGCGAAGATGGGACATACTCTTGCCCTGCCTTTTATTTGCATACAGGGAGGTGCCTCAAAAGGGGTTGTCTACAGCCCTTTTGAACTTTTGTTTGGTCACCCTGTCAGGGGTCCATTGTGCTTGGTGAAGGAAGGATGGGAGTTACCTCTCAAGCCCCCAAAGCAAGACATAGTGGACTATGTACTTGGTCTCCGCTCCAGGATGGCTGAGTACATGAAAAGGCAACTAAAAACCTTGAGGCTAGCCAGGAACTTCAAAAAGCCTGGCATGACCAAAAGGCTGTACTGACTGTTTACCAGCCAGGGCAGAAGGTGTGGGTGCTGGATCCAGTGGCCCCAGCAGCTCTCCAAGACAAATGGAGTGGACCCCATACCATTGTTGAACAGAAGGGTGAGGTTACCTACTTAGTAGACCTAGGAACACCCAGGAGTCCCCACAGGGTTCTCCATGTCAACAGATTAAAACCATATGTGGACAGGGCAGACATGGGCTTGCTCATGGCTACTGATGAGGGACAGGAGGAAGAGAGTGACCCACTCCCTGACCTGCTCTCACAGAACCCTGATGATGGGTCAGTGGATGGTGTAGCCTTGGCAGGCAGCCTCACTGCCCAGCAGCAAACTGATTGCAGACAGGTGCTCAATCAGTTCAGACACATATTCTCACAGACACCCAGTCAGACCACCTGGTGCACTCATGAAGTGGACACTGGGGACAGTCTGCCTATTAAAAATAAGATTTATAGGCAACCTGACCATGTCAGGGACTGTATCAGGACAGAAGTCCAGAAGATGTTGGATTTGGGAGTTATTGAACCCTCAGATAGCCCTTGGGCTAGTCCAGTGGTCCTTGTGCCAAAACCTCACACCAATGGTGGGAAAAGAGAGATGAGGTTTTGTGTGGACTACAGGGGTCTCAATGCAGTCACTAGGACTGATGCCCATCCAATACCTAGGCAGATGAGCTAATAGACACTTTGGCCTCAGCCAAGTATCTAAGCACATTTGACCTGACAGCTGGCTACTGGCAGATCAGACTAGCTGATGATGCAAAGCCAAAACAGCATTCTCAACCCCTAGTGGGCATTATCAATTTGTGGTGATGCCCTTTGGTCTGAAGAATGCACCTGCCACTTTTCAGAGGTTGGTGAATACAGTCCTTACAGGTCTGGAAGCCTATAGTGCAGCATATCTAGATGATATTGCTGTCTTTAGCTCCACCTGGGAGGATCACCTGGTCCACCTCAGAAATGTTTTACAGGCCCTGCAGAAAGAAGGCCTGACTATCAAGGCCACCAAGTGCCAGATAGGGCAGAGTCAGGTTGTGTACCTGGGCCACCTTGTGGGTGGAGGCCAGGTTCAACCCTTGCAGAGCAAGATCCAGACCATCATGGACTGGACTGCTCCAACTACCCAGACTCAGGTGAGAGCCTTTTTAGGCCTGACTGGGTACTATAGGAGATTTGTCAAGGGGTATGGATCAATAGTGACACCCCTGAATGACTTAACTTCCAAGAAAATGCCCAAAAGGTTCAGTGGACAGTTAGCTGTCAAAAGGCATTTGATGACCTAAAGCAGGCCATGTGCACTGCTCCCATTCTACCGAGACCTGATTACTCCAAGAAGTTCATTGTCCAAACAGATGCATCTGAATTGGGGGTAGGGGCTGTACTGTCACAATTGAATGATGAAGGTCAGGATCAGCCAGTAGCTTTTATTAGCAGAAGGCTGACCCCTAGAGAGAAACGTTGGTCAGCCATTGAGCGGGAGGCCTTTGCTGTGGTCTGGGCTCTGAAGAAGCTGAGGCCATACTTGTTTGGTACTCACTTCCTTGTTCAAACAGACCATAAGCCCCTCTTATGGCTAAAACAAATGAAGGGTGAAAACCCCAAACTGCTTAGGTGGTCCATTTCCCTACAGGGGATGGACTTCACAGTGGAACATAGACCTGGGAGTAACCATGCCAATGCAGATGGACTCTCTAGGTACTTCCACTTAGAACATGAAGACTTAACTGGGCAAGGTTAGTTTAATGTCCCTACGTTTGGGGGTGTTGTGTAGGAGAGTAGGATCTGCTTCACATGGGTACCCCCACTTTTTGCTGATGCTTCACTGTTTTTCGACTTTTAGTCTGGCTGGGGCCCTGCTAATCAGAACCCCAGCCTAGCTGCTTCCTCTCTAAAATGGTTTCCATGTGCCCTACGCACATCTCTGATTGGAATCTGGAGTGCCCTTGTAAGTCCCTAGTATATGGTATACTATGTACCCAGGGCATAGGTACCTCAGAGGCCTACCAGGGGCTGCAGCATGTATTGTGCCACCCATGGAAGGCCATTCAAAATGACACCACAGGTCTGTTACTGCAGCCTGGGTAAGGTGGTGCATGCACCCCTTGCTGTGATGTAGGCTACCTATATCACTACATAGATACACACATATAAACCTATAAGTCACTCCTATGGCAGGCCTTATCAATCCTGAAGGCAGAGTGCTTGGTTCCTATGTGAGAGGGTGCCCCTGCATGAGCAGAGCCCCTCTGCAGCGTTCGGAGACCCTTCTCTGATGCTGTTTGTAGTGCAGCCTGACCATATACTCTTAAGCGCATTATAACCTCGCGTTAAATGCTAACTTTGGGATGGCTGCACGGAAACATGTCGTGTTTGGTGTCAAACATCTTGGAATACTACCCCCGCCAGTTCTGGCGGCGGGGGTAGCATTCCACCCTTCTAGAGGGAGAGACATGTACACACCGGTATACCCGGTACTGACTTTCCAGAGCCCTGGCATCACAAAATGGATGCCGCTGCCACAGACACGAGTCTGGCCTCCTGCTGCTGACCGAAACTCCGGCAGGGGAGGCCTGGACAATAGGTTTCCTGTCCCAGGGAGGTGTAACCACCTCCCCAGACAGGATAGTGTGTATTGGGGCTGGGCGGGAGCACTCTATGGTGCTTTGAAGTCCTGCACTGGGGGCACATTTGGTGTCCCTGTGCATACCCCAGTTCAAACCGGCTCAGGGGCTTCCAGCCCCTGCTCTGGCGTGAAACTGGACAAAGGGAAAGGGGTGTAACCACCCCTCTGCCCTGACCCTCCCATAGGTGGGTCCCCAGAGTATGTCCAACCCCCTATCTTAGTATAAGTATGGGACCCCAGTCCTTAGGACTTTAGATTTACCTGGATGAAACTCTGACACAGAATCCTGGACCTTCGACGCTCTACTTTAAGATTAGAGGACTGAAGAATCTCCCTTGGGGTCAAGGAGTGACTCCCCTGCTTGGCAGGCACCAAAGAAGCAATTGTCCGGTCTGCATCGCCGAAGCTCCCGCCGGACGCCGAAGTCTTTGCATCACCAGAGGTAGATTTCCAGACTTCACCGAGGCTGCCCTGATTCCCCAGCAAAGCTGAGGTCCGTAGCTGTTGTGGGTAACGTGGAACCGTGACCCCTGGACACCGAGCACATTTGCAAGTGCATCCTCTTCCTGGAATTCCACGAAGTTGTGCTTTGGGCTCCGAGTAGCCCCCTCCTCCAGCACCGACTGCACCAAAGATCACTGGCCTCCACTCCACGAGTGTCCCGTGAGCCAGCTCTAAGAGCGTCCACTTGAGGCTCCTTTGTGATCGCTAGTCTGTTGGCTAGTAGGCCCTCCCGAAGGCCAATCTTCTTCTGCTTGGGCTTCCCTGGTTGCTCCAGGCGTGCCCTGACTTACCCTCGCTGGGTGAGTCCCTCAGACCTTGCTGGTCTGCACCACCGTCCTTCTTCTATTTCCACAAGACTTGCCGTTGCCAAGGCTTGTTGGGTCCAATCCGGTCTCTGACACCTCTGCAATCGACAGACATCGTGGGACAGTTCAAATCCAGCTCCTGGTCATCATCGACGCCTCCTGTACCTCGTGGCTGAAGAGTCAAGATGACCGTCAACCTACCTGAAGCACTCGACATCGGTGGGCATCTGCTCATCGCCTTCCTGGTCACTGGCTAGTGACCCAGACTCTGTCCCCTCTGCTTTCAGGTTCTTCAGATCTTCGATCCACCTTTGGATCCACCCGAACACTTTCGACTTGGCCGCCAGCAGCACTTTGCAGCAGATCGCCATTGAAAACGACGAGGATACCCGACCCCGAAAGACACCTATGCACCCGGCTTCCCTGGGTGAGGTAACACGAGTACTCCGGTGCTCCCGTGGGTATAGACTCTAGAACGACCCAGTTCTAAAAGGGTTTGCTCCAAGTCCTCCTCTAAGTGTCCCTTTTCTTTAAAATTCCAACCGCGACTTTCCCCATAGAAGTCAATGGCAATTCGCGGCTGTGTTCTCACACTGCACGCGTCCCCCGTGGGTCCCCTGTGTCACTACCATGGGTGGTTCCTTGTGGTCCAAACACTTCTACAGGCTCTAGGCCTTGTGTCTAGCTCAGTCGTGGTTCTTATACCACTTTATTGGTATATGGTTTGGTACGCCCCTAGGGCTCAAACGTGTATTTGTGCTATTACTGTTGATAACTAACTTATAACTTATGTACTTCGAACTCTAGCCTCATAAAGAGACTAGAGGGGTGTGTTTAGCAATAAATACATATATTTTGAATATATACCTGGTGTGGTCCTCTTTCATTTGGTCACTCAAGAGATTATAGACTGGTAAAACAAGCTGCTTTACATTCCTTCAAGACTTAGCCTGAAGACTGCTCTCCATAGCTACCACTAGGATAGCTTTCAATAAAGGTTGTCTTTAACCTATCTCCAATAAGGGGTTGTTTGGACTGGTGCAAGGTGCCCACTATAAATAGTGGACAGCATATACCAGGCCAACTTCTCACACCTTCTTCCCTCTTTGTGTACCACTCTTGTGTTTTTCTATACCTCTCTTGCCTCTTTCTGCACCTCTTTTGCTTCTTTCTGCACTTCTCTTGCCTCTTTCTGCACTCTTTTTGCCTCTTTCTGCACCTCTGTTGGTTCTTTTGCACTACTCTCGATTCTTTCTGCACCTCTCTTGCAAATTTCTGCACCCTTCTTTCCTCTTTCTGCATCTCTCTTTACTCTGTCTGCATCCCTGTTCCCCATTTCTGCACCTCTTTTGCCTGTTTCTGCAACTCTGTTGCTTCTTTTTGCAGTTCTCTTGCCTCCTTCTGTTCGTCTGTTGCTTCTTTCTGCACTTCTCTTGCCTTTTTCTGCACCCCTTTATCCTCTTTCTGCTCCCCTATTGCTTCTTTGTGCACTTCTCTGGCTTCTTTCTGTACCTCTGTTACTTCTTTCTGCACTCCTCTTACCTCTTCCTGCACCCCTTTTTCCTCTTTCTGCACCTCTGTTGCCTGTTTCCGCACCTCTCTTGCCACTTTCTGCAGTCCTCTTGCCTCTTTTTGCACCCCTTTTTCCTCTTTCTGCACTTCTGTTGCCTGTTTCTGTACCTCTCTTGCCTCTGTCTGCACTTCTCTTGCCTCTTTCTGTCCCCTGTTGCTTCATTCTGCACTTCTCTTCCTTCTTTTTGCACCTCTCTTGCTTCTTTCTGCACCATTCTTGTCTCTTTCAGCACCCTTTTACCCTCTTTGTGCACCTCTCTAGCCTCTTTGTGCACCGCTCTTGCCTCTTTCTGCACCCCTCTTACCTCTTTCTACACCTCTCTTGGTTCTTTCTGCACCCCTCTTAACTCCTTCTGCACCCTTCTTCCCTTCTCCTGCACCTCTCTTGCCTCTTTCCGCACCTCTCTTGCCTCTTTCTGCAGTTCTCTTGCTTCTTTTTGCACCTCTTTTGCTTCTTTCTGTACTTCTCTTGCCTTTTTCTGTACCCCTCTTGCCTCTTTCTGCACATCTCTTCTGCTTTCTGCACCTCCCTTCTTTCTGAACATCTCTTGCTTCTTTCTGGACCTCTCTTGCTTTTTTCTTCTGCATTTCTGTTGCTTCCTTCTGTACCCCCTTCACTCTTTCTGCACCTCTCTTGCCTCTTTCTGCACCTCGCTGGCTTCTTTCTGCACTTCTCTTGCTTCTTTCAGCACCTCTCTTGCTTCTTTTTGCACCCCTCTTGCTTTTTTCTTCTACATTTCTCTTGCTTCTTTATGCAACCCTGTTCCCTCTTTCTGTACCTCTGTTGCCTGTTTCTGCACCTCTCTTGCCACTTTCTGCACTTCTATTGCCTCTTTCTGCACTTCTCTTGCCTTTTTCTGCATTTCTGTTGCTTCTTTCTGCACCCCTCTTGCCTGTTTCTGCACCTCACTTGCCTCTTTCTGTACCTCTTCTGCCTGTTGCTGCACCTCTCTTCCCTCTTTCTGCACTTCTCTTGCCTCTTTCTGCACCCCTCTTGCCTCTTTCTCCACCTCTATTGGTTCTTTCTTCACTGCTCTTGCTTCTTTTTGCACCTCTCTTGCAAATTTCTGCACCCCTCTTGCCTCTTTCTGCACTCCTCTTCCCTCTTTCTGCACTTCTCTTGCCTCTGTCTGTACCCCTTTTCCCTCTTTCTGCACCCTTCTTCCCTCTTTGTGCACCTCTCTTGTGTCTTTATATACCTCTCTTGCTTCTTTCTGCACCTCTTTTGCTTCTTTCTGCACTTCTCTTGCCTCTTTCTGCACTCCTTTTGCCTCTTTCTGCACCTCTGTTGGTTCTTTTGCACTACTCTTGATTCTTTCTGCACCTCTCTTGCAAATTTCTGCACCCTTCTTTCCTCTTTCTGCAGCTCTCTTTACTCTGTCTGCATCTCTGTTCCCCATTTCTGCACCTCTTTTGCCTGTTTCTGCAACTCTGTTGCTTCTTTTTGCAGTTCTCTTGCCTCCTTCTGTACGTCTGTTGCTTCTTTCTGCACTTCTCTTGCCTTTTTCCGCACCCCTTTAGCCTCTTTCTGCTCCCCTATTGCTTCTTTGTGTACTTCTCTGGCTTCTTTCTGTACCTCTGTTGCTTCTCTCTGCACTCCTCTTACCTCTTCCTGCACCCCTTTTCCCTCTTTCTGCACCTCTGTTGCCTGTTTCCGCACCTCTCTTGCCACTTTCTGCACTCCTCTTGCCTCTTTCTGCACCCCTTTTTCCTCTTTCTACACTTTTGTTGCCTGTTTCTGTACCTCCCTTGCCTCTGTCTGCACTTCTCTTGCCTCTTTCTGCACCTCTGTTGCTTCTGTCTGTACCCCTGTTGGCTCTTTCTGCACCTCTCTTGCCTCTTTATGCACCCCTCTTGCCTCTTTCTGTACATCTCTTGCTTCTTTCTGCCCTCCTCTTGCCTCTTCCTGCACCTCTTTTGCTTCTTTCTGCACTTCTCTTGCTTCTTTCTGTACCCCTCTTGCCTCTTTCTGCACCCCTGTTGCTTCTTTCTGCACTGCTCTTGCTTCTTTCTGTATCTCTCTTGCAAATTTCTACACCCCTCTTCCCATTTCCTGCACATCTGTTGGTTCATTCTGCACTGCTCTTGCCTCTTTCTGCACCCCTCTTGCCTCTTTCTGCACCTCTGTTGCTTCTTTCTGCATTGCTCTTGCTTCTTTCTGTATCTCTCTTGCAAATTTCTGCACCCCTCTTCCCTCTTTCTGTACTTCTCTTGCGTCTGTCGGCACCCCTGTTCCCTCTTTCTGCAGCTCTTTTGCCTGTTTCTACAACTGTCTTGTCTCTTTCTGAAGTTCTCTTGCCTCCTTCTGTGCCTTTGTTGCCACTTTCTGCACCCCTCTTGCCTCTTTGTGCACCCCTCTTGCCTCTTTCTGCACCCCTGTTGCTTCATTCTGCACTTTTCTTGCCTCTTTCTGCACCTCTACAGCTTTTTTCTTCATCCCTCTTGCCTCTTTCTGCGCCCTTCTTCCCTCTTTCTGTACCTCTCTTGACTCTTTCTACACCCCTCTTGCCTCTTTCTGCGCCCTTCTTCCCTCTTTCTGCACCTCTCATGCCTCTTTCTGCAGTTCTCTTGCCTCTTTCTGCACCTCTTTTGCTTTTTCTGCACCCCTCTTGCCTCTTTCTGCATCTCAGTTGGTTCTTTCTGTACTGCTCTTGCTTCTTTCTGCTCATCTCTTGCAAATTTCTGCACCCCTTTTGCCTCTTTCTCTACCCCTCTTCCCTTTTTCTGCACTTCTCTTGCCTCTGTCTGCACCCCTGCTCCCTCTTTCTACACCTCTTTTGCCTGTTTCTGCAACTCTCTTGCCTCTTTCAGCAGTTCTCTTCCCTCCCTCTGCACCTCTGTTGCATCTTTCTGTACCCCTCTTGCCTCTTCTGCACCTCTCTTACCTCTTTCTGCACCCCTGTTGCTTCATTCTGCACATCTCTTGTTTCTTTTTGCACCTCTCTTGCTTCTTTCTGTACCCCTCTTGCCTCTTTCTCCACCCATCTTCCCTCTTTCTGCACTTATCATGCCTCTGTCTGCACCCCTGTTCCCTCTTTCTGCACCTCTTTTGCCTGTTTCTGTAACTCTCTAACCTCTTTCTGCAGCTCTGTTGCTTATTTCTGTACCCCTCTTGCCTCTTTCTGCACCCCTCTTGCATCTATCTGCACCTTTGTTGGTTCTTTCGGTATCCCTCTTGCCTCTTTCTGCACCCTTCTTCCCTTTTCCTACACCTCTCATGCCTCTTTCTTCACTTCTCTTGCCTTTTTCTGCTGTTGTCTTGCCTCTTTCTGTATCTCTTTTGCTTCATTCTGCACTTCTCTTGCCTTTTTCTGCACCCCTCTTGCCTCTTTCTGCACCTCTGTTGGTTCTTTCTGGACTTCTCTTGCTTTTTTCTTCTGCATTTCTGTTGCTTCTTTCTGCACCCCTCTTCCCTCTTTCTGCACCCCTTTGTCTTCTTTCTGTACCCCAGTTGCCTGTTTCTGTACCTCTCTTGCCTCTTTCTTCACTTCTCTTGCCTCTTTCTGCACATCTCTTGCTTCTTTCTGCACTTCTCTTGCTTCTTTCTGTACCCCACTCTTGCCTCTTTATGCACCCCTCTTGCATCTATCTGCACATCTCTTGCTTCTTTCTGCACCCCTCTTGCCTCTTTCTGCACCCTTCTTCCCTTTTCCTGCACGTCTCTTGGTTCATTCTGCACTGCTCTGGCCTCTTTCTGTACCCCTCTTGCCTCTTTCTGCACCTCTGTTGGTTCTTTTTGCACTGCTCTTGCTTCTTTCTGCACCCCTCTTGCCTTGTTGAGCACCTCTTTTACCTCTTTCTGCTCCTCTCTTGCCTCTTTCTGTACTTCTCTTGCCTCTTTCTGCACTTCTCTTGCCTCTTTTTGCACATTTGTTACTCTTTCTGTACCTCTCTTATTTTTTTCTATACTTCTCTTGCTACTCTCTGAACTTGTCTCGCCTCTTTTTGTGTATTCAAATGGGAAGAGAAAGCTGTCAAGTTTAAAGGTCTGCGTGCTCTCGTGCCTGAGGTATATGTCTACTTGTACATGTATTCTTACATGTGTTATGCATCTGAAGATGGTAGCTTAAAAAGCGGGTAGCTTCTCCTGTAGGTGGTTAAATCTTCTCAGTTCTGATTTGTCATGGTTGCACAGGGAGTGTGTTTGCAGACTGGTGGGAATAGTGGGCATGGCCTGCTTTGAGAACTTACCATTGCTGCTGTGTGGGACTTACTGGAGGTAATAGGAGGGGTAGTTGACCCCCAAGGTTGCCCTTGGGGGCCAACTACCCCACCTGTTACCTCCAGTAAGGCCCCCTTTCTCCACCACTCTGCAAACGCACCTCCTGGCACATTACGGGTTGGGGGATTATTATTATTAGCTTTTATAAAGCGCATAGCTACCTGAAGGTGTCCCAGCGCTAGTGTCTAGACAGAAGTTTACAACAGGCTATGCAACTGGTTGTTGGAAGAGCCAGGTCTTAAGAAGTTTCCGAAAGGGAAGCAGATGGGATTCAGCTCGAAGGAAGGCTATGCGTTCCACAGTCTAGCTACATTGTAGACAAATTACCTACCTCCGCTTCTTGCCCTATTTATTTTCGGGGTGACGGCTAAGTCGAGATGGGTCGAGCGGAGGCATTTTCGAGGGAGATAGGGGGTGATCCACAATTGGGGGATGAAGTCCACTTTACTCCTGAGGGACTTTGGATGCCAAGAAGCTCATGCCTCTTTATGTTATGTTATGTTATAGGTATTTCTAAAATGCGATGATTACCCAAGGGTGTCCTGGCGCTAGCTACTCTCCTCTGAGCATTGAAATGGTAGACAACATTACAGGTTAAAGAGCCAGGTCTCTAATCCCTTCCTAAATGTAAGGAGGTCAGTGGCATTTCTCAGATGGAAGGGAAGGTCATTCCTGGCCTTTGCTGCGCACACAACAAAGCTTCTCCCACCCCATGAGGCTTTTTTAATGGGTGGTACTATCACCAACTTGGCTCCAAGGGAGCGAAGGGTTCTTTTGGGCAGGTACCACTGCATTTGTCGTTTCAAATAATCTGGGCCTATGCCTTGAAGTGCCTTGTACACGGTGCATAAAGCTTTGAAACGCACCCGTTTCCTAACGGGCAACCAGTGAAGTTTTCTGATTTCCTTAGTAATGGGAGCAAATTTGGGAGTACCAGTAAGCAACCTCGCTGCCGCATTTTGCAACCACTGAAGTTTATTCAGAAAACGTTCCTGTATGTTTAGGTAAAGGCTATTGCAGTAATGTAAAACTGATTTGGATGAGAGGCAATATATTGGCATAAACATCTTTTTGCTGCTTATAAAACATTTCCCAGACACGGCTCTGCATACACATACGGCTAATACCGTCTGATGTATATTAATTTTACGTATACTTTTGGACAATTTTTCTACCATGATCTTCACCCATATGCTTTAGGACTTGATCCAACCTTTTTCGATCCAACGTTTGAGGATACACCTTATTCCTTGTTGTGTTTTTATCTGCCCTGAAGAAGCCCATGTGTGGGTGAAACGCGTTGGCTGGTTCTATCTTATGAAGCACATCAGAGAATAAAAAGACCAGAAAACGTTGTTATACAAATGTCTGTCTTTGATGTGGTTTTTGTTACTGATTCTGCTTGAATTGTTTATGCCAATATATTGCCTCTCATCCAAATCAATTTTACATTGTTATATTTGTGGTCTATAGGCAGCGGACCATTTGAGGTGGGCAATATTGTTAATAACATAGTGACTAGTCATGGTGGTGCAGTCATCTATGACCCAGCTGCTCTTTCTCTGTTTTTTCAGCTATTGCAGTAATCAAGCCTAGATAGGATAAGTGCCGTGACAACTGTCCGCTGACTATCAGCCGGCAAGAAGGGGAGTATTTTCTTAATCATTCTGAGAGCATAGGAGGTGGTTGATGCCACTGCATTGATCTGGTCACCAAAGTTGAGTTTATCATCAACTATAACTCCTACATTTTTTACTTTTCTAGTTGGTGTAGGAAGAGTGCCCATAGCTTCTGGCCACTAACTCGGGGTCCAGAAGTTGGCATCATTTCCAAATAAGATGACCTCTGTCTTTCCTGAGTTCAGTTTTAGGCAATTTTGTGCCATCCACCTCCCGACTGCTTCCATACAGTCATGGAACCGATTTTCAATTCCTGCTGCCTGTCCCGGCTGCAGAGCCACAACAATTTGTGTGTGGTCTGCATAGGAGGTAAGGCTAAAGCCAAAGGGGCCAATTAAAGAGGCTAGGGATGATACATAAATGTTAAAAAGAGTGGGGCTAAGCGAAGACCCCTGTGGCACTCCACAAGGAAAAGAAAAAGATTTAGAATGGAAATCACCCAGCGACACAATTTGTGATCTGTCCGTCAGAAAGGATTTCAGTAACTTCCAGGCTTTACCTTGGACCCCACATGCCAACAAACGGTCCATCAATAAGTCATGATGGACCATATCAAAGGCCGCAGACAGGTCCAACATAATTAAGGCAGCCTTACTTCCCCTATCCAGGGCCTCCCTAATCTCTTCTGACGATTTTATAAGGGCGGACTCTGTACTGTGCCTTTCTCTGAACCCATGTTGAGTGGGGTCTAAGACTTGGGTTTCACATAGAAAGGCACTGAGTTGCAAGCTCATTGTTTTCTCAATCAATTTTGCAGGTAGTGGGAGGTGTGAGATTTATTGGAAATTATTGGGATCCTTTGGATCTAGAGTGGGCTTATTTAGCAGAGGTAGTATTGAAGCAACCTTCTAGAGTCTAGGGAAGTGCCCTGCTTCAAACATTGCATTGAACAGGGAAGTAAGTAAAAGGGCAATGGGTACCGGGGCGCGTTTGATGACTGAGACTGGACAGGGGTCATAGGGGGAGCCTGATCTTGCTGACAGGAGGAGCCTTTCGGTGTCAGATGTGGACAGTGATGCAAATTTATGCACACCTCTTGCCTCTTTCTACACCTCTTTTGCTTCATTCTGCACTTCTCTTGCCTCTTTCTGCACCCCTCTTGCCTCTTTCTGCACCTCTGTTGGTTCTTTTGCACTGCTCTTGATTCTTTCTGCACCTCTCTTGCAAATATATGCACTCCTCTTTCCTCTTTCTGCACCCTTATTCCCTCTTTCTGCAGCTCTCTTGCCTATGTCTGCACCCCTGTTCCCTCTTTCTGCACCTCTTTTGCCTGTTTCTGCAACTCTGTTGCCTCTTTTTGCAGCTCTCTTGCCTCCTTCTGTACGCCTGTTGCTTCTTTCTGCACTTCTCTTGCCTCTTTCTGCAGCCCAAAAGCCTCTCTCTGCACCCCTATTGCTTCTTTCTGCACTTCTCTTGCTTCTTTCTGTACCTCTCTTGCTTCTTTCTGCACTCCTCTTGCCTCTTTCTTCACCCCTTTTTCCTCTTTCTGCACCACTCTTGCCTGTTTCTGTACCTCTTTTGCCTCTTTCTGCACTTCTCTTGCCTCTATCTGCACCTCTGTTGCTTCTTTCTGGCCTTCTCTTGCTTCTTTCTGCACCTCTCTTGCTTCTTTCTGCACCCCTCTTGCATCTTTCTTCACCCTTCTTCCCTTTTCCTGCATGTCTCTTGGTTCATTCTGCACTGCTCTTGCCTCTCTCTGCACCCCTCTTGCCTCTTTCTGCCACTTTTTTGCTTCTTTCTGCACTGCTCTTGCTTCTTTATGCACCTCTCTTGCAAATTTCTGCACCCCTCTTCCCTCTTTCTGCACTTCTCTTGCGTCTGTTTGTACCACTGTTCCCTCTGCCTGCAGCTCTTTTGCCTGTTTATGCAACACTCTTGCCTCTTTCTGCAGTTCTCTTGGCTCCTGCTGTGCCTTTGTTGCCTCTTTCAGAACCCCTGTTGCTTCATTCTGCACTTCTATTGCTTCTTTCTGAACCTCTCTAGCTTCTTACTTCACCCCTCTTGCCTCTTTCTGCGCCCTTCTTCCCTCTTTGTGCACCTCTCTTGACTCTTTCTGGACCTCTCCTACCTCTTTCTGCACCCTTCTTCCATTTTCCTGCACCTCTCTTGCCTCTTTCTGCAAATCTCTTCCCTCTTTCTACAGTTCTCTTGCCTCTTTCTACACCTCTTTTGTCTCTTTCTGCACTTCTCTTGCCTCTTTCTGCACCCCTATTACCTCTTTATGCAACTCGTTTGGTACTTTCTGCACTGCCCTTGCTTCTTTCTGCACATCTCTTGCAAATGTCTGCACCCCTCTTGCCTCTTTCTGAACCCCTCTTTCCTCTTTCTGCACTTCTCTTGCCTCTGTCTTCACACCTGTTCCCTGTTACTGCAACTCTCTTGCCTCTTTCTGCAGTTCTCTTCTCTCCCTCTGTACTTCTGCTGCATCTTTCTGTACCCCTCTAGCCTCTTTCTGCACCCCTCTTACCTCTTTCTGGACCCCTGTTGCTTTATTCTGTACTTCTCTTGCTTCTTTTTGCACCTCTCTTGCTTCTTTCTGCACCCCTCTTGCTTCTTTCTGTACCCTTTTTCCCTCTGTGTGCACCTCTCTTGCCTCTTTCTGCACCACTCTTGCCTCTTTCTACACCATTCTTGCCTCTTTTTGCACCTCTCTTGCTTCTCTCTGCACCCCTCTTTCCTCTTTCTGCACCCTTCTTTCCTTTTCCTGCACCTCTCTTCCCTCTTTATGCACCTCTCTTTCCTCTTTCTGCAGTTCTCTTGCCTCTTTCTGCACCTCTTTTGCTTCTTTCTGCACTCCTCTTGCCTCTTTCTGCACCCCTCTTGCCTCTTTCCACACCTCTGTTGGTTCTTTCTGCACCCCTCTTGCCTCTTTCTTCACCCTTATTTCCTTTTCCTGTACCTCTCTAGCCTCTTTCTGTACCTCTCTTGCCTTTTTCTGCAGTTCTCTTGCCTCTTTCTGTACCTTTTTTGCTTCATTCTGCACTTCTCTTGCCTTTTTCTGCACCCCTCTTGCGTCTATCTGTACCCCTGTTGGTTCTTTCTGCACTGCTCTTACTTCTTTCTGCACTCCTCTTGCCTCTTTCTGCACCTCTCTTGCAAATGTCTGCACCCCTTTGCCTCTTTCTGCACCACCTTCCCTCTTTCTGCGCCTCTTTTGCCTGTTTCTGCAACTCTCTTGTCTCTTTCTGCAGATCTCTTGCTTGTTTCTTCACCTCTTTTTCTTCTTTCTGCACTTCTCTTGCCCATTTCTGCACCTCTCTTGTCTCTTTTTGCACCTCACTTGTCTCTTTCTGCACGCCTCTTGCTTTTTTCTGCACCTATCTTGTTTCTTTCTGCAACTCTTTTGCTTCTTTGTGCACTTCTCTTGCCTCTTTCTGCACCTTTCTTCCTTCTTTCTGCATTCCTCTTGCCTCATTCTGCACCTCTTTTGCTTCTTTGTGTACTTCTCTCGCTTCTTTCTGCAGTACTCTTGCTTCTTTCTGCACCTCTCTTGCCTCTTTCTGTACCCCTCTTCCCTCTTTCTGCACCTCTCTTGCCTCTTTCTGCTCCTCTCTTGCCTCTTTCTGCACTTCTCTTGTCTCTTTCTCCAATTCTCTTGCCGCTTTTTGTACATTTGTTACTCTTTCTGCACTTCTCTTGTTTTTTTCTGCACTTCCCTTGCTTCTCTCTGAACTTGTCTCTCCTCTTTTTGTGTACTCAAAAAAATAAAACTTTATTCGATTGAATACACTACAATCATAAAAGCATACATCTTTTACATAAAAAAGCCTTATTATGGTATATAATCAAAACACATCATAATTAAGATGGAATTAAAACAGAATAAAATCGTGGTGCAAAAGTCACATTAGAAACCTATTTGGAAAATAGTACATAAAATGATTAATTAACGATAGATTTTCTAAGGCTGACTATTTTTTTCAATAGCATTGCAACTCTCCATATTACATGCACATTATCCAAAGTTTGTAAGGCAATGAGCGCTGGACGACACTGTCTAATCCCCATAGATTTCAAAACGGGAATTATCCACACCTTCCTAATTTGACAATACAGTCTGCAAAAAAAGACAACATGGATAGTAGATTGCCTGGAAAGGGAGTCACAGGGGCACGGAAGCATTGTTCGAGACCAGTCGTTCATTGTACGAAAACTTACTATTCTATGCAATCTTCCCAGCCTAAATCTAGTTAGTAAATATCTATCGTAATCTACAGGTACATTTATTAGGTACGGTTGAATACTAAGAACACTTAAAATAAGTTGATTTTCTTGTACGGTGGGCTTCAAAATCTCAGTAGTAAGTCGCGACAGATCCAACATCATTAATGCTTCTTTCTTTAAATCTTTCCTACGTACCTCACCCATAGTAGTTGGTTCAGTAAAATACTCTGGGTGGCCAAGATTCAACATAAAATCACGGACATATTTAACCCATGGAATCGTTAAAACCTTTTCCATCTTCAGGATATCAGTTAAAACCTCCCTATTTAGTTTAGTCTCCTCCTTAGTCCAGACACGGTGCCACAAAAGTACTGGTTCCAGCTTTATGAGATCTGACAAATGAGATAGGCCCAATTCGGAATGGGAAACAAATGACGAGCTACTTCTAGGCACAGATAAAATGTATTTCAAAAAATTATTTTCCACAATCTGAAGAGATTGGATATTAGCCAAGCCCCAGACCCCAGCTCCAAACATGGCCGTCGGGATGCTTTTTGCTTGATAAATCCGCAAAAGCTCCACCGGGGGTTTTCTCCCCATTTTTTTCGAAAACTGGCCAAGTGCAATAATCGTTCTCAGAAAGGCTGATTTTTTTGATATCACAGCCTGGGTCCATGAGTCATCCTCGCTAAACAAGTTTCCTAGATATGAGAACGTCTTAGTTGCTTCTATTTTTTTGCCATCCATAAACATGTCCCGACACTTTCGACTCCCTTTGCCACATCTCATAACAAACGTTTTAGAAGTATTCATCAGGAGACCTAAATTAGCCATAAAACTAGTAAAACCATTTAAAACCTTTTGTAAACCGATTTGGGTCCGTGACATTAACACTGCATAATCGGCATAGAGAAGGGCTGGAATTGGACGCCCGTTTACTCGAGGATAATCAATCTGCTCTTTAACCAATGCAGCTTCCAAACCATTTATATAGAGATTAAAAAGGAAGGGGCCAAGACACAACCTTGTCTTACCCCCCTTTGGATTGGGATCTGGGCGGTACAGCCTCCTCGAATGCCAAATCGTACTCTTGTCTGGGCGTTACTATAAAAACGTCTTAAAAAAAGGATAATATGTGAATCTACGCCTATCTCCATTAAAATCTCCCAGAGTTTCACGTGTCTTACTGAATCAAATGCAGCGGTGAGGTCTACAAAAGCTAAAAACAATCTTGCTTCTTTCACTCGGGTATATTTACCCACCAGTAATGATAAATTTAGGCCCTGTTCAGTGGTTCCCACACCTTCACGGAACCCAAATTGAAGGTCTGAGAGGACATTGTTGTCCTGTGCCCATACATTTAATCGTGCTAAAATTATGCGGCCCGCAACCTTAGTCATAGAGTCCAACAGCGAGATTGGTCTATAGCACCCCGGATCCTGATGGTTACCCTTCTTAAAAATGGGGACAATAGTCGACTCTACCCAGGTTGGCGGGAAAGATGCAGAATAACTTGCATTTAACACCTGGGTCACCAATGGTCCCCACAGATCCATGTTTGCTTTAAAAAGATCCACTGGGACGCCGTCAGGACCCGGAGCTTTTCCTCCTAAGGTTGCTGAAATGGCCCTTATCACCTCATCCAGTGTAAATTTAAGTTCGGAGTATTGAGTATTATCAGGTGACCAGGTATCATCTAAATCATTAATAGAGTCACATTCCCCCTTAAAAACCTTGGTGAAGGGTTGGATCCACTGATCCTCTGTGATAGCAATCTCTGCTGCCGGTCCCCCTTCCTGCTTTAAGAAGGGAGCTCTAACTGCTTTCCAGAAAGCACTACTGTCTCTATTTAAGACAGCCATGTGAAACGTATCCCATGCTTCGTTTCTCAAAGTAATTTTCCTTTCCTTGATTGCTGCCTTATACAACCCTCTTCCATTAGTGATAATGGGGTAACCCTGTGGCCCTCAGAACCTGGGTATGTGTGATATACAAACAAGTGGTTCTGTCGGGAAGGAAACAATTGCTTTGTACGATATGGAAACAAACTTAAAAACGTCAACAATTATAGACTGAAGGGAATGATTCACAGTCAAAGACTTTTTGTACGGAACACACCACAAAGACACAATAATTTTTAGCCACACAAAATGATCTTTGTATTGCATGAGTATCATGTACATATATTAATGAATATGGCTGTCAATAAAGCAATACAAAATACGACGATAAGGTGAATTAAAGTGCAAGTGAAGTGACTAGTGATGACTAAATAAATAAGGTGCTGTACATAATATGCAAGTGGATCAAACATGAGACAATAAAATGATTATAGTATACTGTTCAATCATTAAAGCATAAATACACAGCCCAAGTACGACTTTAAATTGGGGTCCGCGAAGTTGCATGAACTAGTATAAATTTAACGTCGACGTTTCGACCCTAGGTAGAAGCGCAACTTGAATAAGCATCAGGGGCGGGTCTTCATCAGGACGGGGTTGGAGAAATTAAATGTTGACAGCCGCAAATGTTTTCAGGGATCCTGTATCAAGAATTGATGGGGATCCAATGTGATATCAATCACAAGGAGACCTACACCAGGGGTTGTGGTCTCATAGAATGAATTCCGCATGTGCTCCACCAGCCGGTTGGAGACGGGAAATTAAGTTTAAAGGACGCCGCCGTCAAGCAATCATTCCTACTGTGAGCCTGGACCTATTCTGTCCGATATTTCTCTGCAAGTGAAATATCGGACAGAATAGGTCCAGGATCCCTGAAAACATTTGCGGCTGTCAACATTTAATTTCTCCAACCCCGTCCTGATGAAGACCCACCCCTGACGCTTATTCAAGTTGCGCTTCTACCTAGGGTCGAAACGTCGACGTTAAATTTATACTAGTTCATGCAACTTCGCGGACCCCAATTTAAAGTCGTACTTGGGCTGTGTATTTATGCTTTAATGATTGAACAGTATACTATAATAATTTTATTGCCTCATGTTTGATCCACTTGTATATTATGTACAGCACCTTATTTATTTAGTCATCACTAGTCACTTCACTTGCACTTTAATTCACCTTATCGTCGTATTTTGTATTGCTTTATTGACAGCCATATTCATTAATATATGTACATGATACTCATGCAATACAAAGATCATTTTGTGTGGCTAAAAAATAATTGTGTCTTTGTGGTGTGTTCTGTCCAAAAAGTCTTTGACTGTGAATCATTCCCTTCAGTCTATAATTGTTGACGTTTTTAAGTTTGTTTCCATATCGTACAAAGCAATTGTTTCCTTCCCGACAGAACCACTTGTTTGTATATTATACAACCCTCTAGCATATCTTACAGCATCCTGATCTCTTGGAATGGTATGGAGGAAATTTTTTAAATTTGAGTATGCTTTAGTGCACTTCGAATCAAACCATCCAAAAGAATGGACATTACTTGATTTCTGTACATACAGTGCCTCTCTAACCACACTGGCAATTAATAAAAAAGAATCCAGGATGTTCGTGGGAGTAGATGTCTCATTCAGGCAAGCTTCAAGTGCTATTTTACTTTTAACTACAACCTGTTTAGTGACATGGTCAGGGTCGACCATGGACCATTTCATCGTGTACCCATTTAACTTATCAAGGGCAATAAATTCTAATATTTGGTCGTTTTTATTACTATTATTTGGAGAGGTCAACCATTAGGTAAATGCCAGACAGAGCGGGAAATGGTCACTCAGGGAAATATCGCCAATGCGAAAAGAATGAATTCTCTTGGCGTAGTTATTTGACATGAGAAGAAAATCTATCGTACAGCACAGGCCCCTACCATTAAAAGTATGGCCCATTAAGACAGGGTTTGGGCACAGGTCATTTACAAAACCTAAGTCTAGGGAACACAGCAACTCATTATATGTTTCCCCCAAGATAGAGTGGCAAAATGGGTACTACTAAATCCTTCATCTGATTCACGACCACAGATTTTGCTTTCAGAATACGGACATAAAACACAATTAAAATCCCCACCCAAGATAACTGCAGTTTCCCTGGTGGATTTTTCCCCTAATGAGTGTACGTCACTACATAGTTTTTTAATAACATGATCAGTACTAGATGCTGGAATATTGTTATAAAAGATTATCAGAATTACACGTTGCTTACTATCCGGTTCAATCCCGATTACTTGATAGTACACATCCTCTTTGAGAAGGTCAGCCTTAACATTTAAACTATTAGATATGTAGGTGCAAAGCCCACCTTTAGGTCTTCCTCTGTGACCTTCAATTGCCCTGGTGTGTAAAGTTTTGAACCCATTGATGTAAATTACATCAATAGCCCATGTCTCCTGGAGACAAAGGAGATCATGGGCCAGTAGGAAGTCATACCAAACGGGCTCATTCAGCTTCGAGCGTAAGCCAGCAATATTCCACGACACCAGGTTGCAGAGGGCTTTCCCCATAATTCCTTTTGGCCCATTACATGTAGTAGGGATTATTTTGGGGAAGACAGCAGGATTGACTAGTTGCGTTGATATTATGTTTGGCGGTATCGCCCTTGGATCCTCCTGGTTTTTAATAGTGGGTCTCCTACAATCTATCGTAAATTCTGACACACTATTCGACAGTTCAATAGTAGAAATCACTGGAGTGGCGTTATCAGATAATGACATCTCAGGGACAACAAGTCAATCAATATCTTCTAGGGAATTAAGAATTTCATAACGATTGTTTAATGGGACAGCACAGGAATTTTGCATATACCTGGGGGCTAACCTTTCTCCCTGCTCACAATATAAAGCAGGGGCGGGTTGGTAGAAAAACCCCAAGGGTAGAATGTTGATACCATTAGGGTCCACCTGCCAGTTACCAGACCTCTCAAAAATATGCTGAACAAGTCTCGGAGACCCAAAGGTTAGAATTACACAGTCACCTTGTAGGCACTTTCGGGACCTACCTATCCAGGGAACCCTACGGACCATTTTAAACTCAGAAAAGAGAATATTTTTTAACCCAGTTTTAGTGCTCACTAAATGGACTGCTTTATTGCGTAATGTGGCCCAATGTTCAGGTTCACTAGAAACTAAAGATGGAACGTTTGCTAAAACAACAGAATAAGGGTTGGCTTCCGGAGGAAGGTTTAAGCTCAAATTCCGGTTGTAAGGTACATCGTTTACTATCCTTTGTTTCTCACCCTGCGTAGATGGCTCCCCATTGTTTCTTATCCTTAGCTCTTCTCTGAGACACAGCTCATGGTTTCTTAAAGAAGAATGCTGATTATGCGGGTTAGATCGAGGAATCCCTTCTATGTGTAGGGAACTGTGGATTACTTTATCATTTATAATGGACGGAACTGGTTGATTATTACAGCAGGGATCGTCAGCCTTTAGGCCATCCCTTACAATACTCAGGGTCCCCGGCAACGGCGGTATAGACGGAGGCATAGGCCGTATAACCGGGCCGCCGCCTGTACACGAATCTGAAATAACTTGTCGACTATCAGTACCTAATAGCTCTAACTTAGTTAGCCTATCTTCTATTCTACATCATTTCTGCAGTAATGGGTCTAGTAGGGTAGATATCATTAGATCTAATCTTTTACAAAAATCATCCTCACTTGACCATAACAAACTCATGTTAGTATTAGCAGTATATATTACAGGCACTGATGTGGTACTAGATATGTCACAACTATCAGGGACACCAACACGTCCTTCCATTTTACGATTTGTGCGTTTTACTTTTTGAGCCAGTACTTTCTTCTTCCTGGTAACGGGGTCCTGCCCTTTATCCAAACTTGCCTTCTGCCCTCTGGTGTTTACGCCTTGCTTACACACTATAGGTGAGTGATCGCTGGTGGAATTCGTTGTGGGATTATTTTCACCAACTAAAGTATCATCAGGAATTACACCAGAGGGGGTAGGGACAGGTTTCTCTAAGTCAATAACTATACCAGGACGCTGGGAAAGCTGGGAGAGAGGCTCCAAGGACAACCGGCGTTCTGTAAGCTGAATCTCGTGCATCAGAGCGGATTCCGCTCGGACAAGAAAGGCATCAAGAGTCCCTACCACCCCAACACCCGCCCCTGATTTGCGTTGGCTCATGTTCTTTCAATCCAGGGATGACAGGTTACAATTGACAGATATTTGATCACAAATCAGTACCTCGAACCCCCACGTACAAGGGGGCAATCCGTACAGTCCGCAATCAGTCCACAGTTGTCAGTCTGCAGTTGTTAATAACTTAACCCAGCCCAGCCTTCTTCAGGCTCTGACGGGCGCAGACGGGCCCGCCCTTGGCCCGGGCTTTGCCCGCGCGCGTCCCGTGCTGCGGGGGCCCTGTCGGCCCTTTAAGCGCCTCTTGGCGCTTACGATGACGATTGGCGGCGTGCGTGCCCCTGAGGCTGCTGGGGCTTGTGGTCTTACTCCCCCAGTGTGCCGGAACCAGGAATGGCTGAAAATGACTCCTGCGGCGGTGGCGGCAGTGACGGCAACAGTCAGCAATGCACAGGTCAGGTAAGAAAGGCTTGTGTACTCAAATGGGAAGTGGAAGCTGTCAAGTTTAAAGGTCTGCGTGCTCTCGTGACTGAGTTATATGTCTACTTGTACATCTATTCTTACATGTGTTATGCATCTGAAGATGGTAGCTTAAAAAGCGGGTAGCTTCTCCTGTAAGTGGTCAAATCTTCTCAGTTCTGCTCTGTCATTTGGTTGCACAGATAGACATGTCTTATGTATATAGGTGGTATAGAGCCCCTCAAATACACTATTGAATACCCATGTGCCCTGTATTATGAGCAGAAAGAAATGCATACACCTTTTTGTACACAAATTTACAGAGTATGCTGTTTGAAACACAGGTATTCAAGTATTTGTGTGTTTATTTTTATGTAACATGCCACTTGGTAAAAGCAGAGACACACGCATGTATACCTTCACAAACTTGGTGCGACTTACAACAGTGATATGGTTAGGATTGCTGTTTTACATTTGGTAGGCCTAACATTTTGAGCAGTCGATGAATAGTGAACCTTCAAGAGAAAAGTGAGGTTTAAGACATCTTGGGAGAAGGATTAGTGATTAGGCTACTTTGTATGAGTCTGTGGAAAGGTACAGTCAAAGTAGGCCTCTTTCTGTACCTCTGTTGCTTCTTTCGGCACTTCTTTTGCTTCTTTTTGCTCCTTTCTTCCTCTTTCTGGACGTCTGTTGCCTCTTTCTGCATTTTTCTTGCTTTTTCTGCACCTTTCTTCCTCTTTCTGCACCTCTCTTGCTGCACTGCACTTCTCTTGCTTCTTTCTGCGCCTTTCTTCCTCTCTCTGCACATGTCCTACCTATGTAGGCATAGTTAGGGATTAGCATTTAAAAAACCTTAGAAATTCACTGAAAAAAACACAGGTTTCAGGGATGGTATAGTTAGGAATTAGCATTGAAAACACCTTAGAAAGTCTCTGAAAAAACCACAGGTTTCAGGGACGTTATAGTTAGGCTGACATTTTACTTGTACAAAACCAGGGAAATTCAGCCGTTATAGTTAGCTGAGCTAACTATAACTTGCGCCCCCGCAATGCACTGCTGATGATGTCACATATTACATACATCACTCATGACATGGTCAGTGACATCACTGATGACATCACTGATGACATCTCAAATGACATCAATGATGACATCACTGATGACATCATCCACTTAATATCTGATGCACCTCTTCACACCATAATATAACCTTTGATACACCCACTCTAAAATATAGACTATCATTCTTGAAACCACAGATACACCAATATCAGTTAGTACATACCCACTCTCTGATTCATAGGTGTATACACATTCACTCACTCGCCCATACAGTCACTCATTCACGCAGTTACTCATCTATACAGCCACTGATATATGCATTCATATACCCATACAGACACTCACACACCGCCACTCATCCATAGAGTTACTCACACACCTAGTCAGTCAAGCAAAGAAACAATCACATTGCCATTTACTCACCTATGCAGTTATACACACCACCTCACTTATTCATACATATACTAACACATACTTACTCTCTTATACAATCACTGATACAAGCACACACTCATCCATACTGTCACTCTCACAATCCTCACTCTCACATATAGTCACTTAAATACTCCAACACTTACGTATACTGCCTTTCACATATGTAGTTACTCACACATGTACCACAGAGATATCCATTCACTCACGAACACAGCCATATGCACACTCACTCACCCATACAGCTTCTTGCACACGCACTCATGAACCCATACCCCCAGTGATTCACCCACTCACACATCCATGCAGGGAGTCACATCCCCTCCCACCCATACAGACACTCAGGCACCCATACAGGTACTCAGACAACCAATCATTAACCCATATAGACACTCATGTAGCTACTCACCAACACATGCAACCACTTACACACCAACTGACAGACTGATACAGACATTCACACAGATTAGTCATTCACCCATGAATTCACTAAGACACGTTTAATCACTCACTTATACAGTCACTCATGCACCCACTAAATCATCCATACAGATACTCATACACCCACTCATTCTTCGAATACACATTGGCGTATATATATAAAACATTCTTAAACTTTTTTGAAACACTCACACTCACAGGATGATGTCATCAGTGATGTCATATGAGATGTCATCAGTGATGTCATCAGAGATGTCACTGACCATGTCATAAGTGATGTAATATGTGACGTGATCAGCAGTGCATTGCTTGGGCGGGAGTTATAGTTGGCTCAGCTAACTATAACGGCCGAATTTCTCTGGTTTTATACAAGTAAAATGTCAGCCTAACTATAACGTCCCTGAAACCTGTGTTTTTTCAGTGAATATATATATATATACACACATATATATATATATATATATATATGTATATATATATATATATATATATATATATATATATATCCAAAGCAGTGTTCCACCTGGGGCTTGCCGAACTCGCGGCGGGTGCAACCGGGAGCGGTGGTGGAAACCGCTTATAAAACAGCAAAAAACAAGGAGTTCATAATACTCCCAAGGTCCGGTGCACTCACGGGGTATGTATCGCCTATAAAACATCCGCAGACGCGTTTCTGGCTCTTGCCGTCATCAGTGTGGAAAAGCCGTTAATAAAACAAACACAGTCATTAAAACGGTCCTGCCATATGGCTGGTGGATCCTTGGCCAATGAAGGGGCAGCAATGGGGCGTCACTGTCTTAATTATTTATTGCCTAATGCAATTTCTATGGCGCTCCCATCGCTAAAAAAATCAATTGGCAGCCGTAATAACTGTGCCTTTACATTCCCTCGCCTGCCGCTGGATTAAAAACGAAAACACTGTGAGTGTCCCACATATGGTGAAACACTCTAGCTTTGTATAAGCCACGACCTAAATAGGTCAACAGAGTCCGTAAGCGGCGGTTCAGGCAGCCCAAATTGAATCCAAAGCAGTGTCATCAGTGCGGAAAAGCCGTTAATAAAACAAACACAGTCATTAAAACGGTCCTGCCATATGGCTGGTGGATCCTTGGCCAATGAAGGGGCAGCAATGGGGCGTCACTGTCTTAATTATTTATTGCCTAATGCAATTTCTATGGCGCTCCCATCGCTACTAAAATCAATTGGCAGCCGTAATAACTGTGCCTGCACATTCCCTCGCCTGCCGCTGGATTAAAAACGAAAACACTGTGAGTGTCCCACATATGGTGAAACACTCTAGCTTTGTATAAGCCACGACCTAAATAGGTCAACAGAGTCCGTAAGCGGCGGTTCAGGCAGCCCAAATTGAATCCAAAGCAGTGTCATCAGTGCGGAAAAGCCGTTAATAAAACAAACACAGTCATTAAAACGGTCCTGCCATATGGCTGGTGGATCCTTGGCCAATGAAGGGGCAGCAATGGGGCGTCACTGTCTTAATTATTTATTGCCTAATGCAATTTCTATGGCGCTCCCATCGCTACTAAAATCAATTGGCAGCCGTAATAACTGTGCCTGCACATTCCCTCGCCTGCCGCTGGATTAAAAACGAAAACACTGTGAGTGTCCCACATATGGTGAAACACTCTAGCTTTGTATAAGCCACGACCTAAATAGGTCAACAGAGTCCGTAAGCGGCGGTTCAGGCAGCCCAAATTGAATCCAAAGCAGTGTTCCACCTGGGGCTTGCCGAACTCGCGGCGGGTGCAACCGGGAGCGGTGGTGGAAACCGCTTATAAAACAGCAAAAAACAAGGAGTTCATAATACTCCCAAGGTCCGGTGCACTCACGGGGTATGTATCGGCTATAAAACATCCGCAGACGCGTTTCTGGCTCTTGCCGTCATCAGTGCGGAAAAGCCGTTAATAAAACAAACACAGTCATTAAAACGGTCCTGCCATATGGCTGGTGGATCCTTGGCCAATGAAGGGGCAGCAATGGGGCGTCACTGTCTTAATTATTTATTGCCTAATGCAATTTCTATGGCGCTCCCATCGCTAAAAAAATCAATTGGCAGCCGTAATAACTGTGCCTGTACATTCCCTCGCCTGCCGCTGGATTAAAAACGAAAACACTGTGAGTGTCCCACATATGGTGAAACACTCTAGCTTTGTAAAAACTCCTTGTTTTTTGCTGTTTTATAAGCGGTTTCCACCACCGCTCCCGGTTGCACCCGCCGCGAGTTCGGCAAGCCCCAGGTGGAACACTGCTTTGGATTCAATTTGGGCTGCCTGAACCGCCGCTTACGGACTCTGTTGACCTATTTAGGTCGTGGCTTATACAAAGCTAGAGTGTTTCACCATATGTGGGACACTCACAGTGTTTTCGTTTTTAATCCAGCGGCAGGCGAGGGAATGTACAGGCACAGTTATTACGGCTGCCAATTGATTTTTTTAGCGATGGGAGCGCCATAGAAATTGCATTAGGCAATAAATAATTAAGACAGTGACGCCCATTGCTGCCCCTTCATTGGCCAAGGATCCACCAGCCATATGGCAGGACCGTTTTAATGACTGTGTTTGTTTTATTAACGGCTTTTCCGCACTGATGACGGCAAGAGCCAGAAACGCGTCTGCGGATGTTTTATAGCCGATACATACCCCGTGAGTGCACCGGACCTTGGGAGTATTATGAACTCCTTGTTTTTTGCTGTTTTATAAGCGGTTTCCACCACCGCTCCCGGTTGCACCCGCCGCGAGTTCGGCAAGCCCCAGGTGGAACACTGCTTTGGATTCAATTTGGGCTGCCTGAACCGCCGCTTACGGACTCTGTTGACCTATTTAGGTCGTGGCTTATACAAAGCTAGAGTGTTTCACCATATGTGGGACACTCACAGTGTTTTCGTTTTTAATCCAGCGGCAGGCGAGGGAATGTACAGGCACAGTTATTACGGCTGCCAATTGATTTTTTTAGCGATGGGAGCGCCATAGAAATTGCATTAGGCAATAAATAATTAAGACAGTGACGCCCCATTGCTGCCCCTTCATTGGCCAAGGAACCACCAGCCATATGGCAGGACCGTTTTAATGACTGTGTTTGTTTTATTAACGGCTTTTCCACACTGATGACGGCAAGAGCCAGAAACGCGTCTGCGGATGTTTTATAGCCGATACATACCCCATGAGTGCACCGGACCTTGGGAGTATTATGAACTCCTTGTTTTTTGCTTTTTTATAAGCGGTTTCCACCACCGCTCCTGGTTGCACCCGCCGCGAGTTCGGCAAGCCCCAGGTGGAACACTGCTTTGGATTCAATTTGGGCTGCCTGAACCGCCGCTTACGGACTCTGTTGACCTATTTAGGTCGTGGCTTATAGAAAGCTAGAGTGTTTCACCATATGTGGGACACTCACAGTGTTTTCGTTTTTAATCCAGCGGCAGGCGAGGGAATGTACAGGCACAGTTATTACGGCTGCCAATTGATTTTTTTAGCGATGGGAGCGCCATAGAAATTGCATTAGGCAATAAATAATTAAGACAGTGACGCCCCATTGCTGCCCCTTCATTGGCCAAGGATCCACCAGCCATATGGCAGGACCATTTTAATGACTGTGTTTGTTTTATTAACGGCTTTTCCGCACTGATGACGGCAAGAGCCAGAAACGCGTCTGCGGATGTTTTATAGCCGATACATACCCCATGAGTGCACCGGACCTTGGGAGTATTATGAACTCCTTGTTTTTTGCTGTTTTATAAGCGGTTTCCACCACCGCTCCCGGTTGCACCCGCCGCGAGTTCGGCAAGCCCCAGGTGGAACACTGCTTTGGATTCAATTTGGGCTGCCTGAACCGCCGCTTACGGACTCTGTTGACCTATTTAGGTCGTGGCTTATACAAAGCTAGAGTGTTTCACCATATGTGGGACACTCACAGTGTTTTCGTTTTTAATCCAGCGGCAGGCGAGGGAATGTACAGGCACAGTTATTACGGCTGCCAATTGATTTTTCTAGCGATGGGAGCGCCATAGAAATTGCATTAGGCAATAAATAATTAATACAGTGACGCCCCATTGCTGCCCCTTCATTGGCCAAGGATCTACCAGCCATATGGCAGGACCGTTTTAATGACTGTGTTTGTTTTATTAACGGCTTTTCCGCACTGATGACGGCAAGAGCCAGAAACGCGTCTGCGGATGTTTTATAGCCGATACATACCCCGTGAGTGCACCGGACCTTGGGACTATTATGAACTCCTTGTTTTTTGCTGCATATATATATATATATATATATATATATATCCACATGACAAATCTCCAAGCAAAGGGGCCCCCGACCCTTCAGGGTGGCCTCATTAACAATGGGCATGGAGCAGCCCACCAAACGAAAGTCCAAACAGATGAGGCCCATTTCAGAAAGCAAACCATTTATTCAGAGGACAGCAGCACATATTTTCATGTCCTTACGCGTTTCAGCTTTCGCCTTGGTCACAGGTGGAAATACTTAAAAATGCAAAGTGCGTCGTGCATGCTCTTTATACGTGAGGTCACATGACTAAATATTAAAATACAAGTCCCACAATGCATGGTACTGCCATTAAGTAATTCCTGCATGGAATCCCGATGGACTCTCATTCAGCTTTAATGTTCACAGTGTTTAATCCGTACCTGCATTGTTGTAGTGAAGCTATTAATCACGTTGTCATGTGCTTTTCATCTCCTGCAAGTGCTCATGTTACACGTTAGCCTCCATGAATGCTTATTTTTCTGAATGGTCGGAAAACGGGATGTCACCCTTTCCGATTCCCTTCCACACAGTCGCCTCTTTTCACCCTCGTGGTATCTCCTCAATAGGCTGGGCGACTATAGTGGGTCATGCCCCCGATTGAATCCACACGACAAATCTCCAAGCAAAGGGGCCCGACCCTTCAGGGTGGCCTCATTAACAATGGGCATGGAGCAGCCCACCAAACGAAAGTCCAAACAGATGAGGCCCATTTCAGAAAGCAAAGCATTTATTCAGAGGACAGCAGCACATATTTCCATGTCCTTACGCGTTTCAGCTTTCGCCTTGGTCACAGGTGGAAATACTTAAAAATGCAAAGTGCGTCGTGCATGCTCTTTATACGTGAGGTCACATGACTAAATATTAAAATACAAGTCCCACAATGCATGGTACTGCCATTAAGTAATTCCTGCATGGAATCCGGATGGACTCTCATTCAGCTTTAATGTTCGCAGTGTTTAATCCGTACCTGCATTGTTGTAGTTAAGCTATTAATCACGTTGTCATGGGCTTTTCATCTCCTGCAAGTGCTCATGTTACACGTTAGCCTCCGCGAATGCTTATTTTTCTGAATGGTCGGAAAACGGGATGTCACCCTTTCCGACTCCCTTCCACACAGTCGCCTCTTTTCACCCTCGTGGTATCTCCTCAATAGGCTGGGCGACTGTAGTGGGTCATGCCCCCGATTGAATCCACACGACAAATCTCCAAGCAAAGGGGCCCCTGACCCTTCAGGGTGGCCTCATTAACAATGGGCATGGAGCAGCCCACCAAACGAAAGTCCAAACAGATGAGGCCCATTTCAGAAAGCAAACCATTTATTCAGAGGACAGCAGCACATATTTCCATGTCCTTACGCATTTCAGCTTTCGCCTTGGTCACAGGTGGAAATACTTAAAAATGCAAAGTGCGTCGTGCATGCTCTTTATATGTGAGGTCACATGACTAAATATTAAAATACAAGTCCCACAATGCATGGTACTGCCATCAAGTAATTCCTGCATGGAATCCCGATGGACTCTCATTCAGCTTTAATGTTCGCAGTGTTTAATCCGTACCTGCATTGTTGTAGTGAAGCTATTTATCATGTGCTTTTCATCTCCTGCAAGTGCTCATGTTACACGTTAGCCTCCGTGAATGCTTATTTTTTTGAATAGTCAGAAAACGGGATGTCACCCTTTCCGACTCCCTTCCACACAGTCGCCTCTTTTCACCCTCGTGGTATCTCCTCAATAGGCTGGGCGACTGTAGTGGGTCATGCCCCCGATTGAATCCACACAACCAATCTCCAAGCAAAGGCGCCCCCGACCCTTCAGGGTGGCCTCATTAACAATGGGCATGGAGCAGCCCACCAAACGAAAGTCCAAACAGATGAGGCCCATTTCAGAAAGCAAACCCTGCTCTCGCTTCCAAGAAACAAAGCAGAATTGCTTTTGGACAAGGGGAGCTGCGTGTCAGCAGCTCCCCTTGTCCAAAAGCAGTGTCGGCTCCCGCAGGAGGCGGGGAGCCGGCTGGGACTGCGGGGGCATTGGGGCTCCCCCGCGGTCCCCAACGTGAGGGCAGGCCCCAGGGGATGGGGTCCCCGGGGCCAAAAAAAAGCCCTGGGGGGGGTATTTTTTTAAAATTTATAATAAATATACAATGGCTGGGCCTCGGGAGATGGAGTCCCCAGGGCAGAATTTGAGTAATAAGAATGGGGGGCTTTTTTTTTCTCTCGCGTGCTTGGAGTTGCGACTCTATTGCTGTTCTCAGCGCAGCCCCCAGTGTAAACGCGATGGGTTTGCGACTCCAAGCAAAATTAAAAAAAGAATATGTATGTTTTTTAAAAAGTAAGATTAACTGTTGGTTTATAGGGTGCCTCTAAAAAGAGCCCTTGTTTTCATAATGAGTTTGTTGTAACTAGATGTATGTGCGGATGCACAGCTTTAGGTTGTTGAGGAAGACTCTGTTTCCTTGATCTGTGAAGTGCACTCCGTCACTTCTGTAGATATCGTTCATATCGAAACGTAGATTGTTGTTGTATATGGACCCCATTCTATGATCTCTGAGGTATGCAGAAACAGCTTTATTGATACTCTTCCTAGCTTTCTCAAACTGTGGACAGAATTGATTTGACCAGTCCCATTTCTGTCTTTGGCATATGTTAGAGTATACAAAGACAGTTTGAGGCAAAAGCAACATCAACTGTGCAAATGTGTCCATCATTAGCATTTCCAGACCTACCCCAGTCAATGTGCCTAGGTCACTGCCACCACAGTGCACAATCATGAGGTCAGGGGGTTGGAGATGAAAAAAGGTTTTAACCAAAGGCAACAATTGGTGCCACTTTAACCCTCTCTGTTCAATCCATTTAATGTCCACATTTTCCAAAGCTAGGTGTTTGGCAATACCTCTGCGTTCAGCATACCTTTTGCACCAGAAAACTTAGCTGTGTCCTACAGTCCACACTGTGAGCATCTTGAAGGGATGTCTGGAAGTAATCAAAAGATGTCTGTAGCTCAGGTAGTCAGTTGGTAGAATGAGAGGTATCTAAATTGTTGGAGAACATGTTGTTTTTTAAAAGTTGATAAGTGATTGGCTGTTCATCAAGATTGTGCACTGAAAAATAGGATGCATGTTACTTTGCTGAGGTATCATGTTTGTGATTCGTTGTTAGAAAATGTTTGAAAGGTACAGTTGAAATCATAAGGTAATATTTTGCAAAAGTCAACCACACCTGCTGTATGCATTAGTAAGCTTGTGTGCTGAACTTGAAACTACGGTGAACTTGTGACCTGCTAGTACAGTTGAATGTTCCATGAACTGTTACTATGAAAACTGGCATTAAGCAGAATGGGGGAAGGTTTGAAACTTAACTGTGGACTTAAAATGTGAAATGGATATATAAATATAAGTGAAAGGATAGTAAATTAAGGTTTTCTAAGATAGTAGTATGTGGAGAATTAGTGTGTTGCTGAAAATCTATACTAGTATTATTAGAAATAGGTTTTTGAACTCCCGTGTGGAGTCGCGACTTCAGAAAATTACAGAAGCAGTTTGGGCACCATTTGATGACAGTTAGAAAGGGTTAATATGTCTAACCAATAGAAATGTGTTTTACAATTTGAAATAATGATGGAAGCAATGTGATTTGATACTTACATTTATTTGTGTGCAAAAAGAGAGGGAAAGTTTGCCACTTCTGGTTTCACCTTTCTGAGTGAGGTGTATTACATTTCTTGTGTGGAAAAGAAAATCTGTTAAGAGTTTCTGATATTTGGTATTCTGCAATACTACCTCAAACACGAGTAACCAATTTGTAAGGTGTATTATATATTATTCAGCACTGCTTTATTGTTTCTAGTGATATTTGTACTTTAAAAACAATTCCAAGTGTTGAAATCGTAAGAGAAATGTGATGTATGAAATATGTTATGAAATGTACAGTTAGTGTTTGTTTTCTGGAATTTAGTGAGAATTATATGTCTAGACTCATGCACTAGGTATGCAGTATTGTCAATATGCACAAGTGAGTCCTGGAGTTATGTATTCAGATGTGTGCTCTTATTTAGTTATGCAATCTAGGAGGCACTATCTATATACAGTTGTAATTCCTTAGACTTTAACCATAGATTCGTGCAATCACTCAGGCACTACTATCCCACTCAAACACTCAGTCAGGCACTACCCATGCTCTCATCTACTCACTAAGGTACCACTGATGCACTCATAGAATGGCCCAAGCATTACCCTTATACTCATATTTTGTCTCAGGTACTTCGTATACACTCACGCAATGATGTAGTTACTACCACTGCAGTCATAAAATCACTCAGGCAGTACCCATACATTTTTTTATTCTTTGAAGCACTACTCATATACTCTTGTCTTCTACCATGATTTCGCCTTGCACTTATGGTTTGTCTAAGGTATTTTTGCTGCACTGTTCTAATCACTCATTCAGTGCTGCTGCTCTCATGCAATCACCCAGGCAGTACTTTTCAAATGAATGTTTCACTCAGGCACTACCTATCCAGTCATCTATTCTCTCAGGTACTACCCACTATTTATCTATTTGTATGTTTTTTTGATATCTGATGCGTCTTTTAAAAGGTACAGACACATGCATGCATGCTCTCATGAATATGGTGAGACTTTTAACAGATACATTGAAAAAGTTGCTGCTTTGTATTTGGATAGGCCCAACACTCTGAGTACATGCAATCATTCAGACACTATACAAGTACTCCTACAATCACTCAGTCACTATCCTTGCACTCATGCAATCACTCAGGTAATTTTTCTATTTGTAACCAATATAAGTGGTTCCGTAAGAGCCTTTTTTTTTTTGTTTTCAAACAATTTTTTTTTAAATAGTATTTTTTTAATGTTTTTTCTTTTTTTGGGTGTTTTTCACTTTTTTTTTAAACAAAACAAAATTGAAGACTCCAAAGGAACTGTTTGAGAAAAAAAAGGAAAAGGAGATTTGGGAGCACATTATAAAAACAAATTAACATTTATGTGCTTTAATTGCATTGGTAATAATTTCAATGCACTGCTCCCTGATGCAGAGTTTTGCATCACATTTCTTACAAATTATGGCCACTTCCAACAGTTTTGGAACAATGTGTGGCCTTGGTGTTGCTGGAAGTCCTTGAGAGGATGTTGAAGGGACATTAAGGTCTTGTTCTGCCGCTTCATTCTGCTCTCTCCGTGTTACTTCTCCTGCCAGATGTAAGGGATGGATAGTCTCCAAATGCTTCTTCACGCTTGATGTTCTGCATGAATATTTCTTTTCAGAGCCTCTTGACAAGACTCTCTGGCAGATTTTACAGGTGACTTTCTGGGCATTCACCTTCTTTTCTCCCTGTGGCACACTAAAGAAGGCCCATACCACACTTTCCTTCCTTTACTTGACTGGCTCCACGATGTCATCATCCTCAAGTCCCAGTGGATCAATATCTGGATGACTAGATGCCATAATGTAAAATAAAAGTCAAAAAACACACAAATTTAGAAAATGAAGAGAGGTAGAACAAGCAGGTCTTGTTACCAAGACAGACAAATAATGAGAGGAATATAACAAGGATGGATCCTCCCTCTTACAGGATGAAAATGATTTAAACCAATCAGTAGCTTTCTTTTCAGGTCATACGAAGTCGCGTAGGGTGCGTGCACCCGTCGCTTACACGTCGCGCACCAGCAAAATATTGTATACATAATTATAAAGTATAAATAGATGTTTATACAATTTTTTTAAAAGCATATTAGTGAAAGTGTTTATACAAATCCGATATTTTAACTTTGTATAGTGATATTTCAGACTTTGAAAATACGCCGAAGTCACGACCCCGGCGCGACTCAAGAAATACATGCAGGGCGGGGTTGTGCACCGTACGCGCATACGTCGCGCACTCATGAAATTTTGTATAGTTAATAGTAAACTAAAAAACACTGTTTATAAATTGTTTTCTACATTATATTAGTGAAAGTCTTTAACCAGAACTTATATTTATAATTTCTACAATGATATTTTATACTTTTGAAATCACGCTGTAGTTGCGACTCCAACGCGACTCCGCAAATGCGTGCCAGCAGGGTTCGCGCACCCTTAATCCGCGCACCTATCGAGTAGGTTCGCTTAGGGTGCGCGACTCCTTTGTAAAAATTAAAAAAAAGAAAAGGAAAAAAGAAAGCATAACAATACAATAAAACAACTTTTACAGTATTAAAAGAATTATTTCCCAAAAATATAATAGTAATTTGTATATATAAAAAACGGTGATATGCTTGGGATTGCTATTTTATATTTGATAGGCGTAACATTCTGAGCACTCACTGAATATTAAACTTTCAAGAGAAAAGTGAGATTTAAGACATCTTGGGAGATAGATTAGTGATTGGGGTACTTTGTATGAGTCTGTTGTAAGGTACAGTCAAAGTAGGCCTCTTCCTGCACCACTGTTGGTTCTTTCTGCACATCTGTTGCTTCTTTCTGTACCTTTCTTCCTCTTTCTGGACTTGTGTTGTCTGTTTGTGCATTTCTCTAGATTCTTTCTGTACCTTTCTTTCTGTTTCTGCATATGCCCTACCTCTGTAGGCATAGTTAGAAATTAGCATTTAAAAACCTTAGAAATTCACTGAAAAAACCACAGGTTTCAGGGACGCTATAGTTAGAAATTAGCACTTAAAAAACCTTTGAAATTCACAGAAAAACCATAGGTTATCACGGACGTTATTGTTAGAAATTAGCATTAGAAAAACCTTGGAAATTCACTGAAAAAACCATAGGTTTCAGGGACGTTATAGTTAGAAATTAGCATTTTAAAAACCTCTGAAATTCACTGAAAAAAACATAGGTTTCAGGGACGTTATAGTTAGACATTAGCTTTTAAAAAACCTTTGAAATTCACTGAAAAAAACATAGGTTTCAGGGACGTTATAGTTAGTAATTAGCATTTAAAAAACCTTAGAAATTCACTGAAAAAAACATAGGTTACAGGGACGTTATAGTTAGAAATTAGCATTTAAAAAACCTTAGAAATTCACTGAAAAAAACACAGGTTTCAGGGATGTTATAGTTAGTTGGACATTTCACTCATGCAAAACCAGAAAAATTTGGCCGTTATAGTTAGTTGAGCTAACTATAACTCGCGCCCCTGCAATGCACTGCTGATGACATCACATATTACATCACTAATGACATGGTCAGTGACATCACTGATGACATCACTGATGACATCTCAAATGACATCATCCACATGATAATCTGATGCACCTCCTCATAGCATAATATACCCTTTGATACACCCACTCTAAAATGCAGACTGCCATTCTCAAAACCATAGACACACCAAAACCAGTTACTACATACCCAATCACTGATTCCTAGGTCTACACACACATCCACTCCCTCATCCATACAGTCGCTCATACATGCAGTCACTCATCAATACAACCACTATCATATGCACTCATACACCCATACAGACACTCACACACTGCCACTCACCCATAGAGTTACTCACACAGGTAGTCAGTCATGCAAAGAATCAATCACACTCCCATTTACTCACCTACAGTTATACACACACACTACCTCACTTATGTATACAGATACTAACACATACTTACTCTCTTATACAATCACTGACACAAGCCCACACACATCCATACAGCCAATCTCACAGTCACTCACTCTCACATATAATCATTTATATACTCCAACACTCACATATACTGTCTTTCACATATGTAGTCACTCACAAATGTACCACGGAGACATCTGTTCACTCACCAACACAGCCATACACACAGTCACCCACCCATACAGCCCCTCACAGATGCATTCTTGAACCCATACACCCATTGAATCACCCACTCACACATCCATGCAGGGAGTCACACATACCCCACCCACCCACACAGATACTCAGGCACCCATACAGGTACTCAGACAACCAATCAAAAACCCATATAGACACTCATGTAGCTACTCACCAACCCAAGCAGCCACTTATACACCAACTGACAGACCGATACAGACATTCATACAGATTAGTCAGTCACCCATGTATTAGTAAGACACGTTTAATCACTCACTTATACAGTCAGCCACGCACCCACTAAATCATCCATTCAGACACTCATACAACCACTCATTCTTCAATACACCTTGGCATATATATATATATATAAATATATATATATATATATAACACATATTTAAACTTTTTAAAAACACTTAGTCACTGGATGATGTCATCAGTGATGTCATTTGAGATGTCATCAGTGATGTCACTGACCATGTCATCAGTGATGTAATATGTGATGTCATCAGCAGTGCATTGCGGGGGCGCAAGCTATAGTTAGCTCAACTAACTATAACGACCGAATTTCTCTGGTTTTGTATGAGTGAAATGTCCAACTAACTATAACGTCCCTGAAACCTGTTGTTTTTTTCAGTGAATTTCTAAGGTTTTTTTAAATGCTAATTTCTAACTATAATGTCCCTGTAACCTATGGTTTCTTCAGTGAATATATATATTATAATATAATATATATATATATCATGTGATCAAGGGCTGCATAGCCCGAAACGCGTCATGGCGACATTTGCACGGAATAAAACAGCATTGCACTGAAAAATTGGAGTCCGTTTCCTTCTTGCGAGTTCCAGATTTAGGATCTCTTCATCAGGAAAATCGTGTATATATATATATGTATGTATGTATATATATATATATATATATATATATATATATATATATATATATATATATATATATATGTGTGTTTTTGTTTAAATAAAAATGTCTAAATAAAATCTTAAAAATTCACTGAAAAAAACAAGGTTAAAGTAATGTTATAACCATCTTGCTGTAGCAGGAATGGCTGAATAGTATTTATTGTTAATTATTTTTAAGTTGCACAAAAGACAATTTACAAACTTAGCATAAAAGACTCCCCAGGTGAGTCGTAGCAAGGAGAAATATTATTTTTCTCCTCGTTGCTTCCTTTTTCTATGTGTGCCTCATTCTGCAGCACACATAGAAAGATGAAAATGCCTCACAGGATTGTTTTGTCCAGGAAGGTGTCCCTTTCTGCACAAAATCAACCCTGCTTACAATGCTGGCACCCTTGCACCATGGTGCAAGGGTGCCTGCATTGGTGCTAGGCACCACATTGTGTGCCAGCCCTTTGAAATGACAGGAATGCACCTTATATTGTTAAATACTGTGCATTCCTGCCTTTTCCCTATCACACAGTGAAACACAACAAGGTGACGCGCTGCACTGCATGAAAATCTGATAAATATGCTCCCATGTGTTGCAGTGGTTTTTTTGCGTTGCTATTTGCCGCATGCTAGCAGTATCATAAAACCTTATTAAAAGTCTGAAGAAAAAACTAGAGCAACCCATCGGTGTCCGAAGGACGGAGATAAGAAAAATGCACTTTACAACCTGAAAGCTGCATAAATAAAAGCAGGCACTGTATTACTACTTTTCACTGTGCAGTTATGGCTTTAGTTTGTGGATAGTTGGTATTTTGTTTTATTGCTTTTCTGAATAATTTCTCTGAATCCTGGTCTTTAAATGGCTGCATACCATATGCTAAAACTCCAACTTTCTACTTGTCATGTTTGCATGGCTGTGAAGGAATATTTGACTTTTATAATTAATTCCTATGGAACGATTTCCACTGTTTGCTGATGCTTTGTATGTGGTAATGTACCAATCAGCTAATGTGGAATTGGATTCTCAATTTCTTTGTAATGATCTGGAATAGTTTACTTTCCAAGAGTGCAATAGCTTAGCTCAGAAATACTTCCCTGAGCTTTAACATGGAGGAATGGATTTGTGGTGATTTACAAACACATAATCACATCAAAAGTAAATAATTATGTTGTTTGTGTGTTTCACATCCATCAAGTAGCACACATAGAAATGTATAAAAAACAGGAATTGTAATATCTGTCATATTCACAGGAGAGGTGCCTATGTCATAGGAATCCTAATAGAAAGATGCCAAGTAGATTATGTAGCACATCTTAATTTTGTATTTGTATCCTCTGAGATACATGCCTCACTGAGGGCCAGATAAATAAATGGAAATTAGTCTGTACCTAAACGTGTGCATTGTATATGCACAGAAAATATAATACATGGACATTTTAAAGATTCACTATCTGAAAAATTATGGGCCTGCTAGTGAAGATATTGGCATAATCAAGCAGAAGTTCCACCGTTACTTTGAAGAATTTCTAAATATGTAAACATACTCTTGGTTGAAAAAAAGTACATGTTTCCAAAGGAGCTTCCAAATTGAGTAGTACAAGCCCACAAATGTGGAAAGGAAGTCACAAAGAAGTATGCTCTCAGAAGGCAATGAAAATAGAGTGGTACGTCTAAAACTAAGAAGTTGGCTAAAAGGACTACTAAATGTACTGATCGAATAAAGCTATTGAACTCACTACTAATTTTGAGAGAGATGTGCAGAAACTCCAGCACTGCTTACTTTTATGGCAGTAGCAGCCTACAGAGGGCTATACCCACAGGGGTGGGTGGCATTTGAGGGCCGGGCCAGCCCATATTAATCTTTTCAAACACAAAGAGGGTGGGAGCATACTTCCTCACATCCCAGCACTCAGTTCGCACCAATGTGTCATGGTAAATGCAGAACATGATAACACTTACTTCAGTGACAGTCTTTAATTTTTCATCCTTGTCGGTGCAGCCAGTGGGGTGCTGGAAATGCTTCCCAAAGTTTTTTCAGGTCTCTGTGCCACTCACTACACCCAGCCACATATAGTTTGCTACCTTGAGAAATTCCTGCAAGGAGTCTACTGAATGTGAAAGAGTGGAGAATGTCCAAAATTCTGCAAGTGGAGAACTCTGTGGCATCCAAATAGGAAGTACCATGCAAGCAGCCTCAAAGAGAGATGTTATCACAAAGCAGGTTCCAGCCAGGCCACAGTCGTCAATCGACCCATTTCCGGCTCACACAGTCACATACCTGTCTTGCTGGTCAATGTCTAACGAAAGGCTTCTTTTGTACATCACCTTTTGCAAAACCTGCCTGTAACTAAGAGTGGTGTATGCTGTTGTCGGAGAGTGCTTCTAGTCCATGCAGTTTTGACTGGTGCTTTTCATCAAGTGCAATTGAATTATCCATCTTTTGTCACAACCTCATAGTGAAATTCATTGTGGGACCTTCCCAACTTCCTCTGTAAAATTAAACCTAAATTCTATATAGTTTTCAACATTTTAGAAATTTTAAAAACCGTGTTCACCACTAATTTTCAAAAATGTTCTTGATAGATATGCTGCAAACTCTGTAAAATTATTTGAATTTGGTGGCGAGTTAAATTAACACTTAATTTACAAAGTTGGGTAGAATTAGGAAACTCCACACCTGAGTTTAAGAGGCGTTGCTCTGAGCTGACGCCAGCTCATTTTAAAAAAAAAATAACTTCATAAGCTTTGGCTTTCACAAAGCTTGAACAGTTTAGAAAATGCACAAAGCTGCAAATTAGCCTACTTTACACCCCTCTACTTTAAATCCCACCTAATTGATAGGATATATAGCTGGATTATGGAAAGTTGATTGAGTGTGCTTTAACATGTATCTAAAAAAAATCAATGTATTCCTTCACATAGAAGAATATGGTGTGTACCTTGAAAATTGAAACAAGAATATTGATGGGAGAGAATATTAACTACAGAATTTTGAATCCAAAATATTGACCGATTAGCAAGTATAGATTTTCTATAGCTTACTTCACAAATCTGTACCTACACAATATATATATCCTCAACGTTTGTATGCGTGGAGTTAGGAACAGTAATTGTAATTGCATTTATATAGCGCTTACTACCCCATACGAGGCATTGAAGCACTTTTCAGCGAGTAACACACTACTCCAGAACCCAAAAAGTATTAGTGGTGAATTAGTATACGCACATATAAAATTAGTTTGAGCGGTGGACAGGTGAGTCTGTTAGTTGGATTGAAAAGGATGGTGGAGGGATAGAAGATGAAGAGTCTATTAAGCCTTTATTTGGAGATCATAGCAGTAGGTGGAGGTTTGGGATTAGTAAAGGAGAGATAGAGGAGGGAAGAGTCTCTAGAAGTGGATTAGGGAGAGAGTTGAGGTATCGGATGAATCTAGGAGGGATACATGAGGGAAGGGTTTAGAAAGGGTTGTATGGGAGATCCGAATAGTAAAAGAGGTTTGAGATGATGCAAGGAGGGGTAGAGGAGGAAAGAATCTAGAAAGGGTTATTTTGGAGATCATAGTAGTAGAATGGGATTTGGGAAGAGTCAGAGAGTGGAGGTAGAGGATATATTGAGAGAGGCATAGGGTGAGAAATAGGGTAGTACATTGGAGAGAGTAGTGGAATGAGGTTTGAGATGAGTCAGAGAGTGGTCATAAATGATATATTGAGAGAGGCATAGGGTGAGCTTTAGAGTAGTGCATTGGAGATGCTTAATTAGGAGTAAAGTAATAAATATTAAGATAAATAAGTACATTGAATGTATATATGTATTTCTAAACTTTAAGCTAATCTATTTGTTTTTAATTTCCTTTTTACTTTTAATAATTCAATAGTGAAGCAATTGTAGATAGTTATGATAAACATTTACTTATTTATGCAGTGACCTACATACATGTTAAACATAGAATAATATAACCATAAGTAATATGTACATTTGTTAAGCAGACCAAAAGAATATCTACATATTTATAAACATAATTATTATACATATCTAAACAAAGGAATAGACCTCTACATACATACATGTAGTCCAAATAAATGCTTATATACACAGGGAATTGCTGTACATTTATGCTTGAGTATTGTGGTTATGAGGGGAGGAGTCAACTCATGAGTAGTCTATACTTCCTGGTAAGCACTTATCTTTTGATATTCTGTGGGTCAATATGTAATAGTACAACCACTAGGTGGAAATGAATGCACCTTTTGAGCATAGCTTTAATGTTTAGTCACAGCATAGGGCCATGCCCCACGTAAAATATACTTCTGAATACAGGCCTTGGCCTACACATTTTAAATTTTAGAGAAAATAGCACACCTAAAGTGGTCAGACATATCACTGCTCAAAACAAAATTAGAGAAGGTATCTTATCCTGATTAAAATACCTAATATAAGTTATTGTTTTAATATCCTGGTAGGATAAGGTATTTAAACCCGAAGAAGCATCTGCTTGCTCCCATGCCATGTCAAGGTACTTGGTGTGTTTCACTTTCTGGTAACAGGCTCCTTTGAGAGGTCATTGGCATTTGAGCAGGCACTTCACAGGCATGCCAATCTAGACAACTGCAATTGTTGTTTTACTCTCAGAAACTGCATGTAGCAGGATAGCACCATACTTGGCGCATGGTAGACAACCTGTGGCATATCAGTTTTATTTTGTGGCACATTGAAATATGTGCTTGGAGCCGTATTTCGACGGTAACCCCACACAACTGCACATCTATGTCATAATAACTACAATAGGCCATCAATCAACATACAAGTGACTCACTATGCATGTATATGTTCATTATTCTAGTGCAACACATAATTCCCTCATCTTCCAGCAAATCATGTGACAAAATCCATTTACATTAAGACATAAAATTCAGGCTTCTGGAGCTTCCATAGCAAAGGGTGATTGTTTCTATACTCCTCATATGCTGTGTGTAACATTGTTCTGTCCTTTTGTGGGTGTCACAATAATCAGGCCATTCACTTTGTTCTAAACCCTGGAAATGAAATCCGTACCCACAGTTGTGACAAAACACTGGGCCAAGAGCTGAAACTAAATGATTACTGTTAGAACTGGGATTCCTGGTTGGCTGAGGAATGCACCCAAGCCAGGAAGGAACAACCACTCTAGTGAGGATAAGCTATGTGCACACTGAACGATAGCCTGTGCTCACCCTCTGGTAGCTTGCCACACAGCAGTCAGGCTTATATAAAGAGGCAATGTGTAAAGTATTTCTGCAACACACACCAACACACACACACACACACAGTAACACACTGAATACACCACAAGACTCCACAAAGGTTTAGAAAAATAGACTATTATTAATTTTTGAACAAAACAAGACCAAGATGAAAACAGTCCAATAAGTGCAGGTTGAGATATAAATTTTAAAAGATTAAGTGTAAAAATACCACTTAGAAGCAAATAGTGCTGTAGAGGTTACTTCGGATTGCGCTGGACCAGGTTAAAGCCAAAGCTCGGGCCAACCCCGATGGAGCACAGGCCAGCTGCAGGATGCACACAGGCCCCAGTGAACAAAATACCTTTCCTGGTCGCAACAGCGAGATGTGCTGTGAGATGTGTTGATGTAGATCCCGCAGTTTTGGGATTTTATTTATTTATTTATTTATTTGAAAAGTTTTATATAGCGCTGGCTAAACCCAGAGGTATCAGAGCACTTTACATGAGGAGGAACAATTGCTTCAAGAACATAGTTACTTTGTTACAACAGTTTCAGGTACGTAATTGCTGGAGAGACAAGAGTTATAAAGGCATGGATCAGGTATGGGGAAAGGAAAAGCAGGCAGGGGAGAAAGAATTGGGGAAGAGAGGGAGGGAATAGAAAAGGAAGAAAAAGAGTGAGGGAGGAAAGAGGAGAGGGAGGGGGTAGGAAACACAACGGGGCGACTAGAAAAGAAACAGTGTCTGACGAACGGATGGGTAGGTGACGGCCAAGGTGGGGAACCAGGGCCAAACTCCTCAATAGCTGCGTGGGGCAACTCCACTGGTCATCGGCCAAAGGTTGCTCGGTCGCCGAAGTATATCATAGGGTTAAGATATCAGCCTAGAGGGATCATCAAAAGGTTACAAAGAGAGCGCCTTTACACAGTGTGAGGTGCTGAGTTCCCAGCGATAATGGGAACATTCCTAAACCTCCGCTATGCGAGATTCCCTTAACACTGTGGACTCTCTCAGAGGGGTATCTGAGACTCCAGGGGATAAGTGCAGGATCCCTCCCCAACAAGGGGAGAAGGAGTGCTTTGGCAAGGGGCACATTCAAGGAGGCCGTTTTAAGGCCTTTTCCGCTATATGTGAATCCCTAAACACTGTGGACTCTCTCAGAGGGGAATCTGAGACTCCGGGGCACAAATGCTGGATCCCTCCCTAACAAGGGGAGAGGGAGAGCTTTGGCAAGGGGCACATTGAAGGAGGCCGTTAGGTGCCTAGTGCCCTGGAGCAGCTAATATTGAAGGTAGTAGGAAAAAGCCAAGACAATAATATAAGAATCTGCCAAACTGAACATAGTTAGATCAAAATCAGTTCCCATCATGGTCTAAAATGGAGGGGCTAGCAGTAAAAAGCGAGTTAACGGGAGAAAGAGCGTAGGCAGAGTAAGGAGATCGTAGAAACATTGGGAACAAATGAATGCGGAGGGAAAGGGAAGATGTGGCCTGGGGGGAGAGTTCCGCCGCCATTTTAAGGTCAGTTCGGTACAGGCAGACTCAACAGGGACAGTCATCGGTGCTGGAAAAACCCGGAGGAGTCAGCGTGCTAGCAAGGGTATTGGTAAGAAACAAAGTTACACAGAGTAAACAAAGGATAGATGCAGTGTTGCACAATATGAACCATAGTATTAGAACATGTAAATAATCGGGGGTTGGACATAACATAAGAAGAGTGGAGGGAACAGAGGTATCAGTAAAATTCTTAGATGATGTTTATATCAGTGGGGGGAGAAGATCAAAAATAGTCCAGGTGGAGATCAGTGGGGACGGAGGTACGGACCAGGTCGCAAGATGGTGGAACGAGACAGGAGTGACCACCGGAGATGGACACAAAATGGTGGGGGGCAAGTGTGACGTAGTTCAAAAGTCCAGTGGAGTAGTTCTTACCTCCGATTCAAAACCTCCAAGTTGTTCCAAGCGTTTAACGGGAGGCAAGCCAGGTGGGATGGCAGTGGTAAAAGCAACGGTAGTAAAGTCCGGAGGCGGAGGGTGGGTTGGGGGGGGGAGAGCCTCGGCCCGATTCCTCAGCGGCCAACCTGAAAAATAGAGTCAGAAGGCATTGGCGGTGTTGCGATGGAGTCCGCCGACAGGCGGCGGGGAGGAAGTCAGGAAGTGGCGATGAGCATGGAGCAGGGCTCAAGGAAAGGGGAGGAAGAGAGAGATGGTCGAGCAGAGTGGAGCCACGGCTCCAGCCTCGGGGCTCCGGCGTTGGTCAGTGCTGAAAAATGCTCATCTCGGCAAAACCGAGGCGCTCGCCCCAGCAGCTCTGCCAGTGGTAGAGCGCTGTTGAGATGGTCCATGTCGGAGGCGTGCAAAGGGGACGACACAAACACCCTTGAGACATGACGCAGGGAAATATCTGGGAATGCAAGGCGAAGACCAGGACCCACGTTGTCTGCGGGGAATGGCAGCGTGAGGGAGCACATCCCAGTCCAAGGGAGAGCTCGAAGCACCAGGATCATAGAGACACAAGCTCGCAGGGTGATCACTGGGAGTGCAGGGTGAAGACCGGGGAGTCACCCACGAGCCTATCTTGGAACCAAGGTCTCAGAGCAAGGGGGGGAGGAGCCCAACCTGCCGAGCCCCAAGCCTCCCTTCGAAATCCAGGGAGTTCCGGACTACGATCAGAGAAGGGGAGGCTCATCACAAATGCGGACCGGAGCCCAGTCTCAAAGCCCCTGGAGCCCTGTGCAAAGATCCAGAGAGGAGCACCAGGGACCGAGCCGAGCCCAAGTCAGCTGCAGCGGGAGGAGGTCGCCATCTCCCCAAGACCAAAAATACACCCCCACAGTCTCGTGAGCTCCGGCCAGGTGCAGACTCCGGGTCTGAGGAGCGAAGAACAGCAAGGGGGCAGTTGAGCCAGAGGTCGCAGCAACACAGCACCGCATCCGTACCGGAAAAGACCCGGCTCTGCTTCATCCACGATTCAGCAATGGTCCTTGAAGAGGCGTCGGAGTCGCCAGCAGGATTCAGGTAGGGTTTTACCTTCCGTTTATCCTTTGAAGTTACAGTTTATCTAAAAAAGAGTAGTTGCGTTGCATAGCAGTGTGCTTCATCTAAGCAGGGCTGTCGAGTAAAACGATGGAGTGTGGGGCATAGGCAGGGATTTTCACAAAATTGTGATCCCAAGCCCCGGAGCTTCGGTGTGGAGCTCCAGCTCGGCGGCCATCTTGACAGCAGATTGATGCATCGATTCTTCTCCACGCAGGGATGGTGATGGGTCAGCTACGAAGGTTAGTCGCTGGGCCTAGATGCATTGGTTTCTCAGAGTTATGCGCTGGGTTTCTGCATGCAGTTGAGGGATGCATCAATCTCTCTGAGTTGCTGCGGCAGCGATGTATGGTTTTGATGGATCTGGCCCTCGAGGTGCTGCATTTGTTCCGATAGGGAAGCACTGATTTTTCTCCCACAACCGGGTCAATGCGCCGGTTCTGCTACACGCAGACAGGATATGCATTGATGTCCATGTTGAAAGTATCTCTGTTCACTTCCAGTGAACAGGCACAGGAGCATGGATAGAGACTTTGATATCCCCGAGTCTCAAGCAATAAAAGGCAAGCCAACAAGCCCTTGGAGCACACTTGGAGAAAAGGCAGAGCCCAACTCTCCATCAGCAAAGTTAGAAAGCATCAGGCAGCAGGCCATTAAACAGAAAAGCAGGCTTTCCAGATCAGCAGTCCATTTCAGTCCATTAAGCAGCACAACAGTTCTTTTGGCAGAACGTCAGCTACAAGTCCAGTAGTGTCTGATTTTAAGGGGTCAGAGACCCAGTACTCATGCCAAAAAGTGCCTTTGAAGTGGCGGTGACTTCAAAGAGTGGTTTTTGAGGTGTATAAGTATTTTTTCAATGCATCCCTGCCTGCAAGGCTATCTAGGGGGGCAAATAAGCCCTTTGTGTGGGGACAGAGCACTGCCTATTCAGTGAAGTGTTAGCCCCTCCCTTCCATCCTGCCCAGGCAGGGCCATCAGAATGCAGATGTATGTAGATGGGTACTCAGACACACCTAGCTTTCCTGTGTTTGTGGCTGTCTAGAGGTACTGCACAAAGTGTAGCTGTCACTCACCCTAGACATGTATTAGAGACAGGCTGCAAGGCACACAGAGCAGTAGTTTCAGAGAAATGTCCACTTTCTAAAAATGGCATGTCTAAAACAGTAATGTTAAATCCAACTTCACCAGAAAGGAGGATTTATCATTACCATTCCAATATACAAAACATGAACTGGCTACTCCCCTCTGATTAGGAATTACAGCTTAAAAAGTGTATTAAATGAAATTCCAATGTTAACCTATGAGATGGGTAGTCCTCACAGTTGTGAAAGACAAATTTAGCTGTTTATCACTACCTGGAAATGTTTTACTTACACAGCACCCTCTCCTTAGGGCTACCTAGGGGCTACTTTAGGGGTGGCTTATATGTAAGAAAAGGGGAGTTTAAGGCTTGGCAAGAAATTTAAAGCAAGTCAATGCACACACAGGCACTGTAGTAGCAGGCCTGAGAGAGGTTTGAAAGGCTACTTCTGTGGGTGCCACAATCAGTGCTGCAAGCCCCCTAGTTGGTATTAAGCTACAGGTTCAGGTTATATGGTATACCACTTTACAAGGACTTACAGGTAAATTAAATATGACAATAATGTATACACCAATTACACACATGTTTAGGGAAGAAGCACATGCACTTTAGCGCTAAGTCCTAAGGCCAACAAAAAGATTAACCAAAACATGGAGGCAAAGAGCAAAATGTTTGGGGGGAAGACCACCCTAAAGATGACAGGTTTAACAATTATATGATTCCATGATTTTTACCTGAGTGCCCCACACTGGAGATATTCCAATAACACTGCAAAGTTGAGTGTTAATGATGAGGCACAGCCTGTGACACTTCATGGAATAGTTTCCTCACCAGACATCTTGAAGGAGCCTGTGGATCTCATGTGGACCTCATAGGGAATGTGGAGTAAAAAGCAATTGTTGAAGGAGGAAGAGAAGGAGGGAGACAACCTGAGTAAGCAAGCAGGCCAAGACCAATAAACTCTAAAGAATATACAGTGCCTAACAAATATGGAGAGCTGTATCAAATGTAGACCAGCATTGCCAGACCAGTAATTGGAGAAGAAGAATGGAACCTATATAATTGACTGATGGCACCTGCGACTCTACTGTATAGGATAGCCACGTCTACTGTCCCGCCTCATAGTCAACATCAGCCATCAAGTAGCCTCCACCTGTTTCCTCCAAACATGCCACTTCCTCAATTGATACTAACCCATCCTTGTCGCATCCCTGAGAGAAAACGAGCAACTGAATTTATTGCATGCTGTACATCAAGCCATATGCCAGCAAGCATCTTTCTTGGCATTTCTCATGTGGCATGAAGAAATGGGGAACTGACTAAAGTGGGAGAGGAGAATAACTGTTTCCAACATAGAAATAATGGAAGGAAAGGCACATACAACTGTGAATTAGCAAAAGGAATGCTTACCTTCTTCTCTGGTGAATGGTGATGTGCTGAGCCCCTGAAGGACCAGGACACCAGGCAGAGACCACTGGACCACAGACAGGTAACTGCTGAGGAAGAAACGCACCTAGAGGAACAACAAAGAGGAAAAAAAGAAAAAAAAGGCCAAGTACTGTGGGATCAAGCATCCTGACCAAGGGGGACTAAGAAGGGAGAAAACAAATAAGGTGCAGGAGCGAAGAGGAATGGAAACTATAGTGAAAGTGTGTAAACCTAAGAAACAATCCAATACATTCTCTGGCACCTGCTTCCTGTAGAATTAGACATAATAACTGACACTTTTTATCCTTGAAGTGCTCATAACTAGGAAGGGAGCGAAATTAAGTATGTGGTCTGGTTGTTATGAACAAGCAGTATCCACACTGCCCTCAAGATTTTTGACCCTCTTCCTATTCTGCAACAAATTTGCTGTTTATAAGTCAACCTACAACTGACATGGTCTTTCCCCTGAAAATCTTCCTTCCTGAGAATATAATGCAAAACTAAATGTGTTTAGAAAGTGTTTGTGATATATTTTTTAATAATCTAGGTGCATGAACATAATCTGTGAGTTTCCAGGATCTCTCAGATACCCCTTCTACACCACTAAGTACTATAACTGTCACTGATGTAATCTGAAATTAGTGATTGCCTCAGCTTCCTAATCTGAGAAGCTGTCTATCAACAAGGGAGGAGGGGTACAAGGGGTGCTATTGATGGCCTTTTTAAGAGGAGAGACATAAATACCTTGTGCTGGTAGTAACAATCGAAATGCTGAAATGCCAATCTGCCCATCAATTTTGAATGCAACAGCAAATCTGGCAGTGAATTTGGAATGTGAGTGACCCTGGAATGGTTATATGTTTAATTGAGAGACACACTTTCCCACCTCTTTGAAAGGCCACTTCTCCTTTTCGATGATGGTCTGCAAACCTTTTGTTACTGAATTTTGTGTTGTGGCAGATGATGATGTGGTACTTTTTGGATTGTTTGAACACATTGTAGCAGACATGTGACTGATGGTTTTGTGGAGTTTGTAATCCTAGTTGGCCTCATGTGAGCAAGATATCTGGTAGGCCAAACATCCATGGCGTGATATTCCCCAAACATTTTGCCTTCACCCCTCCTGTTTGCTGAATTTGGTTTTGTTGGCTTTAGTACTCTGTGTACTTTACCACTGCTAACCAGTGTTAAGTTGCTTGTGCCTGCTCACTAAAACATGATTATATTGGCTTACACCAAATTGGCACATTCCCAAGTATGATACTACATGTACCCAGGACCTGTAAATTAAATGCCACTAGTGGGCCTGTAGCACCAATTGTGCCACCCACTGAAGTAGCCCTTTAAAACATGTCTCAGGCCTGCCAGTGCAGCCTGTAGTGCAGTTTAAAACTGTCATTTGACCTGGCCAAATAAACGTTTTGCCAGTCATTAACCATACTTTGTAATACATATGTCACCGATAAGGTAGGTTCTAAAGGCTCATAGGGCAGGGTGTGTTGTAATTAAAAGTAGGACATGTTGGTTTTATATGTCCCCATAGTGAACTTCTGCTACTGTAAGGCCTATCTCTCCCCTAAGCTAATGCTGGGTTACCCTATTTCAATTAATAAGCGCTAACTTTGGATTAGGAACAGGTAGAAATATACAGTTTACACTCAAATTAATTTGAATTTAAAGTCCTTTTAATGGTAAAGTTGTATTTTAGGTTTCAATTAGAAAATGCCACTTTTAGAAAGTTTTTGAGGGCTTCTAGGAGTTTCCAGGTGACCAGGCCTGTTAATGGGTCTCCCATTAAGAATGCATACAAAGGGCTTGCCTCCATCACCATATGAACCTGACCCCAGCCTTTTACCACCCCAGACTTCTTGGAGCCTTGACAGAGGAAAGGGAGGAGCTATCCAGAACCAGATGTGGAGTTCAGACAGGGAACCCCCTCCATACAAAGACTGGCAGCACGTATAAATATTGGACCTCAGACCAACTCATCAGAATACACCTGGACCTGTGGACATTACAGAAGAAGGGCTACCCTGCCACCAGAGGCTTGTCCATCCAAGGGTCTGGTGGCTGACCTCCTGTGTGAGCTACAGGAACACATCAAGCTCCAGAGGTCTCTCTGCAACTGACCTACTGCAACTGGACTTGCCTGGACCTGCCTCGGCCCTGCTGGCCTCTGTTAAGTGAGCCCCTAACCCCCAAGAGGACGTCCTCAGGTCCTGGACCCTTGTCTGACATCAGGGTGTGCTCCTCTGCAAGAAAAGGAGACAATCCTGAAGTTTGGGCTCTTCGTGACAGTGAACATTACCCTTCTCACTGATACTCTGGCACTCGTGATGAGACCTGCTCTATGAGCTAAAGCGACTCCCGGCGATGACCAGCAACACAAGATCTCCAATCGGCACCACAGCAATGACAGCCTGTGGTGACTGTTCACGCGAAGCTCCAACAATGACCGTCCGTGACAGCTGATCAGCTCTCGTCGCACTACAGTGATGACAGTCTATGATGCCCAGTTTGCTCTTCACACTACAGAGATGAACATTTGTGACACTTTCCCTGCTCCCCTCCCCCAGCAGCCTCCTCCATGTGGAACAGAACTCTTCGCACTGGACTTTAAGTAGGTAATTTTTTTAGCAAGACTTACATGGTCCCTATATACAACCTGCACTCCATTGAGGCTGGCCCGAACATGTGACTTTCCCCCAGTCTAGTACGACCAGATGACCACAAGTGGCGCTTTGTGCTTTAGGGCGCCATTTTTACTGAAAACTTTCAAACTGCATAAATACTTTACACATTACCTCTAAATTAAGCCTAACTGCTTTGTTTCATGCTACCAAAGGGTAAGGCACAGGTTAATTTAGTAACCTTTGTGGTTCACCCTGATACGAGTGTGGTTGTTGCCTTAGTGGGGCTTTGTCTAAGCCCTGGGAGAAAGTTCCCACCTCAACAAGGAGCTATTTAATTGAGGGTGACTGTTGGGAGCTCCTGCAAATGGACATCTAGAGGTTTTAGACAGGTAAATGTGACTTTTTGAAAGTACCTTGTAAAATATTTAGTACAAACCCTACTTTTCCAGTGAGTTGTGTTTGTATTAAATATTTTTAAAAGTCCAAGAATCAACTTTTTAGCTGATTTCTAGGTGGAGTTAACTTTATTAACTTTATTAATGTAAACAATTGCTTTTCTATGGAACCTCTATCCCTGCTTCAGTGAAAATAGCTTTTATGAGCTTGTCACTGTAAGACATGCTTAAACTTAAACATTTACATGTCCTACTCTTAACTACCATGAACGCTACCTTATGGGCAGTAAGGCCTACTTTGGGTTGACTTCTTCATATTTAAAGGAGAGTTTCGGCTTGTAAAAGGTGTACTTTTGCTGGTTGAATTTGCAGTTTTAAAACTGTACAGACAGGCTACAGTGGTAGGCCTGCAGTTATGTTTTGAACTGTTACTTGTCCATTACTTAGCATTGACTCATTTTCTGACAGCTGAGAAGAGTCTGTCATAAAATTCCCTTTCTTGCCACAATGAAGACATAATCATGTTTTGTGTCTCTTTTTCATCTCACTCTCAGTATGGAATTTGTTATGTACCCCTGCTTGTGGTTCTTCAGTTACCTTCTCTGCTGTTTCCACTACTGGTATTTCCAAAAATTGTCTCACAACTCTTCTTATTTGTCCATGAGTTACAACAAATAATACTGAGGAGGTAGTAGAGTGATTCACCACTAACAAAATGGCATTTTTTAGGGCTTCTCTTAAGTCTTTATAGAATGTGAATGCTTCTGCCTCATCCGATCAGGCAGCTTGGAAGTCAATTGTTTAAAATAACTACAAGGTTTATTCGACCCTGTCTCAAAGTAAGTAACATCAGATGCACCTCCCACTTTGTCTGTTGTTTTCCAAAAATGGCACATAACTGATCTCAATTATTTAAACAGGGATGCTGATTCAAAATTCATAGGGTTGTCCAGATAATAGCATATTTCATCAGATACAAATGCAAAAAGCTACCTTTGCTAAGTCGTAGCAAAAAACTGGGGCTGGTCTAGGAAATGTCCAGTATTTTTTGTAAAGCGCGAACAATTACCCGAAGGTGTCAAGGTGCTGGGGGCCGTCGGGAAGATTAAGCGAGCTATTGGCCAGAGTCACATGGTGCTGGGCTGATCTGCCGTGGGCGCTGGGGATCGAACCGTGAGCCCCCAGGTTATGGAGTCAGTCACCCTGGCCGCTGCGCCACAGAGCTGGCGCTTATTTACAATAAGATAAAATGTTTGGAACATTAGCGGATCATCTCAAACACTTCTGTAGAGTTGCTAGTGGTACAGAAAGAAAGAAAAGAGGGTTTTCTCTAGCTATGGTTGACTAACAGAATTCTGCATCACTACTAGTTGGTGTGGAAACATCTGTGGGCCTCGTAGAGCTGAACGTAGTACATGGTACTGTCATCTGGTTATTAGGAACCCCTATTCTTGGCAGGACATTTCTAACTTTCCTTGAATCTTATGGATCCCTTACACTGTGTCCTACTGCAGATTCTCAGACAGGTCCATGTTAGTCATGACAAACTGTTAGGTTGCAGGAGGCATATCTGCTTAGAATCCTTTGCCTTCCTGTATCCTCCATGCAGTGCAGCAGGTAGAACTGGGCATAACAGGGAAAAGTGGGCAGGAATAAGTGTAGGAGAAAACCAGGGCTGAATTTCCTCAATTTGGTATCATCTTGATGGTGCAAGCAAGCACCTTTCTCAGGATTCCTTATATGGCTTGAGGACTTGAGGACTTGGAGAACTGACTAAAGAGGGAGACAAGAATAACTGTTAGCAAGGTAGTAGCAAGAGATGGAAAGGTATTTACAGCTGTGTAGTAGAGAAAGGAAGGCTACCCGTGTCTCTGGTGGATGGTGCAGGTATATGCCCCTGACAGAGCAAGATTGCAGATAGAAACCCTTGGATACCAGAGCAAGTGACAGGTAACCACTGATAAGGAAACATAGTTAAATGAAAAACAAAGGGACAAAGGCAATAAAAGCCCAAGGGTCTGTGGGAAAAGGAACCCAGACCAAGGGGTACCGAGAAAACAAAAAGATGTGAGAACACCAACTGGTGCGAACTATAGCAAAAGCAGGAAAACTGTAGAAACAATGCAACACATTGCCAGGCACCTACTTTCTGTAGCTATGGACGTAAATACAGGCAATAATGCTCTTATCCCGGAAGTGCTCACAATAACCAGGTTAGAGTCTCTAGTGATGTTAAGTATGTAGTCTAGTTGCTACAAACAGACAGTTTCCAAACGACCCATCATCCAAACTGTTTGGCAGCTTCCTATTGTTGCTTGAGCATGAAATTCCTTGAAAAAAGAAGGGACAAGAGGTGTTTGGCAAAACAAGAACAGTTTGTTTAATTAAACAGTGCATATGGGAGAACAGTTACAGGTGCAGGGTCTGAGGACTGTCTCAACTAACAATCGATCTGCCCTGGAATTTATACAATCCATTGAATGCCATAAAATGGTTCAGGTGATCCTTTTGGTAAAGAATGTGAACCGCTGTCTTTGTAGCCATAAATTAATGTCTTCGATGAGGGATCCAGGTGGGCCTCAACCTTGCATGGACACAATGCGGCCAGTGTGTAACGTGTCTAGATGTCCGGCATGGGAAGCATGTGATCATTGCGTGTACTGTGTCTGCTGGTTCCTGATTGGCTATGTGTTCCTAACTTCATGTGGCATCTGACTTTATGGTGTTTGGGAACGCGCAAACCCCTCCGGTCATGTGTGCTTTTTTAGGCCAATCTCCCTGTACCATTGTGGTGCCACTGGGTTCAAATTGTGTAAAAAGACCTTGGGCTGACATAGTGAGATCTCCGACTGTCAATTCCTGAGTCATTGAGTAGGTAATAAGCTCCCTCTAAGTCCCCCGGAGTTTCCTGTTTGTGCATTTGTCTGCCGGCTACGTGCCACCCCACCTGTGACCTGTCAATCAGTGACCTTGGGCCTGGGTCTCAGCGCATGTCTGACTACGTATTTCTGAGTCTGGGTTGACGTGACGTTCATAATTGGCAAATTCGTCAATATAGATGCAACTTCATTTTTATACATGAATTTTTTTTGTTAGTCAGTGACATCGACTTTCTCAATATTAACAGTATCTTGTGATAACATTGCTGTCTACATATCCTCCTAATCCTGACAAACAAGCCTTTTCAATATGAAGTCTTATGAAGCACTTTAAATGCAGTCCTTTGTGGTTTGCTTCCCTACTTTAGCAATGGCAATTATCATAGGAAGCCCCTTTGAATGAAAATATAATTGACCAAAACCTCTCTAGCTATCTCACACATTTTTGCTTTCTCTTTTTCTTCCCGTTTTACTAACATATAATGGAAGACCTTTAATTCATTTGCACGTATTAACATAAACACCTGCTTCAAGCAAAATATTGTAAATAATTAATTTGTGCCAATAAATTATTTATTTTTCATCTTCTTAATCACATTCTTACTTTATGTGATATCATTAGCCGTCAGGATTGCATTTATTATTTTTGTTGCAGGATTATAGTTAACATTGAACATTTTTGGACATCAGACTATATCTTCTAATATTGCTCTTGGCATGCCAAACTAATATACCAGATATTGGATTGCAGATATTATGTCTTTATGGTTGTAGCTCCTTCTTAAATTTGCAAGGGGGCAGCGAGCAGCATACAGGATGGTCTCTGTCATTCAGGATACATGTTATGTTGCTCCTTACTGTTCCTGGGTCTCTGTGGTCAAACCAGGAACAAATTGAAAGCTGCTTGATCTGAGGATACCTTTTAGGGGGTGAGGACTACAAGTCACAGAGAGCCTTGCAACCAAGGCCGCGGGGAACCCCTATAATGCACCGGTTGGGCGCTATTTAAGTAGACTATTCTCCTACAGCACATGATGGGTATTGTGAGAACTTTGAGGGGCGAGGACTACAAGCCCCAGAGATAGCGGGGCAGAGGAGGTGGGGAGCTTCTCCTACATGCAGGTTGGGCGCTATTTACGGAGACTTTTCTCTCCGCGGCATGGGACGTGCATTGAGAGCACTTTGAGGGGCGAGGACTACAAGCCCCAGAGAGCCCTGCAACCAAGGAGACAGGAAGGCTCTACCGCGCACTGGTCGGGCGCTATTAAAGAAGACTATTCCCCAGGAACAATAGTAGCCCAGCTGGACATCTGGGTGATGGGGGCTATGCCTGCTTACGAACTTAAGTCAACCTCTGTTAATTTTACTCCTGAGGCATGCCCCTAAGTGGTTGTGCTATCTAATGTGCCTTGTCTCCATGCAAACTTGGCTGAGTCATTCGTCCAACTTAAGAACAAGACCCTACACTGGCTGCATAGCTTGTGCCCACTTTCCATACTCAGATGCGTCCAATATCCTGATGATCTGAAGGCTAAGATGGGTTGGCCCCCTGGCAAAAAGCTTTCCAGGAGATTGTGTCATGGTCAATTTTATGTCTCTCGCCATCGTACATAAAATATTGACCAATTGGTCTTTAAATAGTGGGTCCCGCTCTGGGATCTCTCTTCTTCCACTGGTATTTTTCTATCATCATCTCAGTCCTAGGTCTGTGTCTTCAACACTTTTACCAAGTTTATTGATTCCCAGCAGTGATACAGCAACCCATTGTCTAGTCCACCCTGCCCTCGCGGAGGCGCCCTCCACCCACACAGAGATAGATTGACTGCACACTGAGGATTGTCCTGTGGATACCCTCCATTCATAGAGCAGGCATTCCAACTTTGGGGCCCTGTAGCTTTGCTTCTTTAAATTATCCTTCTTACCCCCCATAGATAGTGACCTCTGTGGGCTCTAATTGTGTAAAAAGACCTTTGGCTGACACAGTGAGATTTCCAGCTGTCATTCCCCAGCCATTGAGTGGGTAATATGTTCCTTCTAAGTCCCCTGGTCAGCAACCTTCTCTCGCAACAGGCCCTGTATTTCTCCATACCAACTCATTATCTAACTTCATAGCTATTATTAGCTGGAATGTTGCAGGTATCAAGTCCAAGCTTGGTGACTCTGTATGGGGCCAGTTTATCGACAACCATGCAATTTGTCTATTTCAGGAAACCTGGTTGATAGAGCAGGTGTTTCAATGTGGGTTTAAGAGTTTTTGTGTTCCTGCAACCAGGTCTCTAGCTGAGCGTCCACTTTTCTTACTTACCTGCTCTGTAGCAGAATTTCAATCAGGTTCACCGGACATCCCAGGGCTAAATGTAGCCTTCCTTAAGACTACGACCCTCTAGCAAATTAACATTTATAACCGGAGTCTTGGGTGTCTGCAAGAATCACTCACTCTCCACTTGCTGGATAAAATCCTGGCCCACCACCTAGGGTCCTATTATGTTATCATGGCAGGTGACCTAAACCTTACATTCCAACCTAATGGCATAACTCAGGAACTATCCAAGGTGGAATATCAAACATTGGGAATTCCAGACATAACTTCCCCAGGGAAGAGAAATCTCACAAGGGCTGCCCTCCAAGTGAAGATCTTAATCTAGTTTATGGATTGCGAGCCTGTGATGGCTGCATGCCTTCCGATGCTACCGCTGCCCCCACATTTACGAGAGGTTGTATGTTTGTTCTATTGACTATACCATGCTGGATGTCTGGTTGTGGAGTCAGATGGAAGACTTGACAGTGCTAGAACCTGTTGAGAGCAATCATAATCCTTTAGTACTAACTATGAAACAATTGATCTCCCTTGTCACTACTCTTGCCTCTTAGATGTATCACAAACTACTGGAGTTCATGAACAATCATAGGTGCGTGAAGTGGGAGGTGGTGTGCTCTTCTCCTAACATTCTCTCAGGTATATACTCGGTTCTTGTTCCCCACATGGAGGCCATGCTTCACAACTGGGGGAACAATTAACCGGTCGTAGCCAAATGTAAGAGATTATTTGATAAGTTCAAAGATTTCTTCTTAAAGAATTCACGAGACCCGTGGTATAGAGTTCAAGGAATGGATGGTTCACGCAATCCTGTACAGAGGCAAAGACCGACCTCCTCAGAGCAGTTAAAAAAGGACTCAGCTAGGAAATAAAGGCATGCAGAGCTCAATATCACCTTGAAATAAAGCATGCCAAAGATGCACGGGAGTGTAAAAATACGTCTGATCTCCTAGAGGCCTAAGTTAACAACGACCTTAAGAAATTTGGTGACTAGTTATTGCAAGTGGTGGGAAATTTGGGAAGCCAGCAGAGTCATATGTGACTGGGTTACCCATTTCGGGAACCTTTATTCCAGTGCGCGCAAACAGGCCAGACCCCTACGTGCTTGGACAGGGTCTTTATGCCCAACTCACACTCTACTCCTGCAGTTCTTTATCCAGTGGAGACCACTCTTGCAAGAGCCTCATTGAAACAAGGGAAGGCCCCTGGATTAGATAAGATCCCAGCTGACCTTTTTTAAATCAGTTTCTGCTATTTGGGTCCCATATATTAAAGCAGTTACAAATGCATTTGCTTGAGGGGTAGCCATGCCTGCTACATGGAAAGGGGCTGAGATCGTTCCTGTTTTCAAGAAGTGGAGTCCTAGTATCCCATCAAACTACCGCCCAATTACCCTTTTGGATAACCTCCAAAAGGTTTTTTGTAAACAACTTTGGAGCATCTTTTGGACTGGAGAAAGAAAACCATATTGTATCTGACCTACAGGCATGCTTTAGGTCAAAGACCAACTCAATAGATCGAACCGTGAGCCCCCAGGTTATGGAGTCAGTCACCCTGGCCGCTGCGCCACAGAGCTGGCGCTTATTTACAATAAGATAAAATGTTTGGAACATTAGCGGATCATCTCAAACACTTCTGTAGAGTTGCTAGTGGTACAGAAAGAAAGAAAAGAGGGTTTTCTCTAGCTATGGTTGACTAACAGAATTCTGCATCACTACTAGTTGGTGTGGAAACATCTGTGGGCCTCGTAGAGCTGAACGTAGTACATGGTACTGTCATCTGGTTATTAGGAACCCCTATTCTTGGCAGGACATTTCTAACTTTCCTTGAATCTTATGGATCCCTTACACTGTGTCCTACTGCAGATTCTCAGACAGGTCCATGTTAGTCATGACAAACTGTTAGGTTGCAGGAGGCATATCTGCTTAGAATCCTTTGCCTTCCTGTATCCTCCATGCAGTGCAGCAGGTAGAACTGGGCATAACAGGGAAAAGTGGGCAGGAATAAGTGTAGGAGAAAACCAGGGCTGAATTTCCTCAATTTGGTATCATCTTGATGGTGCAAGCAAGCACCTTTCTCAGGATTCCTTATATGGCTTGAGGACTTGAGGACTTGGAGAACTGACTAAAGAGGGAGACAAGAATAACTGTTAGCAAGGTAGTAGCAAGAGATGGAAAGGTATTTACAGCTGTGTAGTAGAGAAAGGAAGGCTACCCGTGTCTCTGGTGGATGGTGCAGGTATATGCCCCTGACAGAGCAAGATTGCAGATAGAAACCCTTGGATACCAGAGCAAGTGACAGGTAACCACTGATAAGGAAACATAGTTAAATGAAAAACAAAGGGACAAAGGCAATAAAAGCCCAAGGGTCTGTGGGAAAAGGAACCCAGACCAAGGGGTACCGAGAAAACAAAAAAGATGTGAGAACACCAACTGGTGCGAACTATAGCAAAAGCAGGAAAACTGTAGAAACAATGCAACACATTGCCAGGCACCTACTTTCTGTAGCTATGGACGTAAATACAGGCAATAATGCTCTTATCCCGGAAGTGCTCACAATAACCAGGTTAGAGTCTCTAGTGATGTTAAGTATGTAGTCTAGTTGCTACAAACAGACAGTTTCCAAACGACCCATCATCCAAACTGTTTGGCAGCTTCCTATTGTTGCTTGAGCATGAAATTCCTTGAAAAAGAAGGGACAAGAGGTGTTTGGCAAAACAAGAACAGTTTGTTTAATTAAACAGTGCATATGGGAGAACAGTTACAGGTGCAGGGTCTGAGGACTGTCTCAACTAACAATCGATCTGCCCTGGAATTTATACAATCCATTGAATGCCATAAAATGGTTCAGGTGATCCTTTTTGGTAAAGAATGTGAACCGCTGTCTTTGTAGCCATAAATTAATGTCTTCGATGAGGGATCCAGGTGGGCCTCAACCTTGCATGGACACAATGCGGCCAGTGTGTAACGTGTCTAGATGTCCGGCATGGGAAGCATGTGATCATTGCGTGTACTGTGTCTGCTGGTTCCTGATTGGCTATGTGTTCCTAACTTCATGTGGCATCTGACTTTATGGTGTTTGGGAACGCGCAAACCCCTCCGGTCATGTGTGCTTTTTTAGGCCAATCTCCCTGTACCATTGTGGTGCCACTGGGTTCAAATTGTGTAAAAAGACCTTGGGCTGACATAGTGAGATCTCCGACTGTCAATTCCTGAGTCATTGAGTAGGTAATAAGCTCCCTCTAAGTCCCCCGGAGTTTCCTGTTTGTGCATTTGTCTGCCGGCTACGTGCCACCCCACCTGTGACCTGTCAATCAGTGACCTTGGGCCTGGGTCTCAGCGCATGTCTGACTACGTATTTCTGAGTCTGGGTTGACGTGACGTTCATAATTGGCAAATTCGTCAATATAGATGCAACTTCATTTTTATACATGAATTTTTTTTGTTAGTCAGTGACATCGACTTTCTCAATATTAACAGTATCTTGTGATAACATTGCTGTCTACATATCCTCCTAATCCTGACAAACAAGCCTTTTCAATATGAAGTCTTATGAAGCACTTTAAATGCAGTCCTTTGTGGTTTGCTTCCCTACTTTAGCAATGGCAATTATCATAGGAAGCCCCTTTGAATGAAAATATAATTGACCAAATCCTCTCTAGCTATCTCACACATTTTTGCTTTCTCTTTTTCTTCCCGTTTTACTAACATATAATGGAAGACCTTTAATTCATTTGCACGTATTAACATAAACACCTGCTTCAAGCAAAATATTGTAAATAATTAATTTGTGCCAATAAATTATTTATTTTTCATCTTCTTAATCACATTCTTACTTTATGTGATATCATTAGCCGTCAGGATTGCATTTATTATTTTTGTTGCAGGATTATAGTTAACATTGAACATTTTTGGACATCAGACTATATCTTCTAATATTGCTCTTGGCATGCCAAACTAATATACCAGATATTGGATTGCAGATATTATGTCTTTATGGTTGTAGCTCCTTCTTAAATTTGCAAGGGGGGCAGCGAGCAGCATACAGGATGGTCTCTGTCATTCAGGATACATGTTATGTTGCTCCTTACTGTTCCTGGGTCTCTGTGGTCAAACCAGGAACAAATTGAAAGCTGCTTGATCTGAGGGATACCTTTTAGGGGTGAGGACTACAAGTCACAGAGAGCCTTGCAACCAAGGCCGCGGGGAACCCCTATAATGCACCGGTTGGGCGCTATTTAAGTAGACTATTCTCCTACAGCACATGATGGGTATTGTGAGAACTTTGAGGGGCGAGGACTACAAGCCCCAGAGATAGCGGGGCAGAGGAGGTGGGGAGCTTCTCCTACATGCAGGTTGGGCGCTATTTACGGAGACTTTTCTCTCCGCGGCATGGGACGTGCATTGAGAGCACTTTGAGGGGCGAGGACTACAAGCCCCAGAGAGCCCTGCAACCAAGGAGACAGGAAGGCTCTACCGCGCACTGGTCGGGCGCTATTAAAGAAGACTATTCCCCAGGAACAATAGTAGCCCAGCTGGACATCTGGGTGATGGGGGCTATGCCTGCTTACGAACTTAAGTCAACCTCTGTTAATTTTACTCCTGAGGCATGCCCCTAAGTGGTTGTGCTATCTAATGTGCCTTGTCTCCATGCAAACTTGGCTGAGTCGTTCGTCCAACTTAAGAACAAGACCCTACACTGGCTGCATAGCTTGTGCCCACTTTCCATACTCAGATGCGTCCAATATCCTGATGATCTGAAGGCTAAGATGGGTTGGCCCCCTGGCAAAAAGCTTTCCAGGAGATTGTGTCATGGTCAATTTTATGTCTCTCGCCATCGTACATAAAATATTGACCAATTGGTCTTTAAATAGTGGGTCCCGCTCTGGGATCTCTCTTCTTCCACTGGTATTTTTCTATCATCATCTCAGTCCTAGGTCTGTGTCTTCAACACTTTTACCAAGTTTATTGATTCCCAGCAGTGATACAGCAACCCATTGTCTAGTCCACCCTGCCCTCGCGGAGGCGCCCTCCACCCACACAGAGATAGATTGACTGCACACTGAGGATTGTCCTGTGGATACCCTCCATTCATAGAGCAGGCATTCCAACTTTGGGGCCCTGTAGCTTTGCTTCTTTAAATTATCCTTCTTACCCCCCATAGATAGTGACCTCTGTGGGCTCTAATTGTGTAAAAAGACCTTTGGCTGACACAGTGAGATTTCCAGCTGTCATTCCCCAGCCATTGAGTGGGTAATATGTTCCTTCTAAGTCCCCTGGTCAGCAACCTTCTCTCGCAACAGGCCCCTGTATTTCTCCATACCAACTCATTATCTAACTTCATAGCTATTATTAGCTGGAATGTTGCAGGTATCAAGTCCAAGCTTGGTGACTCTGTATGGGGCCAGTTTATCGACAACCATGCAATTTGTCTATTTCAGGAAACCTGGTTGATAGAGCAGGTGTTTCAATGTGGGTTTAAGAGTTTTTGTGTTCCTGCAACCAGGTCTCTAGCTGAGCGTCCACTTTTCTTACTTACCTGCTCTGTAGCAGAATTTCAATCAGGTTCACCGGACATCCCAGGGCTAAATGTAGCCTTCCTTAAGACTACGACCCTCTAGCAAATTAACATTTATAACCGGAGTCTTGGGTGTCTGCAAGAATCACTCACTCTCCACTTGCTGGATAAAATCCTGGCCCACCACCTAGGGTCCTATTATGTTATCATGGCAGGTGACCTAAACCTTACATTCCAACCTAATGGCATAACTCAGGAACTATCCAAGGTGGAATATCAAACATTGGGAATTCCAGACATAACTTCCCCAGGGAAGAGAAATCTCACAAGGGCTGCCCTCCAAGTGAAGATCTTAATCTAGTTTATGGATTGCGAGCCTGTGATGGCTGCATGCCTTCCGATGCTACCGCTGCCCCCACATTTACGAGAGGTTGTATGTTTGTTCTATTGACTATACCATGCTGGATGTCTGGTTGTGGAGTCAGATGGAAGACTTGACAGTGCTAGAACCTGTTGAGAGCAATCATAATCCTTTAGTACTAACTATGAAACAATTGATCTCCCTTGTCACTACTCTTGCCTCTTAGATGTATCACAAACTACTGGAGTTCATGAACAATCATAGGTGCGTGAAGTGGGAGGTGGTGTGCTCTTCTCCTAACATTCTCTCAGGTATATACTCGGTTCTTGTTCCCCACATGGAGGCCATGCTTCACAACTGGGGGAACAATTAACCGGTCGTAGCCAAATGTAAGAGATTATTTGATAAGTTCAAAGATTTCTTCTTAAAGAATTCATGAGACCCGTGGTATAGAGTTCAAGGAATGGATGGTTCACGCAATCCTGTACAGAGGCAAAGACCGACCTCCTCAGAGCAGTTAAAAAGGACTCAGCTAGGAAATAAAGGCATGCAGAGCTCAATATCACCTTGAAATAAAGCATGCCAAAGATGCACGGGAGTGTAAAAATACGTCTGATCTCCTAGAGGCCTAAGTTAACAACGACCTTAAGAAATTTGGTGACTAGTTATTGCAAGTGGTGGGAAATTTGGGAAGCCAGCAGAGTCATATGTGACTGGGTTACCCATTTCGGGAACCTTTATTCCAGTGCGCGCAAACAGGCCAGACCCCTACGTGCTTGGACAGGGTCTTTATGCCCAACTCACACTCTACTCCTGCAGTTCTTTATCCAGTGGAGACCACTCTTGCAAGAGCCTCATTGAAACAAGGGAAGGCCCCTGGATTAGATAAGATCCCAGCTGACCTTTTTTAAATCAGTTTCTGCTATTTGGGTCCCATATATTAAAGCAGTTACAAATGCATTTGCTTGAGGGGTAGCCATGCCTGCTACATGGAAAGGGGCTGAGATCGTTCCTGTTTTCAAGAAGTGGAGTCCTAGTATCCCATCAAACTACCGCCCAATTACCCTTTTGGATAACCTCCAAAAGGTTTTTTGTAAACAACTTTGGAGCATCTTTTGGACTGGAGAAAGAAAACCATATTGTATCTGACCTACAGGCATGCTTTAGGTCAAAGACCAACTCAATAGGTCAGGTTTTCTGCTTCCTCTTGGTCAAGTGGAAAACCGTAGATATTGGCTGGGGTGAACTCTTTGTGTCATTCATCAACTTCTTGTTGCTATTGATTTTGTCGAGAGACAGAGAAACTATGGTAGGCACTACATGGGAGGGGGATCCCCTGTAACTTGTCAAATATAATCATATGCCTCTACCTGGAGAATTATGCTAGGGTTCAGTGTGGCACAAGAGGGGAGCTAACCCAATCAATTCCTATTGAAAAGGGTGTGCGCCAGGTCTGTGCCCTGGCACCTACCCTCTTTCTTCTTTATATTAACAACTACATTAAGCATGTGTCCAATTGTGTCAGCAACTCCCCTACCTTGGCAACCCAAAAGGTTCCAGCTCTCTTTTTTGCAGATGACACACTCTTACAGGCTAAAACTAAGATGGGCCTTCAAACCTTGTGGATGATTTCAGCCTGTTCTGCTCTGAACATGGTCTTGAAATAATGCTACCAAAACTAAACAGATTACCTATTCTGGGAAGAAAAGGGTGAAGGGCACCGTAAGCCCAGGAAAGGAAGTTCTGGAAAGGGTCCGAGAGTTTGATTACTTAGGGATTTGCCTGACCGATTCTGGCTCTTGGGCCGCACTGATCCTTAAAAGTTTATACATAATAAATCATAGAGCCGTGGCAATCCTCAGATTCACAAAAAGGAGCTCTTGGTTCCCAATTCTTCCAGCTATGGAAATCTAAAGATGCATGCAGGGGGTGCGGCATTAAATGGGTGCTGAACTATAGGGCCACTGTAACATGGGTACCTAGGGCATTAATGAAAATAACTTCATGAGATCCCTAACTGATTTAGGGAGCCATTAGTGCCATTAACATTGGACCTAGGTATCAACCCTGATACGGAACTGTCTCCTTTGAGGCCGCTACTTTATTGGGTGTATATCTGGGTTACCAGCGAACTACATAATAATAGACATGGACTTGGTAAGATTATGAAACTGCAATCGTCCATAAAGATTAAGTGGCTGACATGTTTAGAAAGCAGGGATAGGCCTAGGCCTAGCCAACTTTTGTGAGTATCCATCATCTATCCCAGGGCTATTTGTCAAACTACGATTTTGGTAGAGAGCTGCTACCCAAAATGAATCATCCAGTTGTACGGGCACCTGCCAATTGCAGCCTATACTTCAGCATGGGACCCTGGCAAATTTGGGCACTTGTGTTGCTTTTCTTGTATTTTTCTAGATGAAACAGAGGAACACTTGATGTTTTTCTGTCCACAATATGTGAAACCTACGAGAAAAGGGATTGTCCCCTTATGCCTTACCTGAGTTTGTCAGATCAAGATCAAGCCCTTAGGATCTGTAAACGCGATTCTTCAACTGTAGTTGTAGTAGCCGTATCTAACTTCTTGTACACAGCTTGGTCTATTAGACAAAAGCTGTTAACCCAATCTTAATGAATCGCTGTGTCTTGAGACCCACCACACGGTTTTCTTGAAAGTTTTAACCTTTTATTGTATTCTTTGTGAATAAGTGGGAATCCTGGGGTTTTATCTATTTATTATGATCAACAGCTATGTTTTATATTGTATTTTGATGTTTTATGATATGTTTTGATGATGATATATATTTTCGATCTATCAATAAACTTTGAGACTTTGAAGCCAGCTGCATTGTACGACAGATGAAACTGATGGCAAAGAGGCCAAGGCTGCTGATTTGAATGAGGGCCTGGTAACAGCTGTATGTTTAATAATAGAGGCAGGACCTCTTGCTCCGAGGCAGCCAAGGTGGTAGCAGTGATAATTTGATGTGCCGGGGCTCTGACGTCTCCAGTGAGAGGGATTGACTTTGCCAGTAAGAGGGATGAGAATAACGACCACTGATTGCTCCTACTGCACTGTGACCTGGAGGCATTCGGGATATAACTAGGACCTGCTTGCAAAAACACCCTACCTCAGAATGAGAAAGGAGGGATCCCATGGAGGTAAGGTGGTCACAGAGGAATGCTTTGGAGATCCCCAACTGATACAATATCTCAACATATGCAGTTATCCTGTACTATGTTGGGAAAAAGCACCAGAAGTGGTAGGAAGTATTTTTCCTGCATGTCACCATGAGGGAAAAGAAAGATGAAGAGACAGAAAGTGGAGATGCATCAATTGTTCATCTAGCAGAAGGCTAGACATGAATAATGGTGGCAGTAGACTCTATCCTAAAGAATCTGGAAAAGAATGCCCCAGCAGTTCTGTAGGACAGCATCCAGATGGAAGAGTACAACTTAAGAGCAATGGAGTGCTTGGCGAAGGAACCTAGGTCTAGGTTCTGGCCAGAGTGAGCCAAATAGAGGAAAACCTGAAAAATAGGGAGGATTTTAATGGCAGGTTTAAAGGAGTGCTACTGTCCCTTGATAGTCATGGGGAAATTGTGCAGAACCTGGGATACATGGCTCATGTTAGGGTGCCCCACGATACCTTGTACCTCAGTGACTGAATAGATGCAGACCTTTTTTTGAGAACATCTCATAATACCTGGAAATGAGGCGTCTCAGGTGGTGCAGAGAGTGCACAAACTTCCAGACAGAAAGAATCACCCTCAATGTGCTAAAAATGGGAGCACTGTGCCTTTCCCGATGTCTTACAAGGGCTTGCTGGGCCACATAGGGAGACATGTTGAACTTAATTCCATTGTTCATAAAGAAGTATTCTGCGTTCTGCCACTCCATTTTCCTCTGTGTTTTTGCTTTCTCTCTGTTACTCTTTTCCCTTTCTCTATTCTTATATTTCTGCTATTTCCTCCCCATTGAGCATACAATTGTTATGTGGCTAAGTTCTAGCATGCCACTGATTATGATGAAAGTGTGGTTAAACAGTTGACTTGAAGATTTAAACCAGGGTGTGCAAAAACAAATATGCTATATTATATGTAATCATGTGAAATGCATTTCTGGAGCCTCATGTAAAAAAATTACACCATAGACTCATTTCACAATAAGAAAATAGCACGAAAGGCATTCTGCGTTGCACAAGTACGTGCCCATTTGCTTTACTCAATTCTGCTCCTGGCTAGCTATTTCTTATGTTTCCAGCTGCCTAGGTCCCACCCACCTCCATCAACCTCATTCTGGCCCACCTCTCCCTTTTTTCAACTTTATTCTCACTTTTTGTTACTTTCTAACTATTACAGTGGGTTTATTGTTAATTTGTGCTCCCCGTTTGTGTCATTTTTTCCAGCTTCTCTTTTTCTTTAGGTACCACTATTCCCAGCTATGTCAGAGACAGACAGCGTCATCGCCCTTGAAACCCAGACCCCCTGTGGTTAACAGCAGCATTAGGGGGTAACACCCCACCACACTTTTTATGAGACAGAGGGCCACCCTCATCTTATTTGTGAAGTGCCACCTTCTCCTTATGCTGATAGTAGGCAGCAGGCCCAGGAAGGACTGCGGCCTGATGGAGCACAAGCTGCGGTGGAGGAGAATGCAGCAATGTGCTGCCATACTGGGGCCTCCTGCCACTGGGTAGTTACAGTATTATTATTTTTTTATATCTTTGGTGGCGTTTGACAAATCTTCACAAAACGTTCCCCCAAAAAATGTTCACCTCAGCTCCTTCCTGGAAAGTTTCAGGGTGATCTGTCATGTGGGGGACTAGAAAAAGAGAGGGTCCAAAAACATGTTTTCGCTATTAATTTTTCCAAAGGAACTTTAGACCCAGCTACAGACAAAACGACCGAACAAATTTACCCAAAATTTGGCAGACAGCTAAACCTTGGTCCAGAAAAAGTGCTTTTTGTGATTTGGTGTAAATTAGTTTGGTAGTTTGTGAAAAATGTATGCTCAAAAACGTTGTATATATATCAAAGGATCTGCAGAACCAACATATCTCTTGGAAGGATTTGTTTGGCTGCCAGGACATTAACAATGTGGCGGCAGCCATCTTAAGATTTGGGACTCAGGAGCTCATTAGGATGGCGGAAGGCCTGCCACCACCAGCCGTGCGGTGGCGGGCCCTCCACCATCTGAATGCCTATTTCCCCCCGCCACATTAGGATGGCGGGGGGAATCGTTCTGCAAGCGTGGCGGGCGCAAAGACCGCCTGCCACGCTTCCGCCACAGGCAATTGTTATGATTGCCTGGCGGAGTGGAAAGGACCGTGGAAATGGTGGCGGTGCCTAGCAGGCACCACCCACCAGATTACAATGCTGGCGTCAGCCAGCCTTTCCATGGCGGTGGAACCACCATAGAAAGGCTGGCGTAAGCTGGATTCGGGGGCCCGTTGTGGGCACCCTCTGTGTTGGGAGAGGTGTTGCTGCACTGGGGGGTACCCATGGTACCCGCTGCATTTCCCTGCACAGCGTGGCAGGCACCGCGTGGTGCCTGCCACATAGTGCAGGGAAATGCACAGCATGACATTTTGACATTGCGTACGGTGCTGCAGCCAGCAGCAGCGTCCGCAATGTTAAATGCCCTGGATGCGCCCGCCAGTATGGCGGGAGCATCGTAATTGCAGTGGTGGGACCACCGCATGTCTGGCGGGCGGTCCCAAACACCGCAACGATGGCGGGCGGACTCAGGTCCGCCCACCATCGTAATGAGCCCCTCCGTGTTGAGGCCTAGCAAAAAGGGTAAAAAAAGTCATAAGGAGGCAGAGTAGGGCTACCATGACCCCCTAGGTCTGGTGCCACAGGGAAGCCGCATGGGGCCAAAGATTAGTTAAAAAAAAAAATTACAACAAAGTCACAGAGGTTCCATGAATCTGCTGCAAAATTAAAAAAAGATGAGGGCTCCAGTGCTTCTCTTTAAAAAAAAAACCCCGAGGTGGGCCAGGGCCTGGTGAGGGAAAGCGCAAAATGTTTCTTTTGGGGATGGAGCACATGGTCCCTCTTCCTCTGCCCCTGTGAGGCTTGAAGACCCCATCCGCTGAGGCCAATGAATATTGTGAGGGGAGGGGCATGTGGCCACCCTCCCCAAGCCTTACTAGACCACAGAGATGCCATCCCCAGGGTTGAAATCCATAATGAAATGGGGAGGGGGCCGCAGAGCTTCCCTCCCTGAGCCTTAAAAACACTGGTGCCCTCATCCCCCGGGCCCAAATTGCACAAAAAAGGGGAGGGGGCCATGTGGCCCCTGTCCACGAGCTCTAAAAGTCCCTGGGGATCTTATCCCTGGGGCCGGCTCATTGACTGTGTTCTGGCAAGCCCACTCTCGGGACAGAGTAGTTTCCCTACCCACATCATTGCAGGCAGGGAAACATATGTTTTCTCCCACCCAGATGGAGCATCTTTATATCTCCCACCAGGTAGGAGCAAACAAGCCTTCCCTGCCTGGAGGAGCCTGGGCAGGGAGCAATGTCAGCTCCTGCAGTTTGCAGAGAGCAGGCAGTAGGTGTGGGGGCCCTGGGCCTCCCCTGCGGCCTCCAATTTACTGATTGATGGGTGTCCCGGGTTGACACAGGGCACCCACCAATAATTAGGATGGCCCGCTGTATTGGGTTCCCCGGGGTCACCTATTGTGACCCCGGCGTACCCAATACCCTGGGACTCAGGAAGGAAGGCCATTCTGCCCCTCCCGTTTTTCATGGTGTTCAGCTCTGGGTAATGGGGCCTATTGAGGTGCGGTAAGGTGGTCCGTGACATCCCCACCCCTGTATTTAAGGAATGACCTCAGGGGAAGGAGTCTCCGAGGTCACTATTGGCTTAGGGAGGGGGCGTGTGCCTCCTCCCCTTGAAGGCCCTAGGGTTTAGGGTCTAAGGGGCCCCTTGTGGCTCTGAGAAAGGAACCATGTGCCCCCCTCCCCTTTACAAATATGTATTGGCCCCGGGGATGGATACCCGGGGACCCAAAGTGGCTAGGGTAGGGAGGCCATGTGTCCCCTCCCCTTTGAAAAAAGGCCTCAGTGGGTGGGGTCCCTGGGGCCCAAAGTGTTTTGCGGAGGAGGGCTACACTAATGGATTGTGTGAGAAATTGGCTTACTGCTTGAGGGGGGTGAAACCCTACTCAAGCAATAACCACAATCCTTGTAAGGGTGAGGCACGAGCAAATACCAAATTAACCTGTGCTTAACTTTCTGGTAGCTTGGCACTGAGCAGTCAGACTTAACTTAGAGGCAATGTGCAAAGTATTTATGCAGCACTTTAAACAGCAATAACATGAGGACACTACACAAAAAGGATCCCACACTAATTTAGAAGAATAGAGTAAAATTTAATGAATAAATAAAGACCAAAATGACAAAAATTTAATCAGAAGAACCAGAGATACAGGGTTTTGAAGATTCAAGTCAAAATAACACCAAAAAAACCCAAAGCGCCAGTCATGGCTATCTGGTCGTGCGAGACCGGGAGAAAGTCACAAATTCAGTCCGACCACGATTGAACGTGGGTCAGATACAGGGACTGGTTTAGACACACTGAGAAGGTACCTTCTCAGTCTAGCACAAGGAGTCCTGTTCGCTGATGAGGGAGCAGTGAGGAGCAGAGAAGCGTCGTGGATGGTCGTTGATGTAAGGCGAAGAGCAGGCCTGGAACTGAGGATGGTCATTGCTGTATCGCATAGATCCTGTTATCGTTGCAAGTGGGTGGGCCAGAGTTTCACGATGGCACTCTCCACAAGCGCTTGATGCTGTAGTATGAAGTGTCGGGTTGGCGGGCTGTGTGAGTGACAAGACTTTGGCACCAATGGGCCCATTCACGGTCACGAAGAGCCCAAAAACATTAATTCAGCCTCTCTGAGGCCACCACCTGTAGGCATCACTTGGGGTTCAGGGGCTTCCTCCAACTGGATCTGGGTGCTGGTGCAGATGGTTGTGAGCCTGTTATGTCCCTGTGGTTTTGAACAGAAGGCTAGCAGACTAGCCCTAGTAGTCACTCTGAGAGTCCTAGGTTTAGGTACAGGTCCAATCCCACTGACTCAGGCAGGAGGGCAGCAAGGCAGCAGTCCAGCAAGGCAGCAGTCCAGCAAGACAGTAGCAGGGCAGCAGTAAAGCAGAGTGGCAGTCCTTTCAGCAGTACAGCAGTCCTTCTTCCTGACAGAGTCTCCACAGGTCCAGACGTGAACTGAAGAGTTGGTGTCTGAGGTCCAATGTTTATACCAGGTTCCCTTTTTTGAAGTGGAATAAGTTTCCTAGAAGTTCCCTATGAAGTGCACTTTTTTTGCCTCCCCTGGCTTCAAACTAATTACAGGGTATTTGCAGCCCTTTGTGTGGAAGCAGGACACAGCCTAATCAGGTATAAATAGGACTGTGCCCAGATCTGCCCTCCCATCCTGCCAGTTATAGCCCATCCAGGTACCCAAAGCTCTCTATTGTGTATGTCTATCTAGGATCAATACACAAAGCCCAACTGTCAGCTACACCCAGTCATATGACCCAGAGACAGGGTGCAGACACTAAATTGTTAAGGCAGAAAAATGCCAACTTTCTAAAATGATACAACCAAAAAGGGTGCTTCAGTCACGCACCCATCTGTCGCACTGCGTAACGGAGAAAAATTCCTTAGAGGTACACCACTTCATCTCAAATTATCCATTTTATAACTGTATGCAAATAGTTTTATCAATCCTTATTTCATCCATTTTCCTGTGTATTTAATCACTCCAGAGACAGCATGATTGCACCAGAATGCTTTATTCGACAGTTTCAAATGCCTCCTGCTGCCAATCCAGGCTTTTTACAGCGGCACGTGAGGTCAACCATATTTCAACGCAGACTCTTTTAATTACCCAATGCATTTCGAGTCATTACGACTCTTCTTCAGGGGTCACTGTAACAGATGATAAAAAACAGCTCAACTGACTGCTCAAAACAACCTAATTATGTACCATATAGTGCTTGTATGCCCCAATGCCTCCACCCTACCCATCGTGTATTCAACTAAATAAACATCCCTTCCCCAATACCGTCCTCCACACCTTCAAAAAATGTTATATATAAACAATACACATCTGATGTAAAAAAAACGATATTAAACTAATGTTCAAAAACGCATATCCAGCCCTCTGCACTTCCTTACAACCCCTCTATCCATTGTGAATCTCCTGTGTTTCTTAAACACCTCAACCCCACCTTCCTTTCAAACCTGCAATCCCCATGTCCCAGAAAACTCAGCAATTTACCTCTTGAAATCCACGACCGTCAGCCTGACCTCCTTGTGCTTCCCTTCATGTTCTACAATCCATAAGCACTCTTCCTGCTCAGTCCGTTATTTAAAATGTGCACACAAGGTGTGGAGGACGGTATTGGGGAAGGGATGTTTATTTAGTTAAATACACGATGAGTAGGGTGGAGGCATTGGGGCATACAAGCACTATATGGTACATAATTAGGTTGTTTTGAGCAGTCAGTTGAGCTGTTTTTTATCATTTGTTACAGTGACCCCTGAAGAAGAGTCGTAATGACTCGAAATGCATTGGGTAATTAAAAGAGTCTGCGTTGAAATATGGTTGACCTCACGTGCCGCTGTAAAAAGCCTGGATTGGCAGCAGGAGGCATTTGAAACTGTCGAATAAAGCATTCTGGTGCAATCATGCTGTCTCTGGAGTGATTAAATACACAGGAAAATGGATGAAATAAGGATTGATAAAACTATTGGCATACAGTTATAAAATGGATAATTTGAGATGAAGTGGTGTACCTCTAAGGAATTTTTCTCCGTTACGCAGTGCGACAGATGGGTGCATGACTGACGCACCCTTTTTGGTTGTATCTTGATATGAGCTGTGATTGGGACGATTCACAGCGCTGTTTGCACGCATCATATGAACACATTGGGGTCGATTCCGATTCGGGCTGGAAAAAGCACCGACCGACTCGGATCCGGAAAAAATACCGACCGACACGTACCCGTGGCGCACGACACGCCAAGTACGATGCAAGGCGCGAAAAATCCGACCGACACGTACCGAAACAAAGTCGACCGACCGAGCCGCACGGAAAGCAGCAATCCGGCCGGAAAAACACGCGAATCCAACCGACCGACACGCACCCGGAACAAATCCGACCGAAGCGTACACGCGAACTCCAAACCGCAGAAGTACGATGCAAGGCGCGAAAACCACGACCGAGTCGGACGGAGGACAAGCCGTACGACCGACACGCATACAAAACCGAGCCGAAGCAACACAATACACCGCGACCGACGCGTACGCAGCATAGAAAACTGCACAAACACAGCGTGAGCGAAGCGGAGAACACCGTACGAGACCAATGCAGGGTCCGACTCGGTCACAAGAACGTTTCCAACATACACAAACAGCACAAAGGAAAAATCACCCAAAAAAGGCCAAACAAGCAATTACCAAGCCAATAAATACTGGGGGGTGGGGACAGAGAACAAAGACACACCCACAACTCCACCTATATAAAGGACACAAATCACTACCATGAGCCTTTGCAAATGCCATTCCACTGCCAGCACCCAAGAGAAAGCAACCACACACCCACAGCTCATCCCTCACACAAGCCACACACCATCAGCACACCAACAAATACCTACCTCACATACACCCAGCAAAACACACACTCACACACCCTCACCTGCACACCAACACACACATCACCCACCATCACCACCCATCACCATGCCCCCAAGAAGAATCCCAAGTTCCTAGATAGTGAATTGGAAGTCATGGTAGACGAGATCCTCAGGGTGGAGCCACAGCTGTTTGGCACACTGGTCCAACAGACCCCCATGTCGCAGAAAACCAAGATGTGGGAGAGGATCATCAACAGGGTGAACGCCCAATCACCATGTCGGCGCACAAAGACCGACATCCAGAACAGGTGGTATGACGTGCGCAGGAGGGTACGGAAAATGCTGAAGCAAGACTACATCAACAGCCAACACACCGGCAGTGGCCCTCCTGCCAAGCCAATATACCTCAGGCCCTGGGAGGAGAAGGTGCGGGCCATCCTTCCGCCAGTGAGCGTATATGGACTAGAGGACATCCCAGAGCCTGGTGAGTACACAACAAATGTACACAATATACTGCCACAAAACACACACACATCACTGTCAAGGGGAGAGTCAAACCATGCACACATAGCAATTATACAGCAACCAGAACAGTATCATCCCAAAATGTGTATGTAAGTCATATAAACACAACACATGCCATCAAAAAAGTCACATCTAACTGTGCCAACACATGTACAAACACAACCACAACTACAGCTAGGCAGTGGCACAAATAGAACTAACAAACACATCCACACATGTAGCCACCACAACAACACCAACACACAGTGAAGACCACTCAAAGGAAGGAATTCTGTGTATGCTGGCCAAGTCAGTGTAGCCAATAGCATCATGGGAGTCGCAGTCACACATATTGTCCCCCCACAACTGTCCCATCAACACCACCATGAACCATGCGCACATCACAGGGAGTGGAGAAGGACTCACAAGATGGCTGACACTGGCTACTGCTGTGGGGAGCACAAGGCCCTGCTGGCAACTGTGCACCAACAAACAGCAGGACACCACTGACTGACATCCTGAGAGACAACTTACACTCCCTGCAATGCAAGCACGTTCCATGGTGGGATATCTGGCTAGCTGGGTGGGAAGGAGGACTTGCAGCACTGACCATAGTCACAAGCACCTCCCCTCACACACCCCCAACACAAACTCCACAGAACCCACCTGGTAGAATGCAATGCCCCCATCCTAACACAAGATCCCACAAAGAACCACCACCCTGGGTTATGTTGTGTGAAGCACAGGGACACTCTTGGGACTCTTAGCCAAACAACTGCCAGGACAACACTCCCAGCCATCCTGTCAGCACAGCCACCCCACCCCACAGGGAAGCAGAATCAAAAGGAAGGAAGCATGGGCATGCTGGGAAGGGGGGTGGAGGCAATAGCATGATGGGAGTCGTAGTCACTGATATTGGTCACCCCCACAACTGTCCCATCAACACCACCCTGAACCATGCTCACATCACAGGAAGTGGAGAAGGACTCACAAGATGGCTGACACTGGCTACTGCTGTGGTGAGCACAAGGCCCTGCTGGCAACTGTGCACCAACAAACAGCAGGACACCACTGACTGACATCCTGAGAGACAACTTACACTCCCTGCAATGCAAGTCACGTTCCATGGTGGGATATCTGGCTGGCTGGGTGGGAAGGGGGACTTGCAGCACTGACTATAGTCACAAGCACCTCCCCTCACACCCCCCAACACAAACTCCACAGTACCCACCTGGTAGAATGCAATGCCCTCCATCCTAACACAAGATCCCACAAAGAACCACCACCCTGGGTTATGTTGTGTGAAGCACAGGGACACTCTTGGGACTCTTAGCCAAACAACTGCCAGGACAACACTCCCAGCCATCCTGTCAGCACAGCCAGCCCACCCCACAGGGAAGCAGAGTCAAAAGGAAGGAAGCATGGGCATGCTGGGAAGGGGGAGGAGGCAATAGCATGATGGGAGTCGTAGTCACAGCTCTACATCCCCCACCACATGGCCCAGCAAGCTCACACTCACGCATGCACATCCCACAGAGAGTGGAAAGGCCCATCAAAGATGTCTGACACTGTTGCTGTGTCGTGGGGAGCACAAGGGCATGCTGGGTACTGCACACCAACCAACAGCAGGACACCACTGTCAGCCATCTTGCCATTGCTCTCACACCCACACACACTGAACTCCACACAAAAGCAAGTAAGTATGGGAATGCTGGGAAGTGGGGTGGAGGCAATGGCATGATGGGAGTCGTAGTCACAGACATAGCTCACCCCCACAACTGTCCCATCAACACCACCCTGAACCATGCTCACATCACAGGGAGTGGAGAAGGACTCACAAGATGGCTGACACTGGCTACTGCTGTGGGGAGCACAAGGCCCTGCTGGCAAATGTGCACCAACAAACAGCAGGACACCACTGACTGACATCCTGAGAGACAACTTACACTCCCTGCAATGCAAGCACGTTCCATGGTGGGATAACTGGCTGGCTGGCTGGGTGGGAAGGAGGACTTGCAGCACTGACCATAGTCACAAGCACCTCCCCTCACACCCCCCAACACAAACTCCACAGTACCCACCTGGTAGAATGCAATGCCCTCCATCCTAACACAAGATCCCACAAAGAACCACCACCCTGGGTTATGTTGTGTGAAGCACAGGGACACTCTTGGGACTCTTAGCCAAACAACTGCCAGGACAACACTCCCAGCCATCCTGTCAGCACAGCCAGCCCACCCCACAGGGAAGCAGAGTCAAAAGGAAGGAAGCATGGGCATGCTGGGAAGGGGGTGGAGGCAATAGCATGATGGGAGTCGTAGTCACTGATATTGGTCACCCCCACAACTGTCCCATCAACACCACCCTGAACCATGCTCACATCACAGGGAGTGGAGAAGGACTCACAAGATGGCTGACACTGGCTACTGCTGTGGGGAGCACAAGGCCCTGCTGGCAACTGTGCACCAACAAACAGCAGGACACCACTGACTGACATCCTGAGAGACAACTTACACTCCCTGCAACGCAAGCACGTTCCATGGTGGGATAACTGACTGGCTGGGTGGGTGGGAAGGAGGTCCGGCTGTCAACCAAACACAACCAATGCAGACCATGTTCACACCCCAGAAAATACATAGAAATGCCCAAATAATGCAGGACAATGTGCCACACCAATATCAACCCCTGACTGTGACGACTCAGGACAATGCAATGTACAGGCCCGCACCCAGAGGCACAGTCACAACTGTCATGTGTGTCAACCATTGATGCCTGCAGAAACATGACATACATTGTTTGTGTCTCCCAAAAACAGGTGATGATGGGGACACAGCAGCAGACGCTGAGGAGTCCCAGTCCCAGGCTCAAGAGGATGCCGAGCTCACTGGCGTCGTACAGCCTCTGTCCTCCTCGGACGATGAAGAACAACCTGGCACATCCGGTGCAAGTCAACATGCAGCACCAGCAGGACCACCAGCTGCAGCACCAGCAGGACCACCAGCTGCACCCCTGCACCCACCCCTACAACGACTGTCACCACGAATACCATCCCTGCCGACATGGACAGAATAAGGAGCAACACCAGCACAGTGACCCTGGACCAACCTGGGGCCATGGACACCACCACCACCACCAACCCCAAGGTGGACCAGGGTTATCTGTGCGTGCCACTGCACACACTGCACATGTCAGCAGGGGTGGTGGGAGGGGTGGGAGACAGAGGTCGCTGCTTGCAGACGTTGCTGGTGTGCATGATGACCCACAACTGGTACGCATAGCTGATGCGTACCAGTCCAGCACCGGAGAGCTCAGCCAGGTAGTGGGGCTCCTCAGAGACATTAAACAGCAGCAGGCTGCCCATCATGCCCGCTTGGACTCCCACATGTCCCACGTGGAGTCACACATGTCCCGTGTGGACTCACACATGTCCCGCGTGGAGTCCAAGTGGGATGCACTGCATGAGATGACGGCGGTGCACAGGGACATTTTACAATGCCTCCGCCAGATGAACAGCAACCAGTCCACACCTCCCTGTGTGCCAACAACATCTGGTGCCGAACAAACTGCAACTGCCACAGGGAGGGAGGAGGACTCTGGCGGAGAGTCCCCTGCACCGCAGCAGCCTGCACTTGAGGGCCCCCCCCAAGAAGAGGGGTCGTCCGAGGAGGGAAAAGTGAGAGGCCGATGGCCAAGCGCAACTCCCAGGAAGCCTGAACCTGTTCTGGATGTTCGCCTTTGTGCACAGACTGTTCACCCTGTTGACGGCAACACTACTCCCACACATTGCATGGGGAGTACAAGTTGGACCAATGTGTCAGACAACTGTGGCCCCGATACTGGGGATCCTGTCTACCCGGACTTTCAATTCACCTAGGAACTTGGGATTGCAAGATTCATGTACAGCACAACCCATCCTATGCACTATTAACACAAATGTATCACAATAAACACACTAATACACCATACTTGCCTCTGTCGTGATTCCAACGTGGGTGCTGTTATGGGGATGATGAACTGCAAAATTACACTGTGTATGCGAACTGCAACAGCAAGGACAACACAGGCATGTGAGTACAGGCAACGTGACACACATGAGGGAGACACACCACCAGGGCTACACGACACATACACACCTAGGCCATCTGACTCATTGCCTACACTGATGTTGCCAGGGAAGACGGTGCAATGCACAGACACCACACCCATTCCCAGTTGTAGTCAAGTAGCCCACAGGTGCAGTAAGCAAATGGCAGTCAAATGTGTGACCACAGACAACGCACATCACAAAGTGAAGCACAGGTTTATTACACAGTTGCAACATGCCGTAACCACTACAGATGCAAGGTAACCCCACCTGGCAGCGGGCACACAGTCAACAACTGTAGACGGAAGGAAGTCCATGGGTGTGGCGCACATCACCTGTAGGGACACAACAGCTACCAGCCTGGATGTGCAATCACGTCGTCGGTGGACACAGTTGACCAAACGAATCTGAAAGTACCCTGTGAAGGACAGAAATGACACACAGTCAAAAGCAATGGAGTACAGGACAGAACAGCAAAACACATGCACAATACATGTTACAAGATACCCACCCAGAACCAAGTTAGCATGTCAACACTGTTGGGGAGTACAGCCCACCTGTCACCACACATCGCAACACACATCCAGTCAAGTGGCCCATGGACACACTCCAACAGCACCAGAGCACCACCCACACATCATGCCAACTCACATCATTGACATGACACCTCAGGATACTCACATTCAGCTAAAGAAGTTGGTGATGAGCTGTGTGCGGACATCACCATCACCATCATCATCATCATCGTCACTGGCATCGTGGTCCAGGCCAGGATCCTCCACAGGTGGCGGATGTTGGTCATTGTCATCCTGGATGAGAGGCAACTCCTTCCGCACTGCCAGGTTGTGGAGCATGCAGCAGACGATGATAATCTTGCACACTTTCGCAGGGGCATATGGGAGGGACCCTCCGGTCTTGTCCAGGCAGCGGAAGCGGCTCTTCAGGAGACCAAAGGTCCGCTCAATCACTCTCCTGGTCCGACCATGTGCCTCATTGTAGCGCATCTGGGCAGGTGTCACAGGGTTCCTGAGGGGTGTCAGCAACCACGGCATGTTGGGGTATCCCGAGTCACCTACGGACAGACAAGTGCACATTAGCTGACTTGGAAAAGTGGGCGGAATACTACAGATCAGATCACACACAATGGCACAAAGTCAGTACACACCGACAAGCCAGGCACGCTGGTTCTGCATCTGTGCCATCATCCTGGGGATGCGACTACTCCTCATCACAAAGGCATCGTGTGCTGAACCAGGGAAACGGGCACACACGTGTGTGATGGTCATGTCTGCAAGACACACCACCAGTGCATTGACCGAGTGGTAGTGCTTGCGGTTCCTGTAGGCCTGCTCCTGGGCCTGTGGTGGTACCAAAGCCACATGTGTCCCATCAATGGAGCCAATTACATGCGGCATCCTCCCCAGGGCATAAAAGTCACTCTTCACGTCAGTGAGTCGTCGCAGTCTAGGGAAATAGATGTACCGGTTCAGGAAGAGCAACATTGCCGCCAAAACATCGTGGAGCACACGGCTGAACATGGTCTGTGACATCCCACCAGCAGTCGCCACAGTATGTTGGAAGGTACCAGTGGCAAAGAAGTGTAGGGCTGCCATCACCTTCACCTTGGGGGTCAGCGCTGTAGGATACGGCCGGCCAGGCTGCAAATGTGGGGACAACTGCACTGCCAAATCCTCAATCAGCTGCCTGGTGAAGCGGTACCGTCGGATGCTGTCCCGTTCCACCATCGTTGCCAGGTCTGGGAATGGCCGATGGACAGCAGGAGCCCTGCAGTGCAGAGGAGAAGTAAGCAAGATTGTCAGTCACCCCACATATGCGGCATTGAACACACTCAAGATCCCAACATACATCATTATGAGGCACAACTACATGAAGTGTGCAGTACCGGAAGGACATGTATGGTACATACATGGCCAACATCTGTCAACACGGTCCAACAGGTGGCATCAATTAGTCCCAGGTTGGCCCATTGGATATCATGAGGCCGTGTCACAGTTCCCATCTCCTGCTGCCGTGTCACAATAACCCCCACAGGGACATGTGAGGACAGATGTGCCCCAGGCACCACAGCTCAACGACAGGTACATTCCCAGGGACCCTGTAATGCCACATGGACACTGGCATTACATGGAGTATCATGTATACACCACAGCAAAACAACCATGACCCCCACAGGTAGTGGCCCCACTTGCCACGGCAGGACAGACATGGACGTCTGTGACACACACGCACAACATCAGAGTCCATGCACACACAACGTGGATGTGGAGACTGTCTCCCATTGTGCACATGAAATCAGAGACATTGTAAACACCACATGCACAAAGACTGTGGAGGACCATCACTATTGTGCCACTGGGACACCCTGGCTCAAACATACCGTCCCACATGGGACTCACGGGGTATGTGACATGACATACACATACACCACTGTGAAATGTGACCATGGCACATGCACAGATATGAACAGTTGCACATCACAGTGGTCACGTACACGTAACACCCAGGATCCTGTCCCCATGAACACGTGCACAGCCTGGGGGTGGCTGCCCACAGGTGACACCCACAGGACAACATGTACACCAACATACACACAATAGGAAATGCAGCCTTACATGCCTTATGATAAAGTTTGGACAGGCTGTCGTGATGTAGGTGTGCCCCTCACTCCCTGGGAGCTATCTGTGGCTGGCATATGTCCATCTGAGACAGGCATGCTGACATATGCCAGTCACATGTACAGTGATGCGTTGAACAGCAATGGACCGATAGGTGCCTCCGGCCGGCCCATTGCTTTCAATGTGTGCGGGTACGCGTTGTACCCCTATGCGCGTTGAACTGCAATGGACCGATCGGTGCCTCCGGCCGGCCCATTGCTTTCAATGTGTGCGGGTACGCGTTGTACCCCTGTGCGCGTTGAACTGCAATGGACCGATCGGTGCCTCCGGCCGGCCCATTGCTTTCAATGTGTGCGGGTACGCGTTGTACCCCTGTGCGCGTTGAACTGCAATGGACCGATCGGTGCCTCCGGCCGGCCCATTGCTTTCAATGTGTGCGGGTACGCGTTGTACCCCTGTGCGCGTTGAACTGCAATGGACCGATCGGTGCCTCCGGCCGGCCCATTGCTTTCAATGTGTGCGGGTACGCGTTGTACCCCTGTGCGCGTTGAACTGCAATGGACCGATCGGTGCCTCCGGCCGGCCCATTGCTTTCAATGTGTGCGGGTGCGCGTTGTACCCCTGTGCGCGTTGAACTGCAATGGACCGATCGGTGCCTCCGGCCGGCCCATTGCTTTCAATGTGTGCGGGTACGCGTTGTACCCCTGTGCGCGTTGAACTGCAATGGACCGATCGGTGCCTCCGGCCGGCCCATTGCTTTCAATGTGTGCGGGTGCGCGTTGTACCCCTGTGCGCGTTGAACTGCAATGGACCGATCGGTGCCTCCGGCCGGCCCATTGCTTTCAGTGTGTGCGGGTGCGCGTTGTACCCCTGTGCGCGGTGAACTGCAATGGACCGAGCGGTGCCTCCGGCCGGCCCATTGCTTTCAATGTGTGCGGGTACGCGTTGTACCCCTGTGCGCGTTGAACTGCAATGGACCGATCGGTGCCTCCGGCCGGCCCATTGCTTTCAATGTGTGCGGGTACGCGTTGTACCCCTGTGCGCGTTGAACTGCAAGGGACCGATCGGTGCCTCCGGCCGGCCCATTGCTTTCAATGTGTGCGGTGCGCGTTGTACCCCTGTGCGCGTTGAACTGCAATGGACCGATCGGTGCCTCCGGCCGGCCCATTGCTTTCAATGTGTGCGGGTACGCGTTGTACCCCTGTGCGCGTTGAACTGCAATGGACCGATCGGTGCCTCCGGCCGGCCCATTGCTTTCAATGTGTGCGGGTACGCGTTGTACCCCTGTGCGCGTTGAACTGCAATGGACCGATCGGTGCCTCCGGCCGGCCCATTGCTTTCAATGTGTGCGGGTACGCGTTGTACCCTGTGCGCGTTGAACTGCAATGGACCGATCGGTGCCTCCGGCGGCCCATTGCTTTCAAGTGTGCGGGTACGCGTTGTACCCCTGTGCGCGTTGAACTGCAATGGACCGATCGGTGCCTCCGGCCGGCCCATCGCTTTCAATGTGTGCGGGTACGCGTTGTACCCCTGTGCGCGTTGAACAGCAATGGACCGATCGGTGCCTCCGGCCGGCCCATTGCTTTCAATGTGTGCGGGTACGCGTTGTACCCCTGTGCGCGTTGTACCGCAATGGACCGATCGGTGCGCACCCATTGACAATGGGCTTGCCTGGCAACGGACGCGTTTTCGAATTTCGAGCGAGTCGGTTGCTGGAAAATCAGTTGGTCACCCACAACAATGTTGCAAAATCATGTATGTCATGAAGTTGAAGATTTGAAGGATGCTGTGGGCGTGTTTTGGTGCTGCTATTCCATGGATTGGCCAGATTCAGAAGATGCAAACGACTTGGACCTATCACTTTGGACACAAGGGACAGTATCTGCCTCTCCAGCACATATATATTGCTGGCTGTTCCCCTGAGAGCCCACTTGCCTGCACTACATGCTCCAAGACGACATCTGCCACTGCACTGCTGCTGTCTCTGCCCCTCTGGACCCTGCAATGGCACGTACTGTGGAGAGAGCCCCAGCCTTCAGCCTTGAAGAGAACCAGGCCCTGCTGGACAGCCTACTTCCACAGTACAGCAAGCTGTATGGGACACCAGGGGAGCAGGTGAGTGTTCTGTGCACTGCCTTTCTGAATGTGCATTTTGTCTGACTAGCAAGGCTGAGAGTCTGCACGCCACTGGCTAGCAGGCTCACTGAGTAGTTGTCACCCCCATAGTGTGTAGTGACTTGCACTGGACAGGTATGGTGCAGTGACAGTGCATTTGAACATGGTTTTACTTCCCATGCAATGATACCATGTAGTGACGTCTGGCAAACTGTCCATGGTCAGCTTTGCACTGCCTGTGTACATCATGTGCCCCTGTGATTGAGACATGTATATACAACTGTGTCATGCACGGATATGTTGCATGTGTGGTAATGGCCTTTTCACTTTGTCATCCTGACAGGTTAATGCCCATCGGAAGCAGGAAATCTGGAAGGACATCGTCCGGGCTGTCCGGTCCGTGGGGGTCTACAAGCGCCGGATCCGCAACTGCCAGAAGAGGTGGCAGGACCTTCGGGGCTGGACCCGGAGGATTGCACGGGTCCAGCTGAAGCTGTCGCCTCCTCGCAGGAGGGGCGGAACACGGACCCTGACCCCCCACATGCTCCAGATCCTGGCGGTGGTCTTTCCAGACCTGGATGGGCAGCTGAAGGCCAGACAGCAGCAAGGAGGGGGTGAGTCAAAGACTGCACTGTGAACTCTGTATTACATGCTTTGTGCCCTCCTCTGGCCTGGTTCAACTGCCACAGTGCAGCAGTCATGTTGTCCAGGAGCCATGTCCCTCTATTGTGCACTGCCCACTGCTCATCTGATACCCAGGTGTGGCCCTTACAGTCAGGGAATTGTGTCACTTGGGACTGTGTCCTTGCAGTTTGCTTCACTAAAGGTGGGGGACAGCATCTGTTTCCCTAACTCTGTTGTGGGCATCATGGGTGGGTCCATTGTTCACACAACGCCTGGGTTTGGACATGTGATCTGCGTGTTGCTTTGATATGCGGTCCACTTGCTGAGCTGAGCCACCACATGTGCCTGGGGTATGTGGCACACGCCCATGCAGCGGGTGGGAACAATGTTTGTGCCCCAGGAGTGTGCAGATTACGTGTGTCACACATACATAGCCAGCTATCCACTGTCCAGGGCACATCCCTCATTCATGTGGAGCAGGACAGTCATGCCTACTCCAGGCCATGCAATGCACTCTGTACTCCCACTCCCGTGTATCAGCTGACACATTGTGCACAGTGATTTGACCCCTCCGGTGTCTGCCTCTGTGTCAGTGTGCTGTGGATTAGTTGCCAGGACTGCTGGGGTGTTTCTTGGTAGGGGCTCAGCATGCCCCTGGAGATGTGACCATAGGAGACGATACTTGTGTGTCACATAGGTGTTTGATCAGCTGCCCGTGCAGACTGGGGTATGCGAATGTGATGTTCAGGCAGCTGTTCCCCATTCACAGCAAATTGTGAGGGCTCAGGTTCAGAGGGTAGTGTCACAGGTCTCCCATATGTCCAATAGGTGTGACCTGGACAGATGAGGGTTGAGATGATGTGTTGTGTGGGGGATGTACATGTGCACTTGTGCAGCTCCAGGACTTGCATTCCCCATGACCTACTATTGTGACACAGTGCATAGTGTTGTTGTCTGGCTGCCAAGTCATACATCACTGAGACAGTGATGTATGACTTAACAGTCATGCCTCTGCCATGGCATGTGTCAACTTATTTGTGGTCCTGCAGGGGAGTGACATGTGCTACATGCACACCATAGTGGCGCTGGCTATCAGGACATGGGTGCATCATGGTGTCTGTCGCTGGTATGCATCACATGCATTTCCTATTTGACTCTGGGCATCCCTTTCATCCGGAAACCTGTACTCACTCAGTGGCAAGAGCTGTGATGTGTCCACACCGTGTCCTCTGCACTGTCCAACTACTGTGTACTTGGTGCATGTGTCCACACTGGGGTGTTGCAATCCAACAGACACCAGACAGATGGGTGCAAGGCCATGTGGGATGTGAGTGCCATGCTTGGCATCAGACTGACAATTGGCTTCTCCTGTTCAGTTAGGGCACTTTTAGCAATGTACAACTAATGATGCCAGGGCTTGCTCTGTGATGTGCTGTGCTCACAGTGGTGTGTGCGTTTGGTGCAGGTGACTGATGTCTGTCTGTTTCCCCATTGTTTGCAGATACATCCACGGCCACGGAAGGGGACAGCTCCACGGACCAGGAGGAGCCAGAGAGCCAGACTGGGTCAGCAGCCGAGGAGTGGTCGGAGGGACCCAGTGGCACGGAGGGCGAGGGAGCCACACCGAGGAATCCTCAGCACCATCCACCTCAGCTGAGGACCAGAGCAACTCGGAGGATGACTCCCTTGTGGAGGCGGGTGTCAGCAGCCACCACACCCCAGCTAGTGTTGCTGTCCCCGCCACCACCAGCACCACCACCGCCCTCCCATCGGCTCCCATTCCCAAGGTCCGTGGAGGCTCCCATGTTCGGGAGCGTGTCTCCTTTGGCCCAGGCACCGCACCCCCTGCCCCTGTGTCCCCTGCTGCCCTGAGTGAGGAGTCTGTGTACCTCCTTCGCCAGCTCCATGTAGGGCAGACAGCCATGCTGAGTGTCCTCCATGCGCACACCGCACTGTTGACTCAGCTGGTGTCGTTCATGGAGGGCATCTCATCGGGCATGTCTGACCTACAGAGGGGCAACAGGTCCATGGACTCCTCCCTGACGGCAGCAGTGTCCCTCCTCAGACAGTCCCTCACCCCTCCTGCCTCTGCTCCATCCACACTCCCCAGCACCTTGCCCGTCCCAAGCACACACACACCGGCACAGGCACACACCAGCACACACACATCCAGCACACAGACACACACGCCACAAACTAAACGCACACGCACGCACAGTCAGGGGACTGAAACCAGACTCACAGGGGATGGGGCCCTGGTACACACACACGCATCCACGGGCACTGCACAGTCCTCAGTTGCCTCTCCCTCCAAAGCACCCTCCCTTGCCTCACCTGCAACCCCAAAGACCCAGCGCCTCTTCCTCAGTGACCTCGGCCTCTTCCCCTCCGATCCAGCTGCCCCAGCATCCAGGGGGAAGAGGAAGCCCCCACACGGAGCAGAGTGCCCCTCGCCCCCGGACACCCTCCCCCAGGTGCAGACAGACTGAGGCCCCCACCCGCAAGTCCCCCCGGAGTGGTAAGAGCAAGACCCCGCCGCCGCCCAGCAGCTCAAGCACCAGGTCACCTTCCTCCATCCCTCAGGCCCCCACTCCACAGGTGCCCCCGCCACACCCTGCCCCAGGTTCCCCCACCCACAGATATACCATCCCCAAGAGGCTCCGGCCTTCTCCCCCTGCCACTTGCTCTCCCGGCACCACACCCCCCGCTGCGCTTGTCTGTGCCACTGATGTGGTGAGGGTGTCCTCCCCCTCTGTCCAGCCCACCTTGCCTGTTCCCCATTCTCCTCCCCTGGTGGTAGGCACTGCAGTGGAGTCCACTACCACCCTGTCTGACTTGGGCACTGCAGTGGCGGACCTGTCCACTCCATCTGCAGGGTCCACTGCAGTCGTGCCGGCACCCACAACATCTGAGCCATGCCCCCAGTTGTGCCGGCACACACCATGTCAGACACCTCCACTGCAGTTGTCAGTGGCTCTCCAGCACCCACCACCCCTTCCCTGCTTCCTCCTGGTGAGCCCTGATCCTGTCCCTGCGGTGCCTGGCCTACCCCCCGGTTGCCCCTCCTAGTGGATTGTCCCTGGTTTTGTGCAGGCATGTGTAGGGTGGCATCTGCCACTGTCACCCACTTGTGACTTTGTTGATGGACTGGCCATTGGCCTTTGTTTATGTTCTACCGGACTTCTACTTTTAATGCCACATATGCTGAATAAAGCAACTTTCTGTTCTCTAGTGCTTTTGCTTCTGATGTACATGATGTTGATGATGCTAACAATGCCCTTGCTGCAGTGATGGTGATATTTGGTCTCATGATAATGAAGTGTTACTGTGCAGGAACCCATGTGGTCCAGGGGTTATGTGTCCTATCCTGTGGTGTATCCATGTCATCCATAGCAGCATCTGAGGGTGTCATGTGTTCAGTATTTGGCAATGAGATTTCCTACTTAGATTGGCAACTTCACATCTGTGGCTTCCACCCCTGCACATCTGTTGTGCCTGCCATTGTTCTATTCGTCTACTTCCCTGACCGTGTGGCCATCTCCAGTGAACATGCAGGTTTGGGCATCAATGGGGAAGGACTCATCTGTGTTGTCAGTGCAACATTGCTATACAAGTGTGTTGGATCTGTGCTGATGATTCCGTTGGCACTTCCATGACCAGGCTGATGGGACGGGAGCCCTCATTTGTTGCTAATTGTTGATTGTGTGTCCCATTGCTGCCATGGTATGGCATCTGTTCGCCTCACATCTGCAGTCTCCACAGGGTATCTGCATGTGTGTGCCCATTGGTGCAAATATGTGGGTCTGCATTCGGATGGTCACTTCTGTCATTGTGTCATTGATGATTGTTGACGGTGTCAGCCCCCATGGGTGTTGTTTGTCTGCACATGGCCAAAGTTATGTCTTATTTGCACTGCAGGATTTGGCTCCCCCAATTTATGTTGCAATGGGACACATACACTACTTTGCCACTGATGTGTTTGTTGTTCTGTGACCAGGAATCATCCATGCAGTTTGGCAGTTGCACCTCTTACTTTGTCAACACTTGCCTTTTGGTCACTGTGATGATGGGGGTTTGGACCCCATTGCCACAATGTTCAAAATGTGCTGCAGCTATGGACCCCACACTTGCCTTTTGGTCACTGTGATGATGGGGGTTTGGACCCCATTGCCACAATGTTCAAGATGTGCTGCAGCTATGGACCCCACACTTGCCTTTTGGTCACTGTGATGATGGGGGTTTGGACCCCATTGCCACAATGTTCAAAATGTGATGCAGCTATGGACCCCACACTTGCCTTTTGGTCACTGTGATGATGGGGGTTTGGACCCCATTGCCACAATGTTCAAGATGTGCTGCAGCTATGGACCCCACACTTGCCTTTTGGTCACTGTGATGATGGGGGTTTGGACCCCATTGCCACAATGTTCAACATGTGCTGCAGCTATGGACCCCACACTTGCCTTTTGGTCACTGTGATGATGGGGGTTTGGACCCCATTGCCACAATGGTCATGGCCTGCTTGCGTTGTGTGTGCCACACACATATTTGTGTGGCACATGTGCTAGGGGGTCACATTGTATGTTAGAAGTCATGTTCGGTGTTGTAGGCATTTGACACAGTCTACACACGCTTGTCATGGTGTTGGGGGATGTCTTCTTCTTGCATTCCCTAGGTTGTGGTGTGCTGGTTGTGTCATGCATTGTCCATCCTATGGGTGGGGGTGGTAGTGGTGGTAGGCATCCTGCCCCCTGGGTGAGGGTGGTAGTAGTGGTAGGCATCCTGCCCCCTGGCTGAGGGTGGTAGTAGTGGTAGGCATCCTGCCCCCCTGGGTGAGGGTGGTAGTAGTGGTGGGCATCCTGCCCCCTGGGTGAGGGTGGTAGTAGTGGTGGGCATCCTGCCCCCTGGGTGAGGGTGGTAGTAGTGGTAGGCATCCTGCCCCCCTGGCTAAGGGTGGTAGTAGTGGTGGGCATCCTGCCCCCCTGGGTGAGGGTGGTAGTAGTGGTAGGCATCCTGCCCCCTGGCTGAGGGTGGTAGTAGTGGTAGGCATCCTGCCCCCCTGGGTGAGGGTGGTAGTAGTGGTGGGCATCCTGCCCCCCTGGGTGAGGGTGGTAGTAGTGGTAGGCATCCTGCCCCCTGGCTAAGGGTGGTAGTAGTGGTAGGCATCCTGCCCCCCTGGGTGAGGGTGGTAGTAGTGGTAAGCATCCTGCCCCCTGGCTAAGGGTGGTAGTAGTGGTAGGCATCCTGCCCCCTGGGTGAGGGTGGTAGTAGTGGTAGGCATCCTGCCCCCTGGCTAAGGGTGGTAGTAGTGGTAGGCATCCTGCCCCCCTGGGTGAGGGTGGTAGTAGTGGTGGGCATCCTGCCCCCTGGGTGAGGGTGGTAGTAGTGGTAGGCATCCTGCCCCCCTGGCTAAGGGTGGTAGTAGTGGTAGGCATCCTGCCCCCCTGGGTGAGGGTGGTAGTAGTGGTGGGCATCCTGCCCCCCTGGGTGAGGGTGGTAGTAGTGGTAGGCATCCTGTCCCCCTGGCTAAGGGTGGTAGTAGTGGTAGGCATCCTGCCCCCCTGGGTGAGGGTGGTACTAGTGGTAGGCATCCTGCCCCCTGGGTGAGGGTGGTAGTAGTGGTAGGCATCCTGCCCCCCTGGGTGAGGGTGGTAGTAGTGGTAAGCATCCTGCCCCCCTGGCTAAGGGTGGTAGTAGTGGTAGGCATCCTGCCCCCCTGGGTGAGGGTGGTAGTAGTGGTAGGCATCCTGCCCCCCTGGGTGAGGGTGGTAGTAGTGGTGGGCATCCTGCCCCCCTGGGTGAGGGTGGTAGTAGTGGTAAGCATCCTGCCCTCCTGGCTAAGGGTGGTAGTAGTGGTAGGCATCCTGCCCCCCTGGGTGAGGGTGGTAGTAGTGGTGGGCATCCTGCCCCCTGGGTGAGGGTGGTAGTAGTGGTAGGCATCCTGCCCCCCTGGCTAAGGGTGGTAGTAGTGGTAGGCATCCTGCCCCCCTGGGTGAGGGTGGTAGTAGTGGTAAGCATCCTGCCCCCTGGCTAAGGGTGGTAGTAGTGGTAGGCATCCTGCCCCCCTGGGTGAGGGTGGTAGTAGTGGTAAGCATCCTGCCCCCTGGCTAAGGGTGGTAGTAGTGGTAGGCATCCTGCCCCCCTGGGTGAGGGTGGTAGTAGTGGTGGGCATCCTGCCCCCTGGGTGAGGGTGGTAGTAGTGGTGGGCATCCTGCCCCCCTGGGTGAGGGTGGTAGTAGCGGTGGGCATCCTGCCCCCTGGCTGAGGGTGGTAGTAGTGGTAGGCATCCTGCCCCCTGGCTAAGGGTGGTAGTAGTGGTAGGCATCCTGCCCCCCTGGGTGAGGGTGGTACTAGTGGTAGGCATCCTGCCCCCTGGGTGAGGGTGGTAGTAGTGGTGGGCATCCTGCCCCCCTGGGTGAGGGTGGTAGTAGTGGTAAGCATCCTGCCCCCTGGCTAAGGGTGGTAGTAGTGGTAGGCATCCTGCCCCCCTGGGTGAGGGTGGTAGTAGTGGTGGGCATCCTGCCCCCTGGGTGAGGGTGGTAGTAGTGGTGGGCATCCTGCCCCCCTGGGTGAGGGTGGTAGTAGTGGTAGGCATCCTGCCCCCTGGCTAAGGGTGGTAGTAGTGGTAGGCATCCTGCCCCCCTGGGTGAGGGTGGTAGTAGTGGTAGGCATCCTGCCCCCCTGGGTGAGGTGGTAGTAGTGGTAGGCATCCTGCCCCCTGGCTAAGGGTGGTAGTAGTGGTAGGCATCCTGCCCCCCTGGGTGAGGGTGGTAGTAGTGGTAGGCATCCTGCCCCCTGGCTAAGGGTGGTAGTAGTGGTAGGCATCCTGCCCCCCTGGGTGAGGGTGGTAGTAGTGGTAAGCATCCTGCCCCCTGGCTAAGGGTGGTAGTAGTGGTAGGCATCCTGCCCCCCTGGGTGAGGGTGGTAGTAGTGGTGGGCATCCTGCCCCCTGGGTGAGGGTGGTAGTAGTGGTGGGCATCCTGCCCCCCTGGCTGAGGGTGGTAGTAGTGGTAGGCATCCTGCCCCCTGGCTAAGGGTAGTGGTAGTGGTAGGCATCCTGCCCCCCTGGGTGAGGGTGGTACTAGTGGTAGGCATCCTGCCCCCCTGGGTAAGGGTGGTAGTGGTGGTAGGCATCATGCCACCCCTGGGTAGGGGTGGTGGTGCGCATTCAGGCCCCTGTGTGCATATGTGGCATTGGTGATGGGCATCCCGCCCCTATGGTGCTGCTGTTGCTGGTGTAAGTATATTCTGCATCCCTGTGTGTGTGTGTGATGTGTCGTGTACGTGTTGTATGTGTTTTGTGGTTGGTGTCTGGCTTACCTTCTGCGCCGTACGCGTCCGTGCCTGTTCCGGTAGTAAATGTAGAATATTGGTATGATCGGGACGAAGGGATTCATGGTTGGTTCGTGTCGTTCGTCCTTCTCGTTGCTTCGCGTCGTCCTCGTCGCTTCGCCTCGTCCTCGTCGCTTCGCCTCGTCCTCGTCGCTTCGCGTCGTCCTCGTCGCTGCCGTGTTCGTCTCGGAGCCGTGGATCGTGTTGTGGCGCGAATCGGAGCTTATGTGCGCCTCTCCCAGATGCTTTGACGTGCCGTGCGTAGCGACGGGTTCGGCGCGTACGGAAAGCGCATCGTACTTGTCCGGCCGGACGGGGCTGCATTTTTCCTTCCGTGCGACTCGATTCGGCGTTTCCGGATTCGCCTCGGTCGGAGAACAGGACCTGGTTTGGGTGAGTACGGCTCGGCCGGATTCTTTGCTGTTGTGCGCATCGTACTTGCTCGTTCGGTGTGCTGTACGGATCGGTCGGGAAACAGGCTTTCGCATGGCTTTTTTCCCGACCAAATGGTATTGGGTGCGCCTCCGACCGAGATCGGAATCGGCCCCATTGTTTCATTTAAAATGGTCAAAAAATGAAGGGAAGGAGTGCATTCGCATACAGACTTGTTACTTTCTAAAATGGGCATTTTCAAAATTGTAATTTACAATCCGTACCAAAAAGAAAGAATTTTCCATTACAATCCCAAAGACACAAACATGAACTGGTTACCTTTTCCCCTTGGGAAGTTACAATTTATTAAATGTAATAATGTAACTTCCATGTTATCCTATAGGATAGGTAGGCCTTGCAGTAGTGAAAAACACATTTGAGTCATGTAACACTTACAAGTGCATGTCCCACATTTTAAATACACTGCCCTCTGCCCTCTGTGATGTCCAGGGCCTATCCTAGGGGTAACTTATACATATTAAAAAGGAAGGTTTGGGCCTGGCAAAAAGTTTATTTTGCCAGGTCTAAATGGCAGTTTAGAAATTGCACGTGCAGGCTGCAATGGCAGGCCTGAGGCATGTTTAGAGGGCTACTTAAGTGGGTGTGTTGGAATAAAAAAAATGTTTTAGCATTGTTTTATGTAAGTTAGCATTCGTGGCGCCATTTTGTGTAAGTGCGCCATTTTATATCATAATCGAAACTAATCCCTTGCCATTTCAGAGAAACGGCCGTCTCTAGGGTATGTTTCTCTGGAGCTGAGTTTTGCTACACTAATGAATGCACTGTTCTTATTAGCACATACCTTTCCTTAGATGTAGGCCTTCTCCCACTTGTCTAGTGGTGGGTACAGGCAGAGTGACCTTGAATAGTAGATAATGTGTGCACGGTCTCAGAATCGAAACGTACTCCTTTGTAAATTACTGTCCAGCTGCATCTCTCTGGAAAATTCCATGGTGGGCGTGCTTTTACTGGTTTTGAAGTGTACATAATGTATCGTTATGCTTGCTGATGTCAGTCCCTCTGCAGCACTCCCTAGAGACTGGGCAGGCAGGGCTCCACTCTGAGCGTACTCTGAATAAACAGATATTGGTTTGTATTCTCTACTGTCTGACTGACTCTTCATTTGGTATGGAAGGCTGAGAGATGGTCTTGTGTGACCCGAGTGACCCAAATCGGGTCACTTCCTTCAGTTGGCACCCGAACAGGGACTCCTTCGGGTGAGTGACCCTTCCCCTTCCGCGGGCAGGGGGGAGGTCGAGGCCATCGTCGGGTCGGACGGACGGATCAGGTATCTCTGCACGAAGAGTTCCTGGTACCCGCAACTGCCCCTTCTGTCCTGCCGGACCGTGTCTCGCCCAGTGGTCATCCCGACTGGAGTCCTAAATGGCAAAACCCTTGGATCTGACCGTTTGGTCTGAAGATTCGGCAGTGGAGAATTGATTCGTTTGACTTGCTTATATCAGGTGAGTTTGTTTTGGTTCTTTGTGGATATGGTACCATTTTGATTTGTATTTGGTACGGTCTAGGGACCTTCGTTTGGACAAAAGCATTTGCACTTGCTTTGCCAGGCATAAAATAGTGAATTTGTGTTCTTTTGAAAATGCCAGGTGTCAGTAAGTTGTTTTCTTTGTGCTGTCGCTGTTGTTCTGCAGATGCTCGATTGGAAGTACATTATGGCACAAATATACGAGGGACAATGCCGAGTTGCAGTGGCCGTTGACGGGCACTTTTGATGAACAAAAGATTGAGTATTTACAAGAACTGTTGTTTAAAAGATGAAGTAGGCAGTCTATGTTTGATTCCCTCAGAACATGGCAGAAAACAACTAGACAGAGGTGATTGAAGGCAGAAAAAGAGGCTCGGAAAGGGAAAATGCAGACACTGACTCAGGAAGCTGTAGCATATGACAGGGAAAAACAGGAAAAGGGTGTTGAGTGTGAAGATAGAAGGTTTCGACTACAAATTGATAAATCATATGTGGGTCAGGAAGAAGATGACATTTTTGTGGAAGAATTGTTGGATACCCGACCCCCGCCTCCATATGCCCCACAAAGAATATATCCCACTGTTACGGTGCCCTCACAGCCGCCCGTTGAAGTTGCGTCCACTGTCTCTGCTCCTGTGTCTACCGCTGTTATGTCGACGGCTGTGGCTTCAGCTCCTCCTCCTCCTCCTCTTTCTTCTGTTTCTTTGCCATCTGTGGCCCCTGTGACTGTTAGTGCTCCTGCCACACCTATTGTCTCAGCGTCCTTTTCGCCAGCTCTTTCTCCCGCGGCACAACCTTCAGTGACGATAGTGCCTGTTACTTCTGTTGTTTCTCCCTCAGCGGTCCTTCATCCCCCGATATTTGTAAGTGCAGAGACACCAGTTTGTGGGTTTGAGGATCGAGACTTATCAAAATTTCATGAGCGTATGGACCCTTTTGTACGGTCTGCGGTGGGAGACGAAGAGAAGAAGGTCGTAGCTAATCAGGCCGCGCAGTGGGGTCGTAATCCCATTTATAGTGTGGAGGATGTTTGGAGTGTGATGAAAGATTATGAGCCTTTTGTACAGCAGCATGCCCTTAAACATATGTCCTCTACGTTAATTGGCCTTTGGCAGCAATGTTTTAGGGATGATGCGCCACACATTTTATTTGATATTAGGGACCATGTGTATGCTAGTGGTTTGGACCCAGGTCAAGTGTTTGGGAACATTACCACGTTGGTTGCTTATAGGAGTAGGTTGCATGACAAGAGTCCTACCATGGTATCTCACTTTCCGATGAGAGAGGTACATCCTATATATCACCCAGAGATACCAGAGTTAACGGATGGGCGAGGTAATGTTACTCGAGCGGCAGTGGCGGCCAGGTTTCAAGAACAATGGATTTATACTCCGTGGAAAAGAAGTGAAGTGTTGTCCCTTAAGACTCATTTGCCTGATCCTAGGAAAAATCCTACTGCTTATTATAAAGAACTGACTGAAGCTGCTTCCTCAATGGTAATGACTCTTGCTAATATTGAAATGTTTTTTGGTCTTCTTGATCCGGTTGATATTTGAAGGCAAGTCCATACTCAAGATCATGTTCCAGAGTTGGGTGGTATTTGGGATCAAATTAAAGCATGGGACCAGGAGAGAAAGGCAGGTGATAAACCCCGAGCTGAGATACTTGCTTTGCCTGGTTGTATTATTACATATATGCATTCTCTTATTCAACCGAGAAAAGTAGATTGGGATAAATTGTCGGCTTGTCGACAAAAGAAAGATGAGAGTCTGTCTGATTTTTTCACTCAGTTCGAGGATACGTTTTTAGATTATAGTGGCCAGGATTTGTCTATTGAAGGGGGTGTTCGGTTGTTTGTTAATAGATTTGTCTCTAATTTGCTTCCCGAATTTGTGACTCGATTCCAGGCTTCTGAAAGTGCCTAGTCCACCTCTTCTCCCTCTGTTATTTTGAATATGGCACAGTATTATGAGCATCGAGATAATGAGGAGAAAGAAAGGACAGAGAAAAGGCATAAGGATTTAAAGACGAAGGTGTTGCTACAGCAGGCTTTTAGAGGGAACGGGAGAGGGCATGGTGGCCCTGCCCGACAGCTTCCACGCACTAGTAGGAAGCCAACTACTACACCGTTGGGTCCGAATCAGTGTGCGTACTGTAAAGAGGAGGGACACTGGCGTAGCTAGTGCACTGTGCTCTTGCAGAAGGTGGCAGTCCCTAGAGGACGCGGTTCTCGTGGACGAGGTTGTGGAGCTGGTATGGCTGATAGGGGTAAAGAGTCAGAATATCGAGTTGGAAATGTCGACTTGCACTAATATCGAGTGCGGAATATCGAGATACAGAAATATCGACTGCAAGAATATCGTGGTCAAGAATATCGAGTTTAAGGTAAGAAATAAAGTTTTCAAAAATATCGAAGTCATTAATATCGTTTGAAAAAATATAGTTGTTAAAAATATCGTTTTTTAGTTAGCGTTATGTATTTTAGTATGTATTTTAAATGTATGTGCTCTATTTTTTGGTCTAAGTATTGCATTTGTTTTTTAATATATCTGTTACATTTTTAGAAGTTATTAATTATATTTTAATTAAATTTTGCGTTTTAGTTCCGTAGCGGGTTGTGGGTTTATAGGGAATAGGGTGGGAAGTAATTTAATTATAATTAAATTATTAATATTTTTTATTAAATACTATTTATTTATTTAATATTTTATATTGTTAACTGTGGGAATTAATTTATTATTAATTATTTATTAATTGGTTGTTAATTATGAATAATTAATTAGTAATTATGTTAATTTTGTTATTTTTTTAGGAGCAGGTTGTGTGTTGATAGGGGAGTAGGCTGGGAAGTAATTTAATTTTAATACATTTATTAATATTTTTAATATAATATTTATTTAATTTTATTTTATAGTGTTAATTATGTGAAATAATTTGTTAATACATATTTATATTTTGCTTGTTAATTGTTATTAATTAATTAATTAATTGTTAATTAATTATGTTAATTGTGTCAAGTTTTAAGAAATTGGTGGTGGCATTTATAGGGGAATGAGGTGGGAGGTAATTTATTTAAAATTAATTAATTATTTGTTAATTAATGCTGATTAATTAATTAAAATTTAAATATGGTAATTGTGTAATTATTTTGATGTGTGAGTTGTGGGGTTTATAGTGGTAAATGGTGGGAAGTACATTTTTTAAATTAATTAATGATTCGATTGTTAATTGATATTAATTTATTAATGTAAAATTAGGTATGGAAATTGTGTAAATATTTTTTCGGTGTGTGTTTTGGTGTTTATTGGGGTAGAGGGTGAAAAGTAATTTAGTTTAAATTAATTAATCATTACTTGATCATTAATATTAATTTATTAATTGATATTTATTTTGGTAATTGTTTTTTTTTTGGTTTGGGAATTTAGGTTCTATAGCTGTAACGTTTGGTTAGTTCATTAATTTTTACCTTTTTAAATGTGTTTTTAATTATTAATAATTGTTTAATGGATAATTAATTGTGTTAATTATGGAGGTACACTTTCTTTTCATTTAGATGTGTGTTGTAAATTGTGTGGAGTTATAGGGTAGGAAAAAAATATTACATTTATATAATAAATATTTTTATTGATTAAAATTAATTTCTATTACAAAATATTTATTTGTTTGTTAATTTTTTGTTAAATTAAACAAATGTATCTTTTTATGTTACATTTTAGATCTTTTCTACATTATAATATGTTTCTATGTTTTGTAAATTTTTATATTTTTATATATGTTTTGTTTTTGTTTTTTTCTTACATTTTGGGGCCGATTCCGATCTCGGTCGGAGGCGCACCCAATACCATTCGGTCGGGAAAAAAGCCATGCGAAAGCCTGTTTCCCGACCGATCCGTACAGCACACCGAACGAGCAAGTACGATGCGCACAACAGCAAAAAATCCGGCCGAGCCGTACTCACCCAAACCAGGTCCTGTTCTCCGACCGAGGCGAATCCGGAAACGCCGAATCGAGTCGCACGGAAGGAAAAATGCAGCCCCGTCCGGCCGGACAAGTACGATGCGCTTTCCGTACGCGCCCGAACCCGTCGCTACGCACGGCACGTCAAAGCATCCGGGAGAGGCGCACATAAGCTCCGATTCGCGCCACAACACGATCCACGGCTACGAGGCGAACACGCCAGCGACGAGGACGACGCGAGCGACGAGGACGAGGCGAAGCGACGAGGACGACGCGAAGCAACGAGAAGGACGAACGACACGAACCAACCATGAATCCCTTCGTCCCGATCATACCAATATTCTACATTTACTACCGGAACAGGCACGGACGCGTACGGCGCAGAAGGTAAGCCAGACACCAACCACAAAACACATACAACACGTACACGACACATCACACACACACACAGGGATGCAGAATATACTTACACCAGCAACAGCAGCACCATAGGGGCGGGATGCCCATCACCAATGCCACATATGCACACAGGGGCCTGAATGCGCACCACCACCCCTACCCAGGGGTGGCATGATGCCTACCACCACTACCACCCTCACCCAGGGGTGGCATGATGCCTACCACCACAACCTCCCTCACCCAGGGGGCAGGATGCCTACCACTACTACCACCCTCACCCAGGGGGCAGGATGCCCACCACTACTACCACCCTCACCCAGGGGGGCAGGATGTCTACCACTACTACCACCCTTAGCCAGGGGGCAGGATGCTTACCACTATTACCACCCTCACCCAGGGGGGCAGGATGCCTACCACTACTACCACCCTCACCCAGGGGGCAGGATGCCTACCACTACTACCACCCTCACCCAGAGGGGCAGGATGCCCACCACTACTACCACCCTCACCCAGGGGGGCAGGATGCCTACCACTACTACCACCCTTAGCCAGGGGGGCAGGATGCCCACCACTACTACCACCCTCACCCAGGGGGGCAGGATGCCTACCACTACTACCACCCTTACACAGGGGGCAGGATGTCTACCACTACTACCACCATCACCCAGGGGGGCAGGATGCCTACCACTACTACCACCCTCACCCAGGGGGCAGGATGCCCACCACTACTACCACCATCACCCAGGGGGGCAGGATGCCTACCACTACTACCACCCTCACCCAGGGTGGCAGGATGCCCACCACTACTACCACCCTCACCCAGGGGGGCAGGATGCCTACCACTACTACCACCCTCACCCAGGGGGGCAGGATGTCCACCACTACTACCACCCTCACCCAGGGGGCAGGATGCCTACCACTACTACCACCCTTAGCCAGGGGGCAGGATGCCCACCACTACTACCACCCTCACCCAGGGGGGTAGGATGCCTACCACTACTACCACCCTTACACAGGGGGCAGGATGCCTACCACTACTACCACCATCACCCAGGGGGCAGGATGCCTACCACTACTACCACCCTTAGCCAGGGGGCAGGATGCCTACCACTACTACCACCCTTACCCAGGGGGGGCAGGATGCCTACCACTACAACCACCCTCACCCAGGGGGCAGGATGCCCACCACTACTACCACCCTCACCCAGGGGGGCAGGATGCCTACCACTACTACCACCCTCACCCAGGGGGCAGGATGCCCACCACTACTACCACCCTCACCCAGGGGGGCAGGATGCCTACCACTACTACCACCCTTAGTCAGGGGGCAGGATGCCCACCACTACTACCACCCTCACCCAGGGGGGCAGGATGCCTACCACTACTACCACCCTTACACAGGGGGCAGGATGCCTACCACTACTACCACCATCACCCAGGGGGGCAGGATGCCTACCACTACTACCACCCTTACCCAGGGGGGCAGGATGCCTACCACTACTACCACCCTCACCCAGGGGGGCAGGATGCCCACCACTACTACCACCCTCACCCAGGGGGGGCAGGATGCCTACCACCACCCTTAGCCAGGGGGGCAGGATGCCTACCACTACTACCACCACCACTCATAGGATGGACAATGCATGACACAACCAGCACACCACAACCTAGGGAATGCAAGAAGAAGACATCCCCCAACACCATGACAAGCGTGTGTAGACTGTGTCAAATGACTACAACACCGAACATGACTTTGAACATACAATGTGACCCCCTAGCACATGTGCCACACATATATGTGTGTGGCACCCACAATGCAAGCAGGCCATGACCATTGTGGCAATGGGGTCCAAACCCCCATCATCACAGTGACCAAAATGTAAGTGTGGGGTCCATAGCTGAAGCACATTTTGAACATTGTGGCAATGGGGTCCAAACCCCCATCATCACAGTGACCAAAAGGTAAGTGTGGGGTCCATAGCAGAAGCACATTTTGAACATTGTGGCAATGGGGTCCAAACCCCCATCACCACAGTGACCAAAATGTAAGTGTGGGGTCCATAGTTGAAGCACATTTTGAACATTGTGGCAATGGGGTCCAAACCCCCATCATCACAGTGACCAAAATGTAAGTGTGGGGTCCATAGCAGAAGCACATTTTGAACATTGTGGCAATGGGGTCCAAACCCCCATCATCACAGTGACCAAAATGTAAGTGTGGGGTCCATAGCTGAAGCACATTTTGAACATTGTGGCAATGGGGTGCAAACCCCCATCATCACAGTGACCAAAATGTAAGTGTGGGGTCCATAGCAGAAGCACATTTTGAACATTGTGGCAATGGGGTCCAAACCCCATCATCACAGTGACCAAAAGGTAAGTGTGGGGTCCATAGCAGAAGCACATTTTGAACATTGTGGCAATGGGGTCCAAACCCCCATCACCACAGTGACCAAAATGTAAGTGTGGGGTCCATAGCTGAAGCACATTTTGAACATTGTGGCAATGGGGTCCAAACCCCCATCATCACAGTGACCAAAATGTAAGTGTGGGGTCCATAGCAGAAGCACATTTTGAACATTGTGGCAATGGGGTCCAAACCCCCATCATCACAGTGACCAAAATGTAAGTGTGGGGTCCATAGCTGAAGCACATTTTGAACATTGTGGCAATGGGGTCCAAACCCCCATCATCACAGTGACCAAAATGTAAGTGTGGGGTCCATAGCTGAAGCACATTTCGAACATTGTGGCAATGGGGTCCAAACCCCCATCATCACAGTGACCAAAAGGCAAGTGTGGGGTCCATAGCTGCAGCACATCTTGAACATTGTGGCAATGGGGTCCAAACCCCCATCATCACAGTGACCAAAAGGCAAGTGTTGACAAAGTAAGAGGTGCAACTGCCAAACTGCATAGATGATTCCTGGTCACAGAACAACAAACACATCAGTGGCAAAGTAGTGTATGTGTCCCATTGCAACATAAATTGGGGGAGCCAAATCCTGCAGTGCAAATAAGACATAACTTTGGCCATGTGCAGACAAACAACACCCATGGGGGCTGACACCGTCAACAATCATCAATGACACAATGACAGAAGTGACCATCCGAATGCAGACCCACATATTTGCACCAATGGGCACACACATGCAGATACCCTGTGGAGACTGCAGATGTGAGGCGAACAGATACCATACCATGGCAGCAATGGGACACACAATCAACAATTAGCAACAAATGAGGGCTCCCGTCCCATCAGCCTGGTCATGGAAGTGCCAACGGAATCATCAGCACAGATCCAACACACTTGTATAGCAATGTTGCACTGACAACACAGATGAGTCCTTCCCCATTGATGCCCAAACCTGCATGTTCACTGGAGATGGCCACACGGTCAGGGAAGTAGACGAATAGAACAATGGCAGGCACAACAGATGTGCAGGGGTGGAAGCCACAGATGTGAAGTTGCCAATCTAAGTAGGAAATCTCATTGCCAAATACTGAACACATGACACCCTCAGATGCTGCTATGGATGACATGGATACACCACAGGATAGGACACATAACCCCTGGACCACATGGGTTCCTGCACAGTAACACTTCATTATCATGAGACCAAATATCACCATCACTGCAGCAAGGGCATTCTTAGCATCATCAACATCATGTACATCAGAAGCAAAATCACTAGAGAACAGAAAGTTGCTTTATTCAGCATATGTGGCATTAAAAGTAGAAGTCCGGTAGAACATAAACAAAGGCCAATGGCCAGTCCATCAACAAAGTCACAAGTGGGTGACAGTGGCAGATGCCACCCTACACATGCCTGCACAAAACCAGGGACAATCCACTAGGAGGGGCAACCGGGGGGTAGGCCAGGCACCGCAGGGACAGGATCAGGGCTCACCAGGAGGAAGCAGGGAAGGGGTGGTGGGTGCTGGAGAGCCACTGACAACTGCAGTGGAGGTGTCTGACATGGTGTGTGCCGGCACAACTGGGGGGCACGGCTCAGATGTTGTGGGTGCCGGCACGACTGCAGTGGACCCTGCAGATGGAGTGGACAGGTCCGCCACTGCAGTGCCCAAGTCAGACAGGGTGGTAGTGGACTCCACTGCAGTGCCTACCACCAGGGGAGGAGAATGGGGAACAGGCAAGGTGGGCTGGACAGAGGGGGAGGACACCCTCACCACATCAGTGGCACAGACAAGCGCAGCGGGGGTGTGGTGCCGGGAGAGCAAGTGGCAGGGGGAGAAGGCCGGAGCCTCTTGGGGATGGTATATCTGTGGGTGGGGGAACCTGGGGCAGGGTGTGGCGGGGGCACCTGTGGAGTGGGGGCCTGAGGGATGGAGGAAGGTGACCTGGTGCTTGAGCTGCAGGGCGGTGGCGGGGTCTTGCTCTTACCACTCCGGGGGACTTGCGGGTGGGGGCCTCAGTCTGTCTGCGCCTGGGGGAGGGTGTCCGGGGGCGAGGGGCACTCTGCTCCGTGTGGGGGCTTCCTCTTCCCCCTGGATGCTGGGGCAGCTGGATCGGAGGGGAAGAGGCCGAGGTCACTGAGGAAGAGGCGCTGGGTCTTTGGGGTTGCAGGTGAGGCAAGGGAGGGTGCTTTGGAGGGAGAGGCAACTGAGGACTGCGCAGTGCCCGTGGATGCGTGTGTGTGTACCAGGGCCCCATCCCCTGTGAGTCTGGTTTCAGTCCCCTGACTGTGCGTGCGTGTGCGTTTAGTTTGTGGCGTGTGTGTCTGTGTGCTGGATGTGTGTGTGCTGGTGTGTGCCTGTGCCGGTGTGTGTGTGCTTGGGACGGGCAAGGTGCTGGGGAGTGTGGATGGAGCAGAGGCAGGAGGGGTGAGGGACTGTCTGAGGAGGGACACTGCTGCCGTCAGGGAGGAGTCCATGGACCTGTTGCCCCTCTGTAGGTCAGACATGCCCGATGAGATGCCCTCCATGAACGACACCAGCTGAGTCAACAGTGCGGTGTGCGCATGGAGGACACTCAGCATGGCTGTCTGCCCTACATGGAGCTGGCGAAGGAGGTACACAGACTCCTCTATCAGGGCAGCAGGGGACACAGGGGCAGGGGGTGCGGTGCCTGGGCCAAAGGAGACACGCTCCCAAACATGGGAGCCTCCACGGACCTCAGGAATGGGAGCCGATGGGAGGGCGGTGGTGGTGGTGGTGGTGGCGGGGACAGCAACACTAGCTGGGGTGTGGTGGCTGCTGACACCCGCCTCCATAAGGGAGTCATCCTCCGAGTTGCTCTGGTCCTCAGCTGAGGTGGATGGTGCTGAGGACTCCTCGGTGTGGCTCCCCTCGCCCTCCGTGCCACTGGGTCCCTCCGACCACTCCTCGGCTGCTGACCCAGTCTGGCTCTCTGGCTCCTCCTGGTCCGTGGAGCTGTCCTCTTCCGTGGCCGTGGATGTATCTGCAAACAATGGGGAAACAGACAGACATCAGTCACCTGCACCAAACGCACACACCACTGTGAGCACAGCACATCACAGAGCAAGCCCTGGCATCATTAGTTGTACATTGCTAAAAGTGCCCTAACTGAACAGGAGAAGCCAATTGTCAGTCTGATGCCAAGCATGGCACTCACATCCCACATGGCCTTGCACCCATCTGTCTGGTGTCTGTTGAATTGCAACACCCCAGTGTGGACACATGCACCAAGTACACAGTAGTTGGACAGTGCAGAGGACACGGTGTGGACACATCACAGCTCTTGCCACTGAGTCAGTACAGGTTTCCGGATGAAAGGGATGCCCAGAGTCAAATAGGAAATGCATGTGATGCATACCAGCGACAGACACCATGATGCACCCATGTCCTGATAGCCAGCGCCACTATGGTGTGCATGTAGCACATGTCACTCCCCTGCAGGACCACAAATAAGTTGACACATGCCATGGCAGAGGCATGACTGTTAAGTCATACATCACTGTCTCAGTGATGTATGACTTGGCAGCCAGACAACAACACTATGCACTGTGTCACAATAGTAGGTCATGGGGAATGCAAGTCCTGGAGCTGCACAAGTGCACATGTACATCCCCCACACAACACATCATCTCAACCCTCATCTGTCCAGGTCACACCTATTGGACATATGGGAGACCTGTGACACTACCCTCTGAACCTGAGCCCCTCACAATTTGCTGTGAATGGGGAACAGCTGCCTGAACATCACATTCGCATACCCCAGTCTGCACGGGCAGCTGATCAAACACCTATGTGACACACAAGTATCGTCTCCTATGGTCACATCTCCAGGGGCATGCTGAGCCCCTACCAAGAAACACCACAGCAGTCCTGGCAACTAATCCACAGCACACTGACACAGAGGCAGACACCGGAGGGGTCAAATCACTGTGCACAATGTGTCAGCTGATACACGGGAGTGGGAGTACAGAGTGCATTGCATGGCCTGGAGTAGGCATGACTGTCCTGCTCCACATGAATGAGGGATGTGCCCTGGACAGTGGATAGCTGGCTATGTATGTGTGACACACGTAATCTGCACACTCCTGGGGCACAAACATTGTTCCCACCCGCTGCATGGGCGTGTGCCACATACCCCAGGCACATGTGGTGGCTCAGCTCAGCAAGTGGACCGCATATCAAAGCAACACGCAGATCACATGTCCAAACCCAGGCGTTGTGTGAACAATGGACCCACCCATGATGCCCACAACAGAGTTAGGGAAACAGATGCTGTCCCCCACCTTTAGTGAAGCAAACTGCAAGGACACAGTCCCAAGTGACACAATTCCCTGACTGTAAGGGCCACACCTGGGTATCAGATGAGCAGTGGGCAGTGCACAATAGAGGGACATGGCTCCTGGACAACATGACTGCTGCACTGTGGCAGTTGAACCAGGCCAGAGGAGGGCACAAAGCATGTAATACAGAGTTCACAGTGCAGTCTTTGACTCACCCCCTCCTTGCTGCTGTCTGGCCTTCAGCTGCCCATCCAGGTCTGGAAAGACCACCGCCAGGATCTGGAGCATGTGGGGGTCAGGGTCCGTGTTCCGCCCCTCCTGCGAGGAGGCGACAGCTTCAGCTGGACCCGTGCAATCCTCCGGGTCCAGCCCCGAAGGTCCTGCCACCTCTTCTGGCAGTTGCGGATCCGGCGCTTGTAGACCCCCACGGACCGGACAGCCCGGACGATGTCCTTCCAGATTTCCTGCTTCCGATGGGCATTAACCTGTGAGGATGACAAAGTGAAAAGGCCATTACCACACATGCAACATATCCGTGCATGACACAGTTGTATATACATGTCTCAATCACAGGGGCACATGATGTACACAGGCAGTGCAAAGCTGACCATGGACAGTTTGCCAGACGTCACTACATGGTATCATTGCATGGGAAGTAAAACCATGTTCAAATGCACTGTCACTGCACCATACCTGTCCAGTGCAAGTCACTACACACTATGGGGGTGACAACTACTCAGTGAGCCTGCTAGCCAGTGGCGTGCAGACTCTCAGCCTTGCTAGTCAGACAAAATGCACATTCAGAAAGGCAGTGCACAGAACACTCACCTGCTCCCCTGGTGTCCCATACAGCTTGCTGTACTGTGGAAGTAGGCTGTCCAGCAGGGCCTGGTTCTCTTCAAGGCTGAAGGCTGGGGCTCTCTCCACAGTACGTGCCATTGCAGGGTCCAGAGGGGCAGAGACAGCAGCAGTGCAGTGGCAGATGTCGTCTTGGAGCATGTAGTGCAGGCAAGTGGGCTCTCAGGGGAACAGCCAGCAATATATATGTGCTGGAGAGGCAGATACTGTCCCTTGTGTCCAAAGTGATAGGTCCAAGTCGTTTGCATCTTCTGAATCTGGCCAATCCATGGAATAGCAGCACCAAAACACGCCCACAGCATCCTTCAAATCTTCAACTTCATGACATACATGATTTTGCAACATTGTTGTGGGTGACCAACTGATTTTCCAGCAACCGACTCGTTCGAAATTCGAAAACGCGTCTGTTGCCAGGCAAGCCCATTGTCAATGGGTGCGCACCGATCGGTCCATTGCGGTACAACGCGCACAGGGGTACAACGCGTACCCGCACACATTGAAAGCAATGGGCCGGCCGGAGGCACCGATCGGTCCATTGCAGTTCAACGCGCACAGGGGTACAACGCGTACCCGCACACATTGAAAGCAATGGGCCGGCCGGAGGCACCGATCGGTCCATTGCAGTTCAACGCGCACAGGGGTACAACGCGTACCGCGCACATTGAAAGCAATGGGCCGGCCGGAGGCACCGATCGGTCCATTGCAGTTCAACGCGCACAGGGGTACAACGCGTACCCGCACACATTGAAAGCAATGGGCCGGCCGGAGGCACCGATCGGTCCATTGCTGTTCAACGCGCACAGGGGTACAACGCGTACCCGCACACATTGAAAGCAATGGGCCGGCCGGAGGCACCGATCGGTCCATTGCAGTTCAACGCGCACAGGGGTACAACGCGTACCCGCACACATTGAAAGCAATGGGCCGGCCGGAGGCACCGATCGGTCCATTGCTGTTCAACGCGCACAGGGGTACAACGCTGCATCCGCACATTGAAAGCAATGGGCCGGCCGGAGGCACCGATCGGTCCATTGCAGTTCAACGCGCACAGGGGTACAACGCTGCACCGCACACATTGAAAGCAATGGGCCGGCCGGAGGCACCGATCAGTCCATTGCAGTTCAACGCGCACAGGGGTACAACGCTGTACCCGCACACATTGAAAGCAATGGGCCGGCCGGAGGCACCGATCGGTCCATTGCAGTTCAACGCGCACAGGGGTACAACGCGTACCCGCACACATTGAAAGCAATGGGCCGGCCGGAGGCACCGATCGGTCCATTGCAGTTCAACGCGCACAGGGGTACAACGCGTACCCGCACACATTGAAAGCAATGGGCCGGCCGGAGGCACCGATCGGTCCATTGCGGTTCAACGCGCACAGGGGTACAACGCTGTACCCGCACACATTGAAAGCAATGGGCCGGCCGGAGGCACCGATCGGTCCATTGCGGTACAACGCGCACAGGGGTACAACGCGTACCGCGCACATTGAAAGCAATGGGCCGGCCGGAGGCACCGATCGGTCCATTGCAGTTCAACGCGCACAGGGTTACAACGCGTACCCGCACACATTGAAAGCAATGGGCCGGCCGGAGGCACCGATCGGTCCATTGCAGTTCAACGCGCACAGGGGTACAACGCGTACCCGCACACATTGAAAGCAATGGGCCGGCCGGAGGCACCGATCGGTCCATTGCAGTTCAACGCATCACTGTACATGTGACTGGCATATGTCAGCATGCCTGTCTCAGATGGACATATGCCAGCCACAGATAGCTCCCAGGGAGTGAGGGGCACACCTACCACACGACAGCCTGTCCAAACTTTATCATAAGGCATGTAAGGCTGCATTTCCTATTGTGTGTATGTTGGTGTACATGTTGTCCTGTGGGTGTCACCTGTGGGCAGCCACCCCCAGGCTGTGCACGTGTTCATGGGGACAGGATCCTGGGTGTTACGTGTACGTGACCACTGTGATGTGCAACTGTTCATATCTGTGCATGTGCCATGGTCACATTTCACAGTGGTGTATGTGTATGTCATGTCACATACCCCGTGAGTCCCATGTGGGACGGTATGTTTGAGCCAGGGTGTCCCAGTGGCACAATAGTGATGGTCCTCCACAGTCTTTGTGCATGTGGTGTTTACAATGTCTCTGATTTCATGTGCACAATGGGAGACAGTCTCCACATCCACGTTGTGTGTGCATGGACTCTGATGTTGTGCGTGTGTGTCACAGATGTCCATGTCTGTCCTGCCGTGGCAAGTGGGGCCACTACCTGTGGGGGTCATGGTTGTTTTGCTGTGGTGTATACATGATACTCCATGTAATGCCAGTGTCCATGTGGCATTACAGGGTCCCTGGGAATGTACCTGTCATTGAGCTGTGGTGCCTGGGGCACATCTGTCCTCACATGTCCCTGTGGGGGTTATTGTGACACGGCAGCAGGAGATGGGAACTGTGACACGGCCTCATGATATCCAATGGGCCAACCTGGGACTAATTGATGCCACCCGTTGGACCGTGTTGACAGATGTTGGCCATGTATGTACCATACATGTCCTTCCGGTACTGCACACTTCATGTAGTTGTGCCTCATAATGATGTATGTTGGGATCTTGAGTGTGTTCAATGCCGCATATGTGGGGTGACTGACAATCTTGCTTACTTCTCCTCTGCACTGCAGGGCTCCTGCTGTCCATCGGCCATTCCCAGACCTGGCAACGATGGTGGAACGGGACAGCATCCGACGGTACCGCTTCACCAGGCAGCTGATTGAGGATTTGGCAGTGCAGTTGTCCCCACATTTGCAGCCTGGCCGGCCGTATCCTACAGCGCTGACCCCCAAGGTGAAGGTGATGGCAGCCCTACACTTCTTTGCCACTGGTACCTTCCAACATACTGTGGCGACTGCTGGTGGGATGTCACAGACCATGTTCAGCCGCGTGCTCCGCGATGTTTTGGCGGCAATGTTGCTCTTCCTGAACCGGTACATCTATTTCCCTAGACTGCGACGACTCACTGACGTGAAGAGTGACTTTTATGCCCTGGGGAGGATGCCGCATGTAATTGGCTCCATTGATGGGACACATGTGGCTTTGGTACCACCACAGGCCCAGGAGCAGGCCTACAGGAACCGCAAGCACTACCACTCGGTCAATGCACTGGTGGTGTGTCTTGCAGACATGACCATCACACACGTGTGTGCCCGTTTCCCTGGTTCAGCACACGATGCCTTTGTGATGAGGAGTAGTCGCATCCCCAGGATGATGGCACAGATGCAGAACCAGCGTGCCTGGCTTGTCGGTGTGTACTGACTTTGTGCCATTGTGTGTGATCTGATCTGTAGTATTCCGCCCACTGTTCCAAGTCAGCTAATGTGCACTTGTCTGTCCGTAGGTGACTCGGGATACCCCAACATGCCATGGTTGCTGACACCCCTCAGGAACCCTGCCCAGATGCGCTACAATGAGGCACATGGTCGGACCAGGAGAGTGATTGAGCGGACCTTTGGTCTCCTGAAGAGCCGCTTCCGCTGCCTGGACAAGACCGGAGGGTCCCTCCCATATGCCCCTGCGAAAGTGTGCAAGATTATCATCGTCTGCTGCATGCTCCACAACCTGGCAGTGCGGAAGGAGTTGCCTCTCATCCTGGATGACAATGACCAACATCCGCCACCTGTGGAGGATCCTGGCATGGACCACGATGCCAGTGACGATGATGATGATGATGATGGTGATGGTGATGTCCGCACACAGCTCATCACCAACTTCTTTAGCTGAATGTGAGTATCCTGAGGTGTCATGTCAATGATGTGAGTTGGCATGATGTGTGGGTGGTGCTCTGGTGCTGTGGGAGTGTGTCCATGGGCCACTTGACTGGATGTGTGTTGCGATGTGTGCTAACAGGTGGGCTGTACTCCCCAACAGTGTTGACATGCTAACTTGGTTCTGGGTGGGTATCTTGTAACATGTATTGTGCATGTGTTTTGCTGTTCTGTCCTGTACTCCATTGCTTTTGACTGTGTGTCATTTCTGTCCTTCACAGGGTACTTTCAGATTCGTTTGGTCAACTGTGTCCACCGACAACGTGATTGCACATCCAGGCTGGTAGCTGTTGTGTCCCTACAGGTGATGTGCGCCACACCCATGGACTTCCTTCCGTCTACAGTTGTTGACTGTGTGCCCGCTGCCAGGTGGGGTTACCTTGCATCTGTAGTGGTTACGGCATGTTGCAACTGTGTAATAAACCTGTGCTTCACTTTGTGATGTGCGTTGTCTGTGGTCACATATTTGACTGCCATTTGCTTACTGCACCTGTGGGCTACTTGACTACAACTGGGAATGGGTGTGGTGTCTGTGCATTGCACCGTCTTCCCTGGCAACATCAGTGTAGGCAATGAGTCAGATGGCCTAGGTGTGTATGTGTCGTGTAGCCCTGGTGGTGTGTCTCCCTCATGTGTGTCACATTTCCTGTACTCACATGCCTGTGTTGTCCTTGCTGTTGCAGTTCGCATACACAGTGTAATTTTGCAGTTCATCATCCCCATAACAGCACCCACGTTGGAATCACGACAGAGGCAAGTATGGTGTATTAGTGTGTTTATTGTGATACATTTGTGTTAATAGTGCATAGGATGGGTTGTGCTGTACATAAATCTTGCAATCCCAAGTTCCTAGGTGAATTGAAAGTCCGGGTAGACAGGATCCCCAGTATCGGGGCCACAGTTGTCTGACACATTGGTCCAACTTGTACTCCCCATGCAATGTGTGGGAGTAGTGTTGCCGTCAACAGGGTGAACAGTCTGTGCACAAAGGCGAACATCCAGAACAGGTTCAGGCTTCCTGGGAGTTGCGCTTGGCCATCGGCCTCTCACTTTTCCCTCCTCGGACGACCCCTCTTCTTGGGGGGCCCTCAAGTGCAGGCTGCTGCGGTGCAGGGGACTCTCCGCCAGAGTCCTCCTCCCTCCCTGTGGCAGTTGCAGTTTGTTCGGCACCAGATGTTGTTGGCACACAGGGAGGTGTGGACTGGTTGCTGTTCATCTGGCGGAGGCATTGTAAAATGTCCCTGTGCACCGCCGTCATCTCATGCAGTGCATCCCACTTGGACTCCACGCGGGACATGTGTGAGTCCACACGGGACATGTGTGACTCCACGTGGGACATGTGGGAGTCCAAGCGTGCATGATGGGCAGCCTGCTGCTGTTTAATGTCTCTGAGGAGCCCCACTACCTGGCTGAGGTCTCCGGTGCTGGACTGGTACGCATCAGCTATGCGTACCAGTTGTGGGTCATCATGCACACCAGCAACGTCTGCAAGCAGCGACCTCTGTCTCCCACCCTCCCACCACCCCTGCTGACATGTGCAGTGTGTGCAGTGGCACGCACAGATAACCCTGGTCCACCTTGGGGGTTGGTGGTGGTGGTGGTGTCCATGGCCCCAGGTTGGTCCAGGGTCCCTGTGCTGGTGTTGCTCCTTGTTCTGTCCATGTCGGCAGGGATGGTATTCGTGGTGACAGTCGTTGGAGGGGTGGGTGCAGGGGTGCAGCTGGTGGTCCTGCTGGTGCTGCAGCTGGTGGTCCTGCTGGTGCTGCATGTTGACTTGCACCGGATGTGCCAGGTTGTTCTTCATCGTCCGAGGAGGACAGAGGCTGTACGACGCCAGTGAGCTCGCCATCCTCTTGAGCCTGGGACTGGGACTCCTCAGCGTCTGCTGCTGTGTCCCCATCATCACCTGTTTTTGGGAGACACAAACAATGTATGTTATGTTTCTGCAGGCATCAATGGTTGACACACATGACAGTTGTTACTGTGCCTCTGGGTGCGGGCCTGTACATTGCATTGTCCTAAGTCGTCACAGTCAGGGGTTGATATTGGTGTGGCACATTGTCCTGCATTATTTGGGCATTTCTATGTATTTTTTGGGGTGTGAACATGGTCTGCATTGGTGGTGTTTGGTTGACAGCCGGCCCTCCTTCCCACCCACCCAGCCAGTCAGTTATCCCACCATGGAACGTGCTTGCGTTGCAGGGAGTGGAAGTTGTCTCTCAGGATGTCAGTCAGTGGTGTCCTGCTGTTTGTTGGTGCACATTTGCCAGCAGGGCCTTGTGCTCCCCACAGCAGTAGCCAGTGTCAGCCATCTTGTGAGTCCTTCTCCACTCCCTGTGATGTGAGCATGGTTCAGGGTGGTGTTGATGGGACAGTTGTGGGGGTGACCAATATCAGTGACTACGACTCCCATCATGCTATTGCCTCCACCCCCTTCCCAGCATGCCCATGCTTCCTTCCTTTTGACTCTGCTTCCCTGTGGGGTGGGCTGGCTGTGCTGACAGGATGGCTGGGAGTGTTGTCCTGGCAGTTATTTGGCTAAGAGTCCCAAGAGTGTCCCTGTGCTTCACACAACATAACCCAGGGTGGTGGTTCTTTGTGGGATCTTGTGTTAGGATGGAGGGCATTGCATTCTACCAGGTGGGTACTGTGGAGTTTGTGTTGGGGTGTGTGTGTGAGGGGAGGTGCTTGTGACTATAGTCAGTGCTGCAAGTCCCCCTTCCCACCCAGCCAGCCAGATATCCCACCATGGAACGTGCTTGCATTGCAGGGAGTGGAAGTTGTCTCTCAGGATGTCAGTCAGTGGTGTCCTGCTGTTTGTTGGTGCACATTTGCCAGCAGGGCCTTGTGCTCCCCACAGCAGTAGCCAGTGTCAGCCATCTTGTGAGTCCTTCTCCACTCCCTGTGATGTGAGCATGGTTCAGGGTGGTGTTGATGGGACAGTTGTGGGGGTGACCAATATCAGTGACTACGACTCCCATCATGCTATTGCCTCCACCCCCTTCCCAGCATGCCCATGCTTCCTTCCTTTTGACTCTGCTTCCCTGTGGGGTGGGCTGGCTGTGCTGACAGGATGGCTGGGAGTGTTGTCCTGGCAGTTGTTTGGCTAAGAGTCCCAAGAGTGTCCCTGTGCTTCACACAACATAACCCAGGGTGGTGGTTCTTTGTGGGATCTTGTGTTAGGATGGAGGGCATTGCATTCTACCAGGTGGGTACTGTGGAGTTTGTGTTGGGGGTGTGTGTGAGGGGAGGTGCTTGTGACTATAGTCAGTGCTGCAAGTCCCCCTTCCCACCCAGCCAGCCAGATATCCCACCATGGAACGTGCTTGCATTGCAGGGAGTGGAAGTTGTCTCTCAGGATGTCAGTCAGTGGTGTCCTGCTGTTTGTTGGTGCACAGTTGCCAGCAGGGCCTTGTGCTCCCCACAGCAGTAGCCAGTGTCAGCCATCTTGTGAGTCCTTCTCCACTCCCTGTGATGTGCGCATGGTTCATGGTGGTGTTGATGGGACAGTTGTGGGGGGCAATATGTGTGACTGCGACTCCCATGATGCTATTGGCTACACTGACTTGGCCAGCATTCACAGAATTCCTTCCTTTGAGTGGTCTTCACTGTGTGTTGGTGTTGTTGTGGTGGCTACATGTGTGGATGTGTTTGTTAGTTCTATTTGTGCCACTGCCTAGCTGTAGTTGTGGTTGTGTTTGTACATGTGTTGGCACAGTTGGATGTGACTTTTTTGATGGCATGTGTTGTGTTTATCTGACTGACATACACATTTTGGGATGATTCTGTTCTGGTTGCTGTGTAATTGCTATGAGTGCATGGTTTGACTCTCCCCTTGACAGTGATGTGTGTGTGTTTTGTGGCAGTATATTGTGTACATTTGTTGTGTACTCACCAGGCTCTGGGATGTCCTCTAGTCCATATACGCTCACTGGCGGAAGGATGGCCCGCACCTTCTCCTCCCAGGGCCTGAGGTATATTGGCTTGGCAGGAGGGCCACTGCCGGTGTGTTGGCTGTTGATGTAGTCTTGCTTCAGCAGTTTCCGTACCCTCCTGCGCACGTCATACCACCTGTTCTGGATGTCGGTCTTTGTGCGCCGACATGGTGATTGGGCGTTCACCCTGTTGATGATCCTCTCCCACATCTTGGTTTTCTGCGACATGGGGGTCTGTTGGACCAATGTGCCAAACAGCTGTGGCTCTACCCTGAGGATCTCGTCTACCAGGACTTCCAATTCACAATCTAGGAACTTGTGATTCTTCTTGGGGGCATGGTGATGGGTGGTGATGGTGAGTGATGTGTGTGTTGGTGTGCAGGTGAGGGTGTGTGAGTGTGTGTTTTGCTGGGTGTATGTGAGGTAGGTATTTGTTGGTGTGCTGATGGTGTGTGGCTTGTGTGTGGGATGAGCTGTGGGTGTGTGGTTCCTTTCTCTTGGGTGCTGGCAGTGGAATGGCATTTGCAAAGGCTCATGGTAGTGATTTGTGTCCTTTATATAGGTGGAGTTGTGGGTGTGTCTTTGTTCTCTGTCCCCACCCCCCAGTATTTATTGGCTTGGTAATTGCTTGTTTGGCCTTTTTTGGGTGATTTTTCCTTTGTGCTGTTTGTGTATGTTGGAAACGTTCTTGTGACCGAGTCGGACCCTGCATTGGTCTCGTACGGTGTTCTCCGTTTCGTTCACGCTGTGTTTGTGCAGTTTTCTATGCTGCGTACGCGTCGGTCGCGGTGTATTGTGTTGCTTCGGCTCGGTTTTGTATGCGTGTCGGTCGTACGGCTTGTCCTCCGTCCGACTCGCTCGTGGTTTTCGCGCCTTGCATCGTACTTTGCGGTTTGGAGTTCGCGTGTACGTTTCGGTCGGATTTGTTCCGGGTGCGTGTCGGTCGGTTGGATTCGCGTGTTTTTCCGGCCGGATTGCTGTTTTCCGTGCGGCTCGGTCGGTCGACTTGGTTTCGGTACGTGTCGGTCGGATTTTTCGCGCCTTGCATCGTACTTGGCGTGTCGTGCGCCACGGGTACGTGTCGGTCGGTATTTTTTCCGGATCCGAGTCGGTCGGTGCTTTTTCCGGCCCTAATCGGAATCGACCCCTTTGTATTGTATTTGATATTTTGTTTGTTTTTAAATTTGAATTTTGTTTAGTGGGAATAGTAATTTTTACCCCTCCGCTATCCAACACTTTCCCTACTGCTGCATTCGCAGGAGTGGGAATAGTAATTTGTACCCCTACACTATCTAACACTTTCCCTACTGTTGCACTCACTGGAGTGGGAATAGTAATTTTTACCCCTCCACTATCCAACAGTTTCCCTACTGTTGCACTGGTTGGAGTGGTAATAGTAATTTTTACCCCTAACTATCCAACACTCTACCTACTGTTGCACTCGCTGGAATGGGAATAGTAATTTTTACCAATCCGCTATCCAACACTTTCCCTACTGTTGCACTCACAGGAGTGGGAATAGTAAATGATTCCCCTCCGCTATCCAACACTTTCCCTACTTTTGCATTCGCCGGAGTGGGAATAGTAATTTTATCCCCTCCACTATCCAACACTTTCCCTACTGTTGCACTTGTTGGAGTGGTAATAGTAAATTATTTCCCTCCGCTATCCAACACTTTCCCTACTGTTTCATTCGCTGGAGTGGGAATAGTAATTTTTACCCCTCCGCTATCCAACACTTTCCCTACTGTTGCACTCACAGGAGTGGGAATAGTAATTTTATCCCCTCCGCTATCCAACACTTTCCCTACTGTTGCACTCATTGGAGTGGGAATAGTAAATCATTCCCCTCCGCTATCCAACACTGTCCCTACTGTTGCACTCATTGGAGTGGGAATAGTCATTTTTACCCCTCCGCTATCCAACACTTTCACTACTGTTACACTCACTGAAGTGGGAATAGTAATTTTATCCCCTCCACTATCCAACACTTTCCCTACTGTTGCACTCATTGGATTGGGAATAGTAAATTATTTCTCTTTGCTATCCAACACTTTCCCTACTGTTGAACTCACTGGACTGGGAATAGCAATTTTTACCACTCCGCTATCCAACACTTTCCCTACTGTTGCACTCAGAGTGGGAATAGTAATTTTTATCCCTCTGCTATCCAACACTTTCCCTACTGTTGCACTTGCTGGAGTGGGAATAGTAAATTATTCCCCTCCGCTCTCCAACACTTTCCCTACTGTTGCACTCATTGGAGTCGGAATAGTAATTTTTACCCCTACGCTATCCAACACTTTCCCTACTGTTGCACTCGCTGGAGTGGGAATAGTAATTTTTATTCCTCCGCTATCCAACATTTTCCCTGCTGTTGCACTTGCTGGAGTGGGAATAGTAATTTTTTCCCCTCCGCTATCCAACACTTTCCTTACTGTTACACTTATTGGAGTGGGAATAGTAAATTATTCCTCTCCGCTGTCCAACACTTTCCCTACTGTTGCACTCGCTGGAGTGGGAATTGTTATTTTTCCCCTATGCTATCCAACACTTTCCCTACTGTTGCACTCAATGTAGTGTAAAATGTAGGTTTAAAAATATTAAATATTTTAATATTTTAATTCATAATATAATTTTTTTAAATCATTTTTATGTTACAGGTGTATGTATATATATTTATTTATCATTTTTAATATATTTGTAACATTTTATAATTAATTGAAATTATTATTTATTAATTATTTTTAAGTAAATATATATAAATTACATTTCATATATGTATGTTTAATTTATTTTTAAATTACATTTATTACTTTTAATTGTTAAAATTTACAAATAAATCTAAATATTTTTTTAAGTTAAATGTATTATTTAATTTATTTTACAATATTTTTATACATATAAAAAACAATATTTTGTATTTCGATATTTTTAACAACGATATTTTTTTCCATATTTTTGTACTTACCATTATGAAGATAGGAGGTCGATATTTTTGACAACGATATTTATGTCCCGATATTTTTGTATCTTGATATTCTGGTACTCGATATTCTGTCAGTGATCCGCTGATAGGGCACAGAATGCTGCAGCCTCACAGGGTCGTTCTGATAGTAATAATTTTGATGACCCTCGGGATGGACAGTATTACCATGATGATTATGATATGGAGGAAGTGACAGGAATGTCTTACAGCTAGGACAGCCAGGGACAGAGTGGGGGACCAGTTCCGATACCTGTAGACCAGTGTGGTCCTTATGTAACAGCAGAACTGCAAGGTTCGACTAAGGAATTTTTGGTGGACACAGGTGCAATGAAAAGTTATGTTTCTCGAAGTATGGTCCCTGGGGCGGCTCTGTCTGGCCTTAATAATGTTTTGGTAGGTTTTTCTGGTGTACCGGTTGTAAGCCCCATTTCAAGACCCCTTGCGTTGACTATTGGTCCTTTCACTGTGGACTCGCCATTCTTGCTGACATCTAATTGTGGTGAAAATTTGATGGATTTGGTGAAGAAATTGCATGCTACTATTTATTGCTCCCCAGCAGGTGTCTATATGGCAATGGGTCCTGATGTAGTATGTGCTAAACAGTGTTTGTCCAAATTTCCCCCTTTTCCTGTTGAATTTGCAGACATGCCACCCACTTTGTGGGCAACAGGTGATAGAGATGTGGGACTGCTGCAGATACCACCAGTTTCAATACAAGTTAAGGATGGTGCTATGTTGCCCCGTAGGTTTAGTGAAATACTGCATGGTGTGCATGATGCACAACCCTGGAAACTGTACCCCCTACACCACCTTGTAATTTTGCACCACCCACTTTCCCTTTTGAGGTCCTTCAGATGGACTATATAGAGCTAGACAGATGAAATAATTTGAAGTATGTGTTGGTGGTTGTCTGTGCGTTCAGTAAATGGGTTGAGGCTTATCCCACTAAAGACAATACAGCTGTTACAACTGCAAAGGTACTACTGAAGGAGTTATTTCCTCCTTTCGTCTTGCCCTGTGTGATTTGGAGTGATAACGGAAGTCATTTTATTGCCAAAGTGAGTCAATTGATTTGGGATAGTTTGAGTATCAAGCAAAAGTTTCACGCTAACAATCATCCACAGTCAGCAGGTTTAGTTGAGATGTACAATGGTACTCTCAAACTGAAATTGGCAAAGATTCAGGAAACCACAGGGTTACAGTGGCCAGACGCTTTATCATTAGCTCTTTTGTCGACAAGAACAACAGCACATTCTAGGATAGGATTGTTACCGTACGAGGCCGTGTTTGGACGCCCGGCAAATGTCTGGGGCGTCCCGCGACCTCGGCGGTTTTCAGATATTGAGTACCCATTGTTAATCGGCTACCTTTGCCAGTTAACTGAAAATTTGCGTTCTATTCACCAACAGGTCCGGGAAGCCCTGCCAGCTACACAAGAGGGGCCCGGACATGATATTCAGCCTGGCGATTTTGTGTTGGTCTGAAATTTCCAGGGAAGAAGAGTTTGGAGCTGCGGTGGAAGGGGCCGAAGCAGGTCCTCCTGGCTACACGTACAGGTGTCAAGGTCGCTGGTCGAAAGAACTGGGTGCATGCGACTTACTGTCACAGGATGCCTCTACCCTTGCCCTACGATCAGTGGGTGAGGGATGGAGTAGGGGACGGTGCCTCAGTTTGTCCCCTTTAGTGACGCTAGGCTGACCTGGACCAAAACGGATGAGGAAAATGATGAAGTGCTGAATGCAGCAATTCCACCTGAAATATGGGCTATCCAGGAGCCCCTTTTCACTGATCCCTCTGTGCTTGGAGTTACTAGGTATAATTTGTGCCCTTGGTTGAGGAACAGTGCACCAAAGGAGAAGTCAGGTTAGTTAGGCATGAACAGTGTAAGTTAGGGTGTACTTTGCTATAGTACCAACAGAGTTAGTTTAGGGTGATATGAGATCTGTGCACTGTTTAAACATTGGACAGGATAGATTTAAAGTATCCCCTTGGGGGTGCATTATCCTGATTGACGTGGGAACCCGAGCTTAAGACAGAGCAAGCTCCAGTGCCGGTGCTCAAGAGCGCCAACGTTTTGATGGACAATAGGAGCCTGTACCAGTGAGGCTCTGACGGACACTGGGAACTAGTATACTCTTCTTGCTGGCATTTTGCCCCCCCCTTGCTTTATCGTTTACTATGCATCCCTTTGGCAGGATGGTTGCAGACGAAGAGCAGCCAGTGATTCCCCCTGTTTATACACGTATATTCTGGTCTACAAAGAAAAAGATATTATGTGTTATTCTTGTGATTTTGTTGCTATTGATTCTGGGTGGGGTGTCCTGGATTTTGGAACGAGATCAAGATGCACCGTCATGTACTAAACATAAGGTTGTTTCTCAAGTCCATGCAAAAAGGACAGCCCCGAGTAATGTATTTCTAGAAACACATAAAAGATTTTTTGGAGAAGGTAGCGCTTGCTACCCTACTGAGTCTGTTACTAGTTTATAGACTGCATATCCATTGTCACTTGTTAATTACACTTATACTCGGCCCTCTGATTTCGTAGAAGTACAAGGAGTATTTCAGTTTGGTTATCCAGGCCCATGTCTATATCACCGAAAGCCACGAGGCATAGGGTATTCAGGATGTAACAACAATACTTATTGCGATAATTTCTATATGGAAAAACAGAATGTAACATTGGCGGGTTGGCATTACAAAGAATTGACAGTTCCCCGAGAAGCTGGTTATTACCCTGCATGTTGTCCAATTGTCAATTTTACTGACCTCGTTCTGTATGTCAACTGCTCAGGGGTAGTTCTGCGTAAGGGCACATACTCTATGGTAGATCCAAAGGACCCTAGTACTTTTGGATGGAATTCCAGGTATGCTGCTGTAGATTATGATAGGCCTATTTATGCACACCCAGGGTTTTTCTTTTTATCTAATGGGACTTATTCTAATATGCATAATGGTACAAATGATGTGGCCCTTGGGATGGTGTTGCCTCTAGGTGTGCCTTGCAAACATGCAAAGCCTAAGGTCAGATGGGTTAAAAGAACACTGACAAAGGAATTTTGCGAAGGGGTGACAGACCTTGAAGTCAATAATTATAATAATGGTATCACTTTTGGGTATATTCTCTCCTCCAATATTACCTTTGGTGGTACTGCTATGGCCAGGGGCGAAAAAGCTAGAATATTTTGGATGTAAGCTGCAGATACTGTCTAATTCCACAGTAGTGGCTTTGCGTGACATCACCACCCAATTGGAAAGTATGCGAACATATTCTGAGCAAACTAGATATGCTGTTGACTTCATCCTAGCTAAGAGCGGTGGTGTGTGCGCAGTAGTAGGAGACCAGTGTGTAGTCGGGATCACCAATATGGAAAAGAACATTACCCAACACATTTTAGACATTCTAGAAAACGTTAAAGGAATGGAAAGTGGGATTTGGGGTTGGTCACTTTTTGGTGGTTGGGGTTGGATCCTTTAAAAGGTGATTTATTTAGTTGTGATTTTGATATCTTGCTGTGTCCTGGTCCTGTGTCTCTCCTTATGTTGCTCTTATTGCACCACCCTCCTCGCTCCTAAGAAAATATCAATTCATGATAGTAATGCAACTATTATGATTCAGAAAGAAATAGAAGACCTCATGCAAATAGATGAGGGTATCTTTGAGACTTCTTCCCTCCTTACTGTTTCCCTTCCCGAAGCTGAAGATATGGAGTGCTCCTAAGACAATTATTCATGATTTATTGCATTATATGTCTTTTTTTGCTATTTTGCAAAATGTTTAGCTCATGCTAAAAGGAGGGTCTGTTGGAATAAAAAAACATTTTAGCATTGTTTTGCGTAAGTTAGCTTTCGCGGCGCAATTTTGTGTAAGTGCGCCATTTTGTATCATGATCGAAACTAATCCCTTGCCATTTCTGAGAAACGGCCGTCTCTAGGTTATGTTTCTCCGGAGCTGAGTTTTGCTACACTAATGAATGCACTGTTCTTATTAGCACATACCTTTCCTTAGATGTAGGCCTTCTCCCACTTGTCTAGTGGTGGGTACAGGTAGAGTGACCTTGAATAGTAGATAATGTGTGCCCGGTCTCAGAATCGAAACTTACTCCTTTGTCCAGCTGCATCTCTCTAGAAAATTCCATGGTGGGCGTGCTTTTACTGGTTTCGAAGTGTACAAAATGTATCGTTATGCTTGCTGATGTCAGTCTCTCTGCAGCACTCCCTAGAGACTGGGCAGACAGGGCCATGCTCTGAGCGTACTCTGAATAAACAGATATTGGTTTGTATTCTCTACTGTCTGACCGATTCTTCATTTGGTATGGAAGGCTGAGAGGTGGTCTTGTGTGACCCGTGTGACCCGAATCGGGTCACTTCCTTCAGGTTGCACAATTAGTGCTGCAGGCCCACTAGTAGCATTTCATTTACAGGCCCTGTGCACAGGTAGTGACACTTTACTAGGAACTTACAAGTAAATTAAATATGCCAACTGGGTACAATTCTATCTATTTTAAGGAGGTGGCACAAGTACTTTAGCACTGGTTAGCAGTGGAAAAGTGCACAGAGTCCTAAAAACCAACAATAACGGGTTCAGAAAAAGAAGGGTGAAGACAAAACGTATAGGGTTGACCCTGTAGAAAGGCCCAAGTCCAACATGCTCCCCATCCAGCCGAAAGCTTGTGTGGGCTAATCAATACCTTGATTTGGCCTGAGCGTAACTCACTGAGTTTTACTCCAAGGAATTCCATGGAGTTACAAAAAACCCTGCAAGATTGGATGGAATTCTATGGGCATTTGTAAAAATGCTCGTCCAGCAGTGTGTGCTGCTTTTTCAGGCCAGTAGCAATTTCCGCACTAAAAAATCAGTGTGAACAGCACCACATGGTGTGGAAGGGCCTGACAATTTTATTTTGCTTGCTTCTGTTTCTCTCTCCTTGATGGCTGCCTTTTTCCTCCATCCAATTCAATACAATCCCATCTGCTTTTCCCTATTCTCATTTCCAACTTTTTTGTACTTATTTTGTTATTGTCTCACTTTCCCTGTGTTGATTTTTGTGTTTATTTTATGTTTCGGTGACTTTTTTGTACTTTATTTTTAGTTTTCCTTTCCAGGCCTGTCCTCTGTCTGTCCTCCGTTTTCTTACTTCCCCTCCTGACTCTAGTCCCACCCCTAAATTCCCAATGGCCGAAGCAGGAAGCGGGAACAGCACCCACACCCCATGCAGGTGACACAGACGTGGAGGGGTGCAGCCCTGCCCCATCTTTATTGATGCAGAGATGGCAGCACTCAATTTCTGGGTACAGTGCCACCTACCCCACATGCTGGCAGCAGGCAGTAGGCCTGGCTACCCTGCAGGAGTGTCAGGTGCTCTGGGACGAATGCAGCGGTGTGTGCGCCACTGCACTGCGACCACACGCACCCAGCAGTAGCTGGTGCACCGCTTAGGAGACATCATTGACCAGGAGTAGTTCCTGCTCAACTTGCTGTTAAGGTTGTGGGGCTCAGTGTTTGAAATATTTTTTTCCAAGCAGGATGATCACATATAAGGTAAGTTTACATGATGGTTTTGTGTATATATATATATATATATATATATATATTCACTGAAAAAACCATAGGTTTTACAGACGTTATAGTTAGAAATTAGCATTTAAAAACCTTTGAAATTCAGTGAAAAACCATAGGTTTCAGGGGCGTTAAAGTTAGCTGGACATTTCACTCGTACAAAACCATAGAAATTCCACTGTTATAGTTAGTTCAGCTAACTATAACTCGCGCCCCCACAATGCATTGCTCATGACGTCACATATTACATCACTCATGACATAGTCAGTGACATCATTGATGACATCACTGATGACATCTCAAATGACATCACTGATGACATCACTGATGACATCATCCAGTGACTGTGTGTTTCTGTAAAGTTTAAATATGTTTTTTATATATATAAATATGCAAAGGTGTATTGAAGAATGAGTGGGTGTATGAGTGTCTGAAAGGATGACTTAGTAGGTGTGTGACTGACTGTATAAGTGAGTAATTAAATGTGTCTTACTGAATGCATGGGTTAGTGACTAAACTGTGTGAATGTCTGTATCAGTCTGTCAGTTGGTGTGTAAGCGGCTGCGTGGGTTGGTGAGTAGCTACATGAGTGTCTACATGGGTTATTGATTGGTTGTCTCAGTATCTGTATGGGTGCTGAGTGTATGTGTGAGTGGGTGGGGGGTGTGTCAGTGTGCATAGATGTGTGAGTGGGTAATTCACTGGGTGTACGGGTCCAAGAGTGCATCTGTGAAGGGCTGTATGGGTGGGTGAGTGTGTGTATGGGTGTGTTGGTGAGTGAATGGATGTCTCAGTGGTACATGTGTGAGTAACTACATATGTGAAAAGCAGTATATGTGAGTGTTGGACTATATAAATGACTATATGTGAGAGTGAGTGATTGTGAGAGTGGCTTGATGGATGAGTGTGTGCTTGTGTCAGTGATTGTATAAGAGAGTAAGTATGTGTTAGTATCTGTATGAAGTGAGGTGGTGTGTGTATAACTGTATAGGTGAGTAAATGGGAGTATGATTGATTCTTTGCATGACTGAGTAGGTGTGTGAGTAACTCTATGGTTAGTGGTGTTGTGTGAGTATCTGTATAGGTGTATGAGTGCATATTTCAGTGGCTATATTGATGAGTGACTGCGTGTATGAGTGACTGTATGGGTGAGTGGATGTGTGTGTAGACCTATGAATCAGTGAGTGGGTATGTACTAACTGGTATTGGTGTGTCTATGGTTTCGAGAATGGTAGTCTGTATTTTAGAGGGGTATATCAAAGGTTATATTAGGGTGTGAGGAGGTACATCAGATGATCACGTGGATGATGTCATCAGTGATGTCATTTGAGATGTCATCAGTGATGTCATCAGTGATGTCACTGACTATGTCATGAGTGATGTAATATGTGACGTCATGAGCAGTGCATTGCAGGAGCGCGAGTTATAGTTAGCTGAACTAACTATAACAGTGGAATTTCTATGGTTTTGTACGAGTGAAATGTCCAGCTAACTATAACGCCCCTGAAACCTATGGTTTTTTCAGTGAATTTCAAAGGTTTTTTAAATGCTAATTTCTAACTATACCGTCTGTAAAACCTATGGTTTTTTCAGTGAATTTCAAAGGTTTTATAAATGCTAATTTCTAACAATAACGTCTGTAAAACCTATGGCTTTTTCAGTGAATTTCAAAGGTTTTATAAATGCTAATTTCTAACTACAATGTCCCTGAAACCTATATTGTTTTTAACTAAATTTTAAAAAGACGTGCATACTTTTTCTAGTGAAAAACGAACTGTAACAGTAGTCTGTTATAAGTTATAATTTAACAATGTTTAAAACTTAATTAGCACTAATTAACATATAAGTGTGGAAAAAGTGTGACGGAGCAGCTATGATACCTGACTTCGAACAACAGCGTTCACAGTTCGATTCCCAGGTCCAGCGGCACGTTAGCCCACCACTATGTCACTGTGGGCAACACCTTGCTTAATCTTTCTGACGCCCCGGAGCGCCGGCACACCTTTCCAGGGGTAGCTATACGCTTTACAAATGCTCGCATTTTTTTAATTTAAAACCATAGTGATGAGAAATATTATCACGTTTTTTTTCTTCTATTCTGAAAGATCTTTTTTTTATGTCTTCTATTTAGAATTACGGCAATTAATAAATGTATTCACTCATGAGAATGGAAATGACACGGTTTTCCGGGTAACAGTTTTTAAGCTCTCCAACGTATGTACATATTAAGGACCTTATACGTGTTAGGTTCGAAATCGAAACTTTTTCCGCTTCACATTTTGTAACTTTTCCCAACACGTGCACAAGTTAAACAGTTAAAACGTGAGCACGTGTCAACTGTAAAACGTGTCATCTAAATGGGCGGAGCCGCATCTTCCTTCCATAGACTACTCAATAACCAAAAAGTATATAAACCACACCCGTTGATTGATTTGTTTGGTTTTTGCGAGTTATTTACGCGTCTCCATTCAGTGATGCAGGTGCTCTTTTCTACAGTCGGATTCTTCTTTTGCGGCCACAAAACATAATCCTGAGTTGTAAGTTTTTTGATTATGGCATACTAGATATTTATAATACGTAGCTATTTGTCAATATTTAAACACTTGTATTTAGAAAAAAGTGTTATTGGTTGTTTTTGCCATTTATAGGTAACGTCAGCAGCTTGTTTTCAGAAACAGACAGAATACAGCAAACATTGTTCCGGCTCCTTTGAGCTCATATAGTGTGACTTTGTATATTATAATATTGACACTGTACTTGACCTCAGAAGTGTTGGTGACCCGTCGGCGCGAAGACTAACGATTCATATGTAACGTCAGCAGCTTCTAGTTTGTAGTCTATTTCCCCCTTTAGATCATATATTGTGAGTATGTATATTATAATAACCACACATTATGATCTGAGAGGAGTTTGTGACCCGTCGGCGCGAAGACTAAAGATTTATATGTAACGTCAGCAGCTTCTGGTTTTTAGTCTATTTCTCCCTTGAGATCATATAGTGTGAGTATGTATATTGTAATATTTACATTTATACTGACCTCAGTGGAGGTTTTTTGATATTTCTATTTTTGTCTGTTGCGGTTCCTATTCACCTTCTCCCTATAGAATATATACTACCAGTAGTGTATATTATTATACTACTATCCTATATATTCTCAAAGGAGTACGTGATTTGTTAGCGGAGCAGTGAGCGACCTCTAAGCACTACGACCGAACTTTCCCGAATTCTACAGAATAGAAATTATAAAAAATGATAAAGCGTACATTTCTATGTAATATAAAGTGATTTGTGTTTAACTGTTTTTTACTTGTTATTGTTCTTGTGACCTGAGATGATGTAGTGCTGGAGTGTTTCTTGTAGCACTTCTTTTCTACTTTATCTAAAAGTAACTCATGCCCTCTTATATTATCAAGAATATGGGGCAACACTTTTACAAACTATAGCAGAAAAAACAAGGGAGGGTGTGCCCACGCTTAAGGGATATTTTATGAATTAAGTTTTTATTTGTCACCCCTTTGATATATACAGCTTCAGTTTCCGAAGAAAGTATATTTGTAATTGCTTAATAAAAACTATATCAAACCTAGACTGAAATTTTTGCTGCACAACCACAGCTCCCCATCAGAAAAGTAAACACCACATTATAACTAAACAGTGCTCCTGGGAAGTATCCCACCCGCAAACTTAATAAAAAGAAGACCGCAACAAACTTTGTTATTTTCCCGCCGTGATTTGTACACCCCACGCCAATTATATAAATGGCCCTTAAAATATATAAAAAACAATTTTTACCTTCACAATCCCTGTCCACCACCTTGTGACCACTGTACAGAGTTAATAGTGTTCCTACCCTCCCCGCTACTACTTTCTTTTCCCGTACTCCATTTAAGTGAGTCACAAAATGGTTCACAACAGTGAACCGTTCCCAGCCAATAATGAGCAAACTTGTACTCGGAACACTTTAGCCAATAAAATGTCCATGGTGTTCCGCAGAGGGGGAGGTAATCGCTCCCAACACTTCTACTTTCAATGGTTTACAGCCAATGAACATTAACCTTGGGAAGGTCCTGCTTGGAACACGTCAGCCAATCAGATGTCCCTGCTACTCCGCGGACGGGGAGGAAATGGCTGGCAACACTTGTACTTTCAATGGTTCGCAGCCAATGAACATTAAGCTTGGGAAGGTCCTGCTTGGAAGACGTCAGCCAATAAGATGTCCCTGCTACTCCGCGGACAGGGAGGAAATGGCTGGCAACACTTCTACTTTCAATGGTTCGCAGCCAATGAACATTAAGCTTGGGAAGGTCCTGCTTGGAACACGTCAGCCAATCAGATGTCCCTGCTACTCCGCGGACGGGGAGGAAATGGCTGGCAACACTTCTACTTTCAATGGTTCACAGCCAATAAACATTAAGCTTGGGAAGGTCCTGCTTGGAACACGTCAGCCAATCAGATGTCCCTGCTACTCCGCGGACGGGGAAGAAATGGCTGGCAACACTTCTACTTTCAATGGTTCACAGCCAATGAACATTGCGCTCGTTGTTGGAACACCTCAGCCAATTAAACGTTAATTTTGTTCCAGACACATGAACAGAACACGCCCGCCCACATAATATAAAATTTCGTCTAAGACAGTGACACTGTCCGTGATAAAAGTGAACACCGCATTATAAGTAAACATTACTGTGCATTATATTAAAGGAAGGCTGCAATACGGCGCATTGTTATTTTCCCAATATGATTTACACAGCCTACTGAACATTGCCGCAATACCGCACATTCACACTACCAGTGTGTGCACCCTACACACTGCTTGCCACAAAACGGTGCATTGTTTTCCCGACGGGATTTCCAGAGCCTATGCAACCTTGCCGCAATTCCGCGCACCGTTGTTCTGCGGACGTGATTTCCACGGCCTACGCAACATTCAAACTCCCTGCCTCTGCACCGTACAGACTGCTTAAAGTAAGACCACAGTGTTCCTACTATACCCTCTTATACAATTTTTCTCTTTTGTTTCGCCCTACGCCTTTCAACTCAGTCACAAAATGGCGGCCAACACTTCCTAGTTTTAACAGTTCGCAACCAATCAGTCGCACGCTCGTGCTCGTAACGCCTCAGCCAATCAGATGTCAGAATTCTCAAATATCGATATCTGTAAATTTTGATATTTCTCTAAAACTACTGAACGGACTTACCCCATTTAAACAAAAGCATGCTTTCTGGACCAAGACCTTTCTCCCTGCCAAATTTGGCATAATTCCGTTCATCAGTTTGACCTGTAGCCTTGTCTAAAGTTTCCTATGGAGAATTGCATGGAGAAAACACGTTTTGGGACCCCCCTTTTTTTCTCAGCCCCCCCTTCACGAATCACCCCCAAACTCTCAGGATAGGAGCTCACCTGAAAAGAAGACATTTTTGGAAAATTTCATAAACGTTCGTCAAACGACGCCAAAGTTATAAGCACATCAATAAATGCTTTTCCTATGGAAACTAGGTTCTAACTATAACTATATACTGGCGACCGCCAGTAGATAATATATATATATATATATATATATATATATATATATATATATATATATATATATATATATCACACACACACACACACGCACACACACTCACACACACACACCGAAAAAGCAAAGGTTATAGGGACATTAAAGTTAGGCTCAGATTTCACTCGTACAAAACCATAGAAATTCAGCAGCTATAGTTACCTGAGCTAACTATAACTTAAACCGCCGCAATGCACTGTTTATGACTTCATATATTACATCACTCATGACATGGTCAGTGATCACTGAGGAAATCTCAAATGATATCACTGATGACATCAGCCAGTGATCGTTCCTGAGTGTTAAAGGTATATAGTACGATACTTCAAATGTTAAATTAGCAAACTTTGTGTACTACTAATGAGTGATACTATTTGTAACACATATTATGTGAGTGACTGTGTGACTGTGTTTATCCATGTGTGAGTGGCTGTCTGAGTAGCTCTATGGGTGTGTGAGTGGTTGTATGGGTGAGTGAGTGGCTGTATTGGTGTGTGAGTGGAATTGTGAGTTGTTGTGTGGATGAGTGAGTGACTGTGTGTGGGACTAGGTGAGTGAATAAGTGGGTGTGTCAGTGAGTGGGTATGCAAGAGGCTGTATAGGTAAGTGATGGGGTGTGTGAGTGGCTTTATTGATGAGTGTGTGCATAAGTGTTGTATGGGTGATTGAGTGGGTGTATGAGTGACTGTGTGGGTAAGTGAGTAAATATGAGAGTGGCTGTATTGGTGAGTGTGTGCTTGTGTTAGCGACTGCATAGGTGAGTGAGTACATGTGTTAGTATATGTATGAGTGAGTAGGTATGTGAGTAACTATATGGGTGAGTGGGTAGCTGTGTGAGTGACTGTATGGGTAAGTAGGTGTGTGAGGGGCTGTATGGGTGAGTGAGTGTGTGCATGAGTGGCTGTATGGGTGATTTAGTGGTTGTGTGAGTGGGTGTATGGGTGAGTGGATCTGTGAGTGATTTCATGAATCAATGAGTGGGTGTGTGAGTGCTTGTATAGTTCTGTGAATGGGTATGTGAGTGGTTGTGTGATGTCATTCAAGATGTCATCAGTGATGTCACTGACCTTGTCATGAGTGATGTAATATGTGAGGTCATAAGCAGTACATTGTGGGGGTGTTAGTTATAGTTAGCTCAGGTAACTATAACTGGTGAATTTCTATGGTTTTGTATGAGAGAAATCTGAGCTTAATTATAACGTCTCTGTAGCCATTGTTTTTTTCACAGAATTTCTAACATTTTTTTAATTCTACTTCCTAACTATACCATCCCTGTACCCTTTGTTTTTTTCAGTGAATTTCTAAATTGTTTTAATTTTATTTCCCAACTGTAACCTGTAAACTTTGAAAGTGGGTGTGTGAGTGGCTGTATAGGTTGGTGAGTGGGTTCATGAGTGGCTGTATGGGTCTGTGAGTGGGTGTGTGAGGGGCTGTATGAGTCTGTGAGTGGGTATGTGAGTGCCTGTGTGGGTCTGTGAGTAGATGTGTAAGTGCCTTTGAGGGTCAATGACTGGGTCTGTCAGTGGCACTATGGGTCTATGAGTGGGTATGTGAGTGGCTGTATGGGTCTGCGAGAGGGTGTAGGAGTGCCTGTGTGTGTCTGTGAGTGGGTGTGAGAGCAGTGCTATGGGTCTGTGAGTGGGTGTGTGACTGCCTGTGTGGGTCTGTGAGTGGGTGTATGAGTGCATGTGTGGGACTGTGACTGGGTCTGTGAGTGGCCCTACAAGGTCTGTGAGCAGGTGAGTGAGTGGCTGTGTGGTTATGTGAGTGGGTGTATGAGTGTCTTTTTGTCTGTGAGTGGTGCTATGGGTCTGTTAGTGGGTGTGTGAGTCAATCACTCAATCAATCAGTATTTGTGTAGTGCGCTAATCACCCTGCCAGGTATCCAGGTACTGCATGGGGTGGGGCTACTCGAAAAGCCAGGTCTTGAGGCCACCCTTGAATTCGGCGATGGAGGTAGAGGTACGAAGATGGATGGGGAGGTCATTCCAGGCCTTGACAGCTAGGTGGGAGAAGGAGCGTCCTTTGGCTCGGGTACGATGGATGTGGGGGAAGGTGTTGAAGGCCAGGGAGGCAGACCGCAGGTGTCTGGTGGGTTGGTGGAGGGTCAGGTGGTTGTTCAGGTACACTGATCCTGAGTTGTGGAGGGATTTGTAGGCGTGCGTGAGCAGCTTGAAGTGGCATCTCAACTTGACGGGAAGCAAGTGCAGGCTATGGAGGTGGGGTTGATGTGGGATTCTCTGCAGGTCCGGGATGATTCTTGCTGCTGCGTTCATGATAGATTGGAGGCACTTGAGGAGGAGGATGGTGGTTCCAGCGTAGAGGGCGTTCCCGTAATCAAGTCGACTGGTGATGTGGGCTTGTGTGACACTTCTTCTGGTGTCAATTGTAATCCATCTGAAGACTTTATGGAGCATTCTGAGGGTGTTTAAGCAGGTGGAGGCAACCGAGTTGGCCAGTCATCTCATGGAGAGCTCACTGTTAAGGATGATACTGATGTTGCGCATGTGGGTGGTGGGGTTTGGTGCTGTTAGAAGGATGTAGGGCCACCAGGAGTCACCCCATGGTGGGGTGGTCATCCGAAGAGGAGAACTTTGTTTTTTTTGTTTTGACTTAGAGGCAGTTGACTCTCATCCAGTCATGGATGTCGGTCATGGAGTTTTAGAAGTTTGCTCTAGTGGTGTTCGTGTCTTTGGGGAGGAAGAGGATGAGCTGGGTGCCATCAGTGTAGGAAATGATGTTGAGACCCTGGCTGCAAGCGTTGGGTGCCAGCCGAGTCATGTAGACATTGAACAGTGTGGGGCTGAGTGAGGAGCCCTGGGGTACACCTCAGATGATGCTCTTGGGGTCGGAGATGTACGGCGGGAGCCAGATTCTTTGAGTGCATATGGTGAGAAAAGAGGATAGCAGCTTGAGGGTGTTGCCATAGATTCTGATGTGGTGAAGTCTTTGGATGAGGAGGTGATGGGAGACTGTGTCGAAAGCCGCTAACAGGTCGAGAAGGATCAGCACTGCAGATTCACCACTGTCGAGGATGGCTCTGATGTTGGCCATGGAGGCTATAAGGGCAGTTTCTGGGCTGTGGTTCAAACGGAAACTGGATCGGGAGGGGTTAAGCAGGTGTTTGGATTCCAGGTAGTCTGCAAGTTGGTGGCTGGCAACTTTTGCCGGCATCTTGGCCGCGAAGGGGCAGAGCGAGATGGGGCAATAGTTTTTTAGGTCGGATGGGTCCTCTGTGGGCTTCTTCAGAAGTGGTTTGACTTTGTTGAGTTGATGACATTGGTGAGCAGGTTCTGATTTCTTTGTGTCTGAGGTTAAAGGTGTGGTGGGGTAGGCGTCAGTCAGGGCTCCGGAATAGATGGAGGATGCAATGGATGTTGTGGTTTTGGTGCCGAGAGGAGTCCAGTGCTGTTGGGGTTTGAAGTTCTTCTAGATGCTGCCAAACTTGGTGTGGAAGAAGTTGGCGAGTGAGTTGCAGAGGGACTGGGAGGGCTGGATGGTGTTTTCAACAGCATCTGGGGAGGAGAATTCTCTGACGATGCAGAAAAGTTCTTTGGTGCAGTTGGAGGACAGGACTCGGGTGGCGAGTGCGGATTTCTTTTCTTCTCTGAGGGCGTGGTGGTAGGATTTGAGGGTCATCTTGAAGGCTGTGAAGTCGCCTAGGTTCTTATTGTGCGCCAGTGTCGCTCCAGAGGTTTGCATTTGTGTTTTTCAGCTTTGGGTTTGGGGGTGAACCAGTTGGCGTGCTTGTTGGTTCTTCTGTTGCTGACGGTTTTGATGGGTGCGATGTTGTCAGCACTATCGGTGATCCATTCAGATAGGTGTAAGGCAGCTTGATTGACATCATTGGATGTGTGTGGGGTGATCGTCCATTGGGATTCGGTGATGGTGTTCCAGCGGCAGCGGGTGGTGGTGGGTGGGGTGATGGTGACCTCTTGGTTGATGGCGATGGTGAAATGAACAATGCTGTGGTCCTCCAGGTGAGCTCGGTTGTGTAGCTGAACCGGATTTTGTCACTGGATGTGAAGATGGGGTCATGGATGATCTGTTTGAGGCCCAGGTTGTCCATGGAGTCTACCAGGATGGCCGAGTTGGTGTCTGAGGGGTCCTCAAGGTGGAAGTAGAGGTCGCCGAGGAAGAGGTATTGTTTGGATTCCAAGGCGAGGGGGCAATGAATTTGGGGATGGAGTTGCATAAGAGGCCGGGGGGAATTTGGCTTGGAGGTGGAAGTTGAGGTGTTCAATGTCGGGGGAGGGGGGGGCATCAGAGGTGGTAAGCCTGATAGTGTCTTTGTGGATGATGGCAATTCCACCTCCGTGTCTGACTGGCCGGTCACTGGGGGTCATTTTCTAGCCGATTGGAGTGGCAGTGGCTATGTCAGGGGCTGAGAAGTCTTGTAGCCAGGTCTCTGTGAGGAACACTATGTCAGGGCGGTTGGTGGTGACGGTGTCTTATAGTTCGATATTGTGTTTGGTAAGGGAGCGGATGTTGAGTAGAATGCACCGTAGTTTTCGCTGGTGGTCGGTGGTCTTTGTGGGGGCCCGTGGTTCTGTGTAATGACAGGTGAAGTGACAGTGGCAGCAGCTGAAGGCTCCTTCGGTGTCAGTGGGTGAGTGGGTGCAGCAGAGGGTGCTGATGGTCCTGCATCCATTCCTCGGAGGTCAGAGCTGGAGTAGTGGGGAATGGAAGGGCGCAGATGGGTTTGCCTGTGGCACGCTTTTGGCATGCCACCTGCACGACCACGCAGCAGCCGGCCTGAGGTAGCCTGGGGGGGTGGGTTGGTCAGTGGGGTGAGGTCTGTGATGCGCTAGCATCGTAGGCCTGGAGTAATGGCGGGCAGCTGGTTGCCTAGCAACCAGTCATGCTGGTGGGTAGCAGGCAGCTAGGGACAGCGATCCGATCAGGAGGAGTCTCAGTGCAGAGGTTCAGTTGGCTCCAACAAGTCACAAGGGAGAGTGGGGTCAGGAGGACACAGGCCACTGATGCCAAGCAGTGGCCAGCATTAAGTAGCCTGGGGGTGTGTGCAAGGCACTGGGTGAGTCATGTGGGCAAGGACTGCTAAGCACTAGTGTCATAGGCTGGAAGTAATGACGGGCAACCGGTTGACTAGCCTCCGGTTGCTCTGGTAGGTAGCAGGCGGCGAGGGCCGGAGATCTGATCAGGAGGAGTCTCAGTTCAGGTGGAGCTATTTGATTTTTACAAGCTTTATTTTGGAAATAACTGTTTTTAAGTGCTATTTTATCACATGTATGCAGGAGTTTTGTTGTTTTAGTCTTGCTGAGTTTAGATAAAGATACTTTATTTTTCTAAACTGGTGTGGTGTCCATTTGTGATATTTTCTTTGTGTTACTGTGTGTTTTGAGTACAATACTTTACACATTGCCTTTGGGATAAGCATGTCTGATCATGCCAAGTTACCAAGGGAGTGAGCAGGGGTTATATAGAGTGTGTATCCCCCTTACCCTGACTAAAAGCAAGGGTCCCTACTTGGACAAAGGGGCATACTTCTGCCAAGTAGAGACCCCCAGTTCTAACATTGGTGGTCAGAGGTGAGGATTGAACTTGTGTTTGTACTTGACCCACAATGATTAGTGTACATCATTAGTTTAGTGCAGACCTCTAGGCAACCACAAACTGTTTTTCTTTTTTGGTTCTATTTTTGACCTGACCCTTGAAGTATCCATGCATCATGTCTCTGAATGGTAAACTAGCTGAGGAAGCAGAATTGGAGTTTAGCATTGAAATGTTGCATACCTACAAAGTAGATCAGCCAAGTGATTTTGCAAAAAACTTTGGATGCCCCATTAAGACTACCTCAAAGAAAAGAGGATCTGCTGAAGGCCTTGAGTGCCTGGTGAGTGGCCAGAGAAGCTGGGGAGGCAGGAGATGCAGATGTGGATTGGGTGTGCCAAAGGGCAGCTTCAGATCTCAGGATTTGCATGTTAAGAGAGCAGCCTCTCTGGCTGGCAGCAATAGTTCTTCCAGGAATTTATTTCCAGATGAATTGGTGGACAGGCAAAAGGCCAGGGATGCTGAATTGGAAGTTATGAGGCTCCAGATGAAGCAACTGGAAATGGAGAACCAAAAAGCTGCCATAGAGAAGGAGAAGATGGCAGAGGAGAGTGAGAAAGCTTGTGCCTTGGAGGAGAAGAAATTAATCTTGGCACATGAATTGAGCATGAGACCGCTGGACATCAAGGCCAAGCAGGCAGAGTCCAGAACAAATAGTGGCACTGTACAGCCAGTGCAAGGGGGTAAGAGATACATTCCAAAAGACCCACTGCAGAATTTCAGAAGGGGGAGGACATTTATGCTTGGTTTACATCTTAGCACTGCATATGAATAAGGTCCCTGAAGATCATTGGTAAGCGGGCATGTGGAAACACTTTGAGGCCAATGGGAGGAACACCCTGACACCTTTGGAGGAGGCGGGTGCTCTGATCTATCCCAATATGAAGGAGGCTTTATGCCTCACGCATGGGCTCACACCTGAGCAGTACAGGGAAAGGTTTAGGTCTTTCAAGAAGCTTGAATCCAATGCATGTGTTGAATGTGTGAATCTTTATTGCAGAGCACTGGCTGGTTGGATAAAGAGCAGCACCGCTGATGCAGCTGACTTTCCCTGTCCTGGATTCGACAAATCGCCTCCTTACGGACATGACGCCTCACCTCTCCCATGGCAGCCACAGAGTGGGTCTCAACCTCGGCACTGAAGTCTCACCTCCACGATGCTGTGCATCGTCATAGACTTTGTTTTCCAAGTTACTGTTTTTTTGGGGGTCTGTGTGACTCAGTGCCCATAGCCGCGCACCTCGCGGCTGGCGCCATCCTTTGGATTTATTGTTGTCAAGACGTCGTAATAACCCCAGGTTGAGCTATTTGTTTGTGGAAGCCTTATTTTGGAAATAACAGTTTTTAAGTGCTATTTTATTACATGCATGCTGGATTTTTGTCATTTTTATCTTGTTGAGTTTAGATAAAGATACTTTATTTTTCTAAACTGGTGTGTGTCCATTTGTGGTGTTTTTACTGTGTTACTGTGTGTTTTAAGTACAAATACTTTACACATTGCCTTTGGGATAAGCCTGTCTGCTCATGCCAAGCTATCAAGGGGGTGAGCACGGGTTCTCTAGAGTGTGTATCCCCATTCCCCTGACTAGAAGCAAGGGTCCCTACTTGGACAAAGGTGCATACCTCTGCCAATTAGAGTCCCCCCAGCTCTAACAGATACCCCGGCAGCCACAGTAGAGGAGATCCATGGGTGCCTCAGTCCTATTAGGGACACCTTGGTTGCCCTCAGAGGCACCTACTGTCTGCTCCGTAGCCTCCAGCAGTCCCTGGCTGACATCGCTGGTGTCATGAGGCAGAGGCACAAACAACTGCCTGGACAAAGTGGCACCGACAAGTTGGTCAATGAGATGCGGACAATGTGAAAAATCTTGGAGACCATGGAGGGGAAGGAGGACTTCCACATGGCTGCCATGGCTGCCTACCACCGCGACATTACTGCTGTGTTGCAAAACAAGCAGATCCTCCTCGCTGCAGTGATGCCTCGTGTGTTGGCATAGATGAATGCTGCTGCACCTATGGTATCCACATTTTCCACCCCTGATGTGTCTGTGTCTCCCTCCCCTGCCGCATGTACCACAACACCCTCATGGGAGGCACTGCACACATCAGAGGAGGAAGATGTAGATGGTACATCTTTCTAAAGAAGAACTCTGCAGAAGCATTCATCTGTGTCAAATGTCCAGTTCCTGCTAAGCCCTGTGCTTACCATCATGCTTGGGAACATCATCTATCACTGTCCTCATCTTGACTTTGCCATGTTCACCTTGGACATTTGCGGACTGCCAATATGGCCATTCCTCTGCAATAATCCTCCTGACTGATATTTTCCAATTCCTCTACATGTCTCTTGACATGTTCATCCACTCCCTCGTCTGGGATGATCTCTCCAGAGATTCTGGTCTTCGAACAAGCAGTACTCAGAGAAATAAACCAACTCCCTACAGATTCACATTTCCACAATATGTCCCGCTTGGAGGAACAAGCTATGTCTGCTTTGGCTGATGACCATACCATTACTATAAAACCGGCCGATAAGGGCGGGCCATTGTCATTATGGACACTACTGAGTACAACGCTGAATGCCAGAGACAACTATCTGACCAGCGCTTCTACAGTTCACTGATGCAAGATCCATCACAAAGTCTGACCACCACGATCACTTCGATGGTTGACTCAGCCACAGCACAAGGCTGGCTGACCAAGAATGAGGCAGACTTTTTCATCAACACCAACCCCAAGATAACCTATTTCTATACTCGCCCTAAAATACACAAGGGACTCATGCCACCACCAGGGAGACCAATTGTATCGGGCATTGGGTCCCTAATTGAGCCACTCTCAATCTTCTGTGACCACTTCCTGAGACCACTTGTCCAAAAGACCCCCTCCTTTCTCAAAGACACCAGGGATGTTCTGAACCTGATTACGGTTCTAAACCTGATTACAGAAGTCAATGAATCAGAAGTCCAGATAGATCTCCTGGTGACTCTCGATGTAGAAGCGCTCTACACAAACATCCCTCAGAATGCCACCCTAGAGGTAGTCGAGCTACTTCTACTATCTGAAACATGGTCGTCAACCACACCCGTCAGTTTCATTTTGGAATGTGCAAGCATAGCGCTTAAACAGAATTTCTTCCAATTCAAAGACAAGATCTACCATCAGACACAAGGTACTTCCATTGGGAGTACCTTCGCCCCTAGTCTGGCCTGTCTGTATATGGCCAATTTTGAGAAGGTCTTCATCCAAGGAGAACAGAACCCATATCTGTCCAACATCATCATGTGGTGTCGATATATAGACGACATTTTGATTCTCTGGAAGGGAGATATGACTACTTGTGACACATTCTATGACTTGATCAACACTCTTGACCCATTCCTCCAATTCACCAAAACTGTGTCTAACAACAACTTACCTTTTCTTGACCTCCTAATCAATCGGTCATCTCCAATCCACTACGTACACAAAACCTACGGACTGTAACAGTCTCTTATGTTACGACAGCCACCACCCTTAACATCTTAGGGATAATTTACCCTATGGTCAGTTTTTATGCCTACGACGTAATTGCAGTGCCCTGTCTGACTACAACCACCAGGAAGAAAATCTGGCAACGCATCTTGAAACACGCCAATATCCAGCACACATAGTTAAGGTGGCACGTAAGAGGGCTCGTAATAACAACAGACATTCCCTTTTGGAAATAAATCCTAAAACACAGGAAGACATTCTCACATGTGTGACATCATTCACCCCACAATCTAATCAGATAACAAAAGTGATCAAAAAACATTGGAGTATCCTGCAAACAGGGACGCGACAATATCCCTCTCCCAGATTCTCGTTTAAACGTACTTGGAACCTGAGAGATACTATTGTCCATACTAGACCCAAACCTGCACATAGACAAACGCAACCATCCCTGTGGGGCCTTCCACCTGTAACTGGACATTTTCCGTGCAGGTCCTGCTCGGTCTGTGCACTGACAAAAATATCCAAAACCATACAACTCAATGAACACCAGATATGGACACAGCGATCCCATTCCAAATGTAACTCCACAAACTGCATCTACATGATCACGTGCCCATGCAACATGCAATATGTGGGTATGACGACACGCATGGTGAAAACAAGAATAATGGAACACCGCAGTAATATACACTGCAAGAAACTGACAACCAAACTGAGCACACACTTTATCGAAAAACCACACTCCCCAGACCACCTTCTCTGGACAGTGGTGGAAATGCACCCACATGCAACCAAAGATTACTTGTTCCAAAAGGAACAACGCTGGATTTTTCGCCTGTGTGCTTAGATTACAGGCCTCAACGATGACATCCCTTGGGGAGAGATCCGTAATTAAGATCTACCCACATCTGACATGAATCTGATTGCCCCCTACACAGGCTGATTGGGCTTTCGGCCACATCGATCGCCACCCTAGACATTGACACTTACTCCATCTGTGTGCCTGCTTTCACTATCCCCTATGTGACTGGACACTCTATGAGGCCCATCTTATGATCATCATTATTATTATTTTTATTTCCATTTTCTCGGGCAGGACAGATCAGCAGAACCACTGTTGTAACATTCACCGTTGCAGGATTAACACACTCTTCCAACATGGCCCCTGTAGGCTCATTACATTTTGGCTATTTTGTCATCCCAAGATGGCCCCCGTCATGCCTATACACCCAACATGGCGCTCAGCATGTTCCATTCACGGAGCATTACACGATCTAGTGGCCCCTTCTACCCTGCGCTACTAGTATCTCGCATCACAAGATTACCAGCACTCGAGCCGAGCAGAGGAATGGGTAGGTCGTACGCATTCCGTGACGATCTCAAATCGTGAGTACAGCGATGAGGTTCTGCCTCTTTCTGTCCCACTCCCTCTCCATCCCTTTCCCCACAGCCCAGGTGCTGTGAACTATGCCCAACTACCTCATGTTTTTCTTCTAGGCGGGAGGATGCATAGCTGCGCAACTCCGCTCCGGCTCATTGGAGCCCTCCTTTCGCACATAAGCGGTAAGCTACCTTTAGCAATTCCGAGGAGCTCACCCCGCTAATCACATTAGAGTGTGGTATATTGTATTGCCTGAGCATTTCGCCTACATTAATTGCAGTGGGAACATACAAACGACGCGCATGTCCACCACGCCACCGTAACACATTATAGTGGCTACTTACATGTTTTTCCTGATCCTGGTGAATGTGAGTGTATGGCATCATCGCCTATACTCATGCAATGTGGCTCACGTTTCACTTCGCATATGTAGTGGGTATGACAATTTTTTCGTTTACATAGCGATCATGACCACAGACCCACTATTGTTTTTGCCTACATTATGCATATGAATGAACGGACCATATGTTAACAGTAAGATGCAGTCGGGGGCAAAGCGTGCTCCGGGCTACAGACTTAATTGTTCCCCCCCCCCCCTTCATGACTGCCCACTCTTTATGATCTCTTACCGTTACCAGTAAACCTTGGCACACGATCTGGACACACCACCAGATTTATCTAGGCACCCCCTGAGCATGCAACGACCTGGCATGTACACCCATTTGAGCACAACTACTGCCTTTGCAAGATGTATGTTCAACTTGTGCTCATATTTTCCCTGTCTTCCCCACCCTTCTTCTCTCCCCTTTAGGTCGATATATTTGATCGCTTTAAGGTATACTATATACTCTTTCAGTGCTAGGGACAACTAGGCACTAAGTAAGACTTGTGCACACAAATGTCTTTTAAGGAGTAGTTTTTAAGGTTTTTCTCAGGGTCCTGACGAATTGGCTTGATCTTTCTAGACTTTGCGGCAAGAAACATGTTGACCATCACCAATACTTAGAGCTTACGTGATCCATTATACCCACTTTAGCCCACACTTGTTTTTAATATAACCTAGGGTTCACAACATTCAATTAAACTTTTTTCTATGAATCCCCAGAGTTATTTTTAAGACACCTCACCTCTCTACTCACACACTACACCCTCACTACACCATCCACACTTCACAGACGGCAGCTCAAAAGACCTCCGGCAAAGAGCCCCCCTGCGGGGCCCGTTGGGCATTGCAGTGCCGGCCCAACGAGGAGCTGTCCAATGATGAATCATGACACCCCTCGGGGTGTGTGAGGGCTCTTGCTCCTGAAGGATCAGATCCCCTGGACTTGATCCATTCAGGACTCCATCGACCTATCACCTATAGGAACTGCACACCCTTTTTGTTTCTCATCCACTAGGTATATACATCCTTTGGGGTTGTTTTCAAATGAACTGGCCCAGTGTGACCAAGTCTGTTTTGCACATGTAAATAAATGCACCTTGCAACGGCCAGATGTGTGTTGTCTGTCACCATGAAACAGGACAGGTGTCAACAATGGCTAATCTGTGTAGCCACTACATCAACCACATAGTAAAATTGAAACTTTGGTGTCTGCAGACTCTGGGACCTTGATAGGTAGTGAGATGTCAGAACATTAGTGAAGGACACAATGTCTGAAATACATTGAGTGGAAAATCAAGTAGGCCTCGACATTGTTCAGCTGGTAACGTGACCTCAAAGTGTATGGAAAGAACAAATGTCCAAACATGGTAACCATTGTAAACACTTCATTGGGGGTGAGAACCAAATGTAGTGGTTGCCATAGGTCACAAGGCAGCTAACTAAGTACCATCCAAAATAACAACATTACGTAGTGAAGTCAAAGGGTGCGCCATTCCTCCAAGACCTAATCCTTCTGTAAAACACAATATTCTTGTATTGGACAATTTATTTAGCACCCTATCCCCATGCAATGAGAACAGTCACATATTGCAATCTACATTGTATGCATGTTTGGTCATGTCAATCAATAGGCTGTACAACAGAACCCTGTCCCTAGATATAAAGCCACTCACACATCTTGTGCAATTAATCAAGTTGGTAAAACAGATTAATAGTCTGAAAAACCAAGCTCAATACCTCTCTATTCCACATTATGCATTACTGACACTACAATTAAGAAAAAGGTATAATTTTATTTAAACAAGAAAGTAAACCTACCTACCATATGCTAAGGTCCTAACCTAACAAACACTATACTACCTTATCCTAATTATCCTTAACACTACCCTAAAAAAACTCATCTTAGCCTACACACTTAACAACATATATTAAACATCACCCCTCAGCCCCTTTAAGGCATATGTGAAGGCAGGACAAAGACAACTATACATAAACATAGACTACCTAAACAGATATCCTAAACAAATATATATATTTATGTGTTTTAATTTTGTATTTTTTGTATTACATCCTAAAACATCAACCCACAACTCAAATTAAAAGGACACTAAACCCATGTCACTAAAATTAATCTAGCTTACTTTAAAACTCTATCTAAACCTAACACTAAGCTAAACCTACACTAACTATAACATTACCCAACATTTTCAAACATATTTACAAAAATCAAGTTAAGAAAATTGGATTTGGGGGGACTGTAAAAGGGCTCAAGTCGAGGAACACCTTTTCAGAAAGGGAGGCCCAGTTCCCCCTTAATGTCCTCTAAATGTCCGAGCACCTGCTCCATTTGCTGTTCCAATGTTGCCACCCTTACATTGAGATCCCAAAGTAGCTTCCTTTCCTCCCTGCTTAGAGCAGATGCCTGTGCTTGTGGGGCAGGTAGGGCCAGTGTAGCAGGCTGGGCAGCTGCAGCTGGTGTGGCTGGTGAAGCCGGTGGGGCTGGTGTGGCAGGTTGAGTAGCCCTGGCTAGTGCAGCTGGTGGGGCAGGGTGTTGGGCAACAGAGGTGCTGGGCATGTTGTCCATTTCAGCATGGTGCCTTGCATTGGCTGACACATTTTCACTTGCTGTGCCAGCTCTTGGGGCACCCTGAGGGAACGCTTTCCATCCGCCTGCAGCATTCTCCTCCTCATAACGATACTGCATTGCCCGGTAGCCCTTGGTGCCTCTCCTGATATGCCGGTATCTGTCCTTCCTCAGCTTGAAAGTTTTTGCTGCCTCAGGTATCATGTTGTCTGTAGGAAAATGCACACATGACAAGATGTAAGAAACAGGACAAATAACAATGGCTAACAGTCATTTCAAATCTCAAGTTTACACCAATAGGAAGGTAACAGTCTGGTAAAACTTTTAACAACTTGAAGCTTGATGGGGCCAACTACATGTGTAGTCAATGTCAACTCACAAAATCAAATTCAGAACTTTAGGGTAATGAACGGTATTGCACATTGCAATGGCAGAGCTCCACAGCATCAGTAAATGGTCTACTAAGTTAAATACTGACATTAACATAAACTCAGACTGTGTGGAGCAGGGGAATGTACACAAGGAGACTGAGTTACAGGCCCATTTTGGCCCCAGGGCATGACATTTACAAATACTCATAGGCTGCACTCTGTGTAGTAGGGGCATACAACTAAGCACCAAAGTGTTTCAAGTACACAAAAGTCACTCATCTGTCAACTGCAATGCACTACAAAGTCTGGTTTGTCTCCACAGCTACATATCCAGGGTTCATGCTGTATTCATCTACCTGAGGCATGTGAGTACTTGTATGTCGCAAGGCAGCTTGCCGTAACACAATACTAAAAAAACTGAGGGGACGGGAAGTAAGAAAGGGTACAATGGTGGCAAGGGTAGTTGGCCACATCACATTGCACAAAAATAGAAATCTCAATTCCAGCCTGTTGTAGGTCTGGGGTAGCAATTGCAAAAGAAACAATTGATGGACAGAATGCTGAACAATGCAAACATTCACCCCCAGTCACAAGGATCTGGGCTTAATCCATCTTTCTTTTGTTCACCACGCCACCCCAGTTTTGACCCAGCCATATATAAATCAGTCTGGATCCTGTTCCTTATGGGAACAGTCCAGCCCGAACTGCCAAGCCAGGTCCTCCCTGGACTGGAAACAAGCATCCTGGGACCATTTTCGGGGCATCACCCCTCATCAGCCAGACTAGCTTGAATCTCCGTGTTGCAGTGAGCACAGGACCCACGTCTGGGCATCCCCTTCCCACTTACAGTGACAATTACAAAAGAAACAATTGATGGACGGAATGCTGAAAAATGCAAACATCAACCCCAGTCACAAGGATCTGAGTTTAATCCATCTTTCTTTTGCTCACCACGCCACCCCAGTTTGGACCCAGCCATATGCAAATCAGTTTTGAACCTGTTCCTTATGGGAACAGTCCAGCCCGAACTGCCAAGCCAGGTCCGCCCTGGACCGGAAACAAGCATCCTGGGACCAGTTTCGGGGCATCACCCCTCATCAGCCAAGCTAGCTTTAATCCAGTGGCGCAGTGAGCACAGGACCCACGTCTGGGCATCCCCTTCCCACTTAGAGTGACAATTGCAAAAGAAACAATTGATGGACGCAATGCTGAACAATGCAAACATTCACCCCCAGTCACAAGGATCGGGGTTTAATCCATGTTTCTTTTGCTCACCACACCACCCCAGGTTGGACCCAGCCAAATGCAAATCAGTCTTGACCCTGTTCCTTATGGGAACAGTCCAGCCCGAACTGCCAAGCCAGGTCCTCCCTGGACAGAAAACAAGCATCCTGGGACCAGTTTTGGGGCATCACCCCTCATCAGCCAGGCTAGATGGAATCCAGTGGTGCAGTGAGCACGGGTCCCACGTCTGGGCATCCCCTTCCCACTTAAGGTGACAATTGCAAAAGAAACAATTGATGGACGGAATGCTGAACATTCACCCCCAGTCACAAAGATCTGGGTTTAATCCATCTTTGTTTTGCTCACCACGCCACCCCTCTTAAACTTTGAAAGCGCTGCTAAAGCCTGTGCGTGGCCTCCAGAGAAAAGGCCCTTTTCCCTGCCCCCTTATTAGTGGGTGAAGCCCAAGCCGCTTACCAGGTAGCCAATCCTTATGGCACTACATTGTATGAAGAGATCAAGGGTGTCATATCGGATCACTTAGGGTTCAATGCTGAGGCATACCGCCTGAAGTTTCCAAATGAAACAGGTGGACCAGGGGATAACCCCAAAACCCTTTTCTTTAAGTTAAAACTAGCTGCTGATAAATCGCTCACACAGCTAGAGAATACAAAAGAAGAGACCATGAATCTAGTATATTTAGAACAGTACTTGGAGGCTCTTCCCCTTGCAACACAGAAATGGCTCAGAGAACATATTGGCTTAACAGTTTAACAAGCCATAGAAATGGCCACTACTTTTGCTAGAGCCCAGCCAGGGCCCAGTTTTGGGGAGACCGAGAGAAATTCCAGAGGAGGTACCAAGAACCAGATTAAAATTTATAAGAAAGCTAGCCGAACTCCAACAGAACCATCCAAACTAGAACATTTAGAACAGAGCCAACTCCCTTTAAAAATCCCCAGTGTTTTGACTGCGGCGAGTGGTGACACATATCTCGATATTGCCCCAACAAGAAACTTACTGAGGAACCCATGGACGTCAGCTGTATACCATGCACTGTCCTTTACTCTCAGGAACTGGGGAATTGTTTCTATGTAAGTCTTTTCTTTAAAGGCCGGAGCATTATGGCTTTACTAGACTCAGGGTGCCGACAATCAGTTATCCAAAAGCAGTTGGTACAACCCTCCCAGATTCTTCCAAATAAAACAGTAAATATTAGTTGTGCCCATGGGGATGTGAAAACGTATCCGTTAGCTGAGCTTCTGGTGACTACCCAAATGGGGAAAGGCTTGAAGGTGGAAGTAGGTGTGGTACAAAATCTCCCTGAGAAATAATACTGGGTACAGATAATACAGAATGTCTGTCCATGTTTCAGAAACAACTACCCTCTTTATACCCTCAAGAAAAGAAGGAACAAATCCCGCATTGTCAAAATACCTTACTTACCTCAGAGCCTTGGCAAATAGATAGAGATTTTCACCATGCCCAAAGAAATTATAGAAATCTACAAAATGCCTGAAGGGAAGCTAAGGAGACTGAGGAAACACCCCGGTCTCACTTTCGTCAGTTTATCATTGAAAAGGGTCTTTTATATAGATTTGAAAAACCAGGGGCTGATCTTTAACTCCTTGTCCTAAAAGAATTCAGGGAACAAATCATTTTTTTCCTCACTCCCACCTCTTGGCTGGACACACAAGGGCAGAAAAAGCATCCCAAATGGTCTTGAGATTCTTCTATTGGCCAGGTATTCATTTAGAGATAAAAAAATACTGTCAGGTGTGTGAGGTTTGTCAGCGTAAAATCCCTATAGGCCTCCCTCTGTTCCTCTTCAACCATTACCTATAATTGGTAAACCATTTGAGTGTATGGGAATGGATTTGATTGGCCCCTTCTAGAAGAACAAGAGTGGTAATACATTGGTCCTTGCAGTTGTCGATTATATGACTCACTATCCTGAGGCAGTTCCCCCCAAGGCTGCCACTACTAGAATATTCTCCAGAGTCAGATTCCCTAAAGAAAGGGGCAGGTTCAAAGCAGCTTCGGTTGTTCATCGTTTGAGAGTTTGTTTGGCAGACAGCCCAGAACCATACTTGAAATGACAAGAGAAGCCTGGAAAAAGGACATAGGAATGGAAGCACAGATGTTTTAGAATACGGCCAACAATTAAGATCCCACATTGGCAAACTGAGGGACTTAGCTCAAACTCAACTGGAGAAAATTCAGGGGAAACAAAAATGCTTCTATGATAAGGGGAAGAAGTGGAGAGAGTACCAAGTATATGACTAGGTCCTTATTCTACTTCCCTCCGATAATAAAAAAATGAAGGCTGAGGGGAAAGGCCCCTATCAAGTAGTAGATAAAATAGGGAAAACCATGGTTGGGACCCCCATGTTTCTGTTCAAAAAGAGGTTCCCCAAGACAGTAAAATCAAATAATTAGTTATTAATGATGAACTAAACAGAATATAGAAAGATTCGCTTGCTTCTGTTTTGCGGTCCTTCTCATTAAATTTTTTAGATTATCCCGGTTGTACCCGGGTAAACAGAACATGCTATACCCACAGAAAAAGGAATGGTTCTACAGCAAAAACCTTACAAGAAACCGGCAGCCAGAAGAGAGGCAGTCAGCAAGGAGATGTCCTCTATGCTACAGATGGGAGTAATTCACCCTTCCAAAAGCAACTGGTCCTCCCCAATTGTACACATCCCTAAACCAGATGGATCCATATGGTTCTGAATAGACTTTAGGGCGGTCAATCAACTATCTAAATGTGATGAATATCCCCTCCAAGGGTGGATTAACTCATTGAGAAGCTAGGGGAGGCTAAATACATCACCACATTAGATTTACCAAAATGGTATTGGCAAGTGCCCCTAAAAAAAGATCAGGAGAAAACCGCCTTTTCCACTCCAGGTGGTCTTTTTGAATTTACTTTCTTACCTTTTGGCCTGCACGGGCCCCAGCAGTCTTTCAGAGGTTGATGAATAAAATACTCAAGATTAATCAAGCCTACTCATCTGCCTACCTAGATGATATAGTAATTTTTAGCCCCACATGGGAGATGCCTCTTCAACACCTTCAAGCTATACTTGGCGAGTTACAACTATCTCAGTTACATGTTAATGCAAAAAAAAAACGTATTGGGTTCACTGAGGGAAAATACTTAGGGTACTTATTAGGGAACGGGCTGATTGAACCACAGGAGGAAAAGGTCTGTGCTATTGCAGACAACCCTTTTCCCAAAACCCACAATGAAGTACTGGCTTTTCTCGGCCTTCTTGGGCGTTATAGGAGGTTTATTCTCCGTTATTCTGAAGTAGCAGCTCCCCTGACGGACCTCTTAAAAAAAGTGTTTCAAAACAAAGGGGCATATGTACAAGAAATTAACGCTGCTGTAGCGTCAATTTTTTGACATTGCGGCAGGTTTTTTTTAATCGCCGTATGTACAAGTTGATGCTAACTGCAGTTAGTGGCACTTTTCCGGCGTAAATGTGAATTTTTAAGTTCCCCACTTCTGTTAGCGGGACTTAACGAAAATGAGATGCAAGGTGGGCGTTCCCGTGCAAAAACCGCCGCTAACCCCACTTTGCGATATTTACAATGAAGTTCCCATACAGCGATAACCCCCCAAAACTGCCGCAAATTCCAGTTAGAGACAGTTTTTTAAGACCAGAAAATAGCTGGTCTTAAAATTGATGCAAACACTTGGGGCCTCATTTCAGGGGTTTTGGTGCTGGACAGCGCTGCAAGGAATGTTACTGCGCTGCTCTGCGACAAATCAAAAGGGCAGGAATGCACCCTATCAATAAGATAGGGTGCATTCCTGGGCCTCATTCATCAAAAATGTTGCATCGCTGTGACAAAACAGCGTTGCAACACTTTTCACTGCACCCTCCTTGCAACACCATGGATGCACCGTATTTAATGTACAGCACTCCATGTCGCAATCAATGCCAGATACGTCTGGAATCCTGACGTATCTGGCAGCGCTAAAGTCATGCATTGCTACAGTTGTGTTGCATGCATGATGCAACTCCAGCAATGCATGGGGCCAGCCTATCCCTATGGCACTGCGTCACCCTTACACCTGCCATGAGGCAGGCGTAAAGTTTTGACGCAGTCTAGTCCTAGAATTGTCACAGTGAAATCTGAGAGACTTCACTGCGCCAATCCTACAAGGCTTTGTTGCGTGGGAATGCCCAGCCTGCATACATAATACCAAATGCAGGTATAATGTGGCACAGGGCTTCACAAGGTCACACATATGCCTGGATGCGTCACTTTGTAAATACGGCGCAACGTGGTGCAAGATTCACGCTGCAAATACGTCAAAAAAATGATGCACAGGTGGTGTTAAACTGCTGGAAGGCCCCCTGTCTTTTTCCCCTACGATGGCGCACAATGGCTCCCTTGCACAATTGGTGCAAGGGTGACTGTGTTGGGGAGTTGATTGATGTTGTGGCTCTATCTCTACTTGAGATGTATGTAGGTGTGTCTGGACTAGTGGAGGGTGGGAGTGGACCAGTTGGCCTTCTTGGAGTGTTGTTTGCCTGCTCTTTTCTTGAAGGGTGCCAGGGTGTCAGCGCAGTTGGAGATCAATCGGTGGAGGTTGCGCGCTGTGGTGTTGATGTCTGTAAGCGTTGGCAGAGTGGTGGTGCTGAGGGAGTTGACGAGAAGTTCTTCGGTGGCCTTGATTCAGCTGCAAGGGGGGCGATGATAGTGGTGGTGTACTGTGGGCGTGGTGAATGCATGATATATACAATGATGGTCGGTACAGGAGAGTTCTGTGGTGTGGCTGTACTTGAAGTTCCCGCTAGTGGAGAAGACGGGCTCGAGCATGTGTCCGGCTATGTGGGTTGGTGCGGTGACTAGCTGCGTGAGTCCGATGTTGGCAAGGTTCCCCAGGAGGGGGGGTGGTGTTCTGGTCACTGGGGTTGTCCAGGTGGATCCTGAGGTCTCCGAGTGGGATGTAGTCGGTGGATGGGAGAGCCTGGGGTGCAATGAGGTCTACAATGGCATCGGTGAATGGGGGTTCATGGCCCGGGGGGCATGTAGACGAGGTTGCCGCAGAGGGTGGTGTTGGGGTTGGTCAGGATCTGGAAGTGGAGGTGTTCCATGGTCGCCGTTGGGTCATTAGAGTGCGTGGTCAGTCAGAGTGTGCATTTGTAGACGATGGCAATGCCTCCTCCTGGATGTTCGGGGTGGTCCTTGCAGGTGATTTTGTAGCCTTTGAGGATCGTGATGGTGATGTCTTGTCCGGAGCAGAGGTTGGTACAGGTATACATGAAGAAGGCGATGTCTGAAGAGGTGGCATTGAGGAGGTCCCAGATTTCTTTGGCATATTTGAGGATGGACCACACATTGAGGATGATACAGTTGAGCAGGTCGGGTGCGCTGTTGGTCAGCTGGGCGGAAAGAGGTGCTGGTGTGCAGAAGGCGCGTTTGCAGTTTCGGCAGGCGCAGGGTGCAAGGGTATTCTTCGGTAATGCTAGATGACAGGCGGCGTGTCTTCCAGGGTTGAGAGCGAGGAGGGTGCTGGCATTGTAGCGTTGGATTGTCCAAGAGGCAGGGTCCCTGGTGCTGGGCGTGGTACAGGGGCAGACGAACGCAGACAGCCTTGCCGTTGGCTTCCCTTCGGCGTACCATTGGCACGCCTGCTGCGCATGGCCGCACAGTGTCCCCCATTAGGTAGTGCTGCTGGGGGGCTGGACAGCTGGGAGGTGGGAAAAGGGGAAAACAGGAAAGGACACTGGAGGGGGCAGGGACGAGGGGGATCGCAGCGGCAACGAGGGAGAGGATAGGGAGAAAGGAACTGCAAAAAAAGCACCGGAAAAACAAAGCCAAACAAAGCAAAGTTAAAAAAGACAAAGGTAGAAAAGCAACCGAGAAGAGCAGAAAGATGAACAGGAACAGCAGAAAAGAGGGACAGGGGGCAGTCAAGCTGCAGAGCAGTGACGATCTACCACTGGACCACCAGGGATGAGGCACAAGCAGGAGTCCACGGGTGGAAGAGGGACTCAAACACCTGACCTCCGGGTCAGAGGAATCAGCAGCAGCAGATAGGGACAGCAGCAGCAGCAACCAGATGGTGCAGCGCTGTGGGAAGAGGAAGTCCACTAAGGGTTAGTCCCCATACAGCCAAAAGCAAACTAACAGGGGGCAAGGGAAGGCAGCACTACCCGGTTGCCTCTTCTGATCTAACAGTGGTGACCAGATTCCATGTTCCTCAGTTCCCCAGCGAGTAACAACAGATCAAGCTGCATATCCAAGGGCGTGGGCCAGAACTGGCCCCCGTGCCCCTGGCACCCACTGCCACCAATGGCCGATCTCAGAGACTTGAGCCAGTTAGTGGAATCCCCCACCAGTCTTATGCGGTGCCCTCGATGATGTTGGTCAGTCGCAGTGCAGGGATTGCTCAGGGTCCGGTGTGCAAGGCCTGGGCCTGACTCACCCCAGGGCCTCCTACGCTATGTGTCCCACCTTCTCCTCACCTGGACATTGACACCGGGGCTCAATGGGCTGCATCCTCTCCAAATCTGTGACTCAGCCAACAGGAGCCTCAGCCAGGTGGGATTTCACAAGCCTGGATACAGCAGTCACTGCCAAGTCCGCTGGGAAACCTCCCAATGCAGGTGATGCAACAGGGCCCCCTTAGGCGTGAAGTTGCAGCGCTCCCACCACACAAGTTTGGCGCACCTCAGGGGTCTCACCCAACACAGCGTCTGGCCAGCACAACATCCTCTGGTCTCTGATGCAGAGAGGCGTGGCTCACCATTGGTAATCTCCTCTGTGCACCCAGGTGTAGTGGTGGTGCCTGGTATGCGATGCAGACCTCCCTACATTGGTGCGCAGGAGCGCCTCTACCGTTCACAGCTCCAAGGTGCGCCAGGCAGTCGTCTTACACAGGTCAGCAACGTGTCTCCATGCGACCTGCTAGATATCACCACCAGGTAAGGCCGATCGCCGATGCTGCAATGTCTACCGCCACGGCCCAGAAACTCCAAAGCACCTCTGCCTCCGACTCCGGGTTACAGATGCAGGCCCAGCGAGTCCTCCGGGCCCCGGGGACTGTCCCCGCTCTCAAGGTTTTGGCTGCCATGGTGTTTCAAGGAGGGCACTATGATAAGTGATGCATCACTGTTTTTTTTCCCAGCGATGTGCCTTGTTTCATAACTGTAGCCCTGAATCTGCATTTCCTCTTTTCCTGGGACTCTGGCTGGTCATCCTAGCTGTTGGGGGGCTTGGAGGGCTTGTTGCTCTGTGCTACACTTGGCCCTGGCTTCTCCATTCTACATTCCATTGGTTTTATTTCCTATTTTTCTTTGGTGGTGGACTTATAGGCTATTTTTGCATCTAGAGGCAAAAAAAGTCACTTTGGGCTGACTAATGTGAGTTTTTTACAGTTAATGGGCCTTTCGTCACTTTTCTCCTGCTAATGTCAAAATTTGTATCGCCTTCACGCTAGTGTTAGCTGCAGTTTTCACTGCGGCTAGCTGTTACTATCGCAATGTAGTGACGTGCTAACAGGGCGATAGTTTTTAGTGATCGGCCAGCTTTAAGAAAATTGCCGCTAACTAACGCTAATGCTAGTTAGCGGCAGTTCTTGTACATATACCCCAAAGTTTACAGAATCCTTCTATAACAGCTAAGGAGGCATTTCTGGAGCTTAAAAAAGCTATTACATCTAGCCCCATCCTCACTTTCCCTCATTTCTCTTAAAAATTCATTCTTCAAACTGACGCTTCCGACGTTGGGGTGGGAGCTGTTCCATCACAATATAATAATGAGGGTCTAGATGTGCCAATCCTCTTCATAAGTCAGAAACTCTTTCCCCGTGAGCAGAAATATTCCATAATCGAAAAGGAATGTCTCGCTATTAAGTGGGCTATTGAAAAATTGAGGTACTATCTTTTAGGGTAGCCTATTTATTCTATATACAGACCATGCCCCTTTAACTTGGATGAGCCGGACCATGGGTAATAATCCCAGGGTCCTCCGATGGTTTCTATCCTTACACCCCTTTCGATTTGAGGTTCGTCATCAAAGCGGTAAGGAACATACTAATGCTGACTTGCTCTCTCGAATGCCTCTTTTCCCCAAGTGGGAAAATCTTAGGGAGGGGATGCGTTGAATACATGCACAGGATTTAGAGGATGAAGACATCCCTTGGCATGTCATTCATACCTCTCCCTTACCTGAACAATATTCTTTGTACCCCCAGCCAAAATATAGCTCTGACTCTGCTTGCCAGGAGACTTTTGGGCGGGGTCATGTGAGAAATGGCACACCCTCCGAACCCGATCAAGTGGAAAACTAAGAAGCAATTGCAACATGAAGTGGAACCCTTAAAGGGGAAGATACAGAAGGAGAAGTAAAGGATAAAGGAAAAAGAGAAGGCTGGCGAACCGGAAGATTATACATGCCTCAGCGAGGAGAACAACGCGGACCCAAAAACCCACCTGTTTTCTCTCCTGAGACTGGAGGAGAAGAGGAGCTTATCAAGGATTTGCAGCTCCGAGAACGATGCCATTGGAATCCTCGGCCCTCACAACAGGCGGCGCAATCAAAGAAGATGCTGAGTGCAAAACAGCGCTGGCGTCCCTACGAATGGATTGAAGCGGAAGGTTATGGCAGAGCCCCCGTTCGAACTCACAGCCCTGCCACATTTCTGGAGAAACGTGGCTTAGTCAGGTAAGGGGCCGGATCTGGTGAAAGCGGGAGGGAAGAAGGACGTAGCTATTTTTTTCTACCTCTCCTGGGGTTTAGTCTTTTTTTTTTTCTCGGTGTACTCGTAAAAGCACAAACGAGCACATACTTTCTAAATATTAAAACCCTAAATAGAGTGGGTATCTTAGACTTGATTTTCCAACCAAAGGACTTCGTGAAGTTAACCAAGTCCTTTCTGCATCCGCTAAACTTTTCTTTCTCATCTGCATGACACTTTACACTGTTTCTTTAGCCACAGGTGTCAGCCGCTTCGGAACGGACCTCTACTGTTTACATATGTTTAAAAGTAAAAATGACTTACTCCTGGCCTCTCTTCTCTTTGTTTGAGGCTGTGCTATGACCGGGTTGCGAAGACTGAAGAACCTGGAAGCCTAAAAATAAGAAAAGGGGGAAAGACAGAAGAAGAGGCGGTATTAATACTGTGATTGTATATCCAACAGAAGAGATAACAAGAATATAAAAATTTAAGAGAAAGTAGTAAAATAAACTAGCTGTGAGCATATTGAAATCCCACCAACCGTGACAAGGTATCAATTGGTAACAGCTTACACATTATTACACAGGCATTTGCCTTGTCCCCTGTGATACCTCAATTTTTGGAGAATTAGCAAAGTGCCAATGCCTTGTAGGATGTGATTAGTCAACAATGTAAATGTGATCTTAATTATTTCTGAGACAATTGTCTAACATGCTTCACTTTTTAAAATGTATGGGTACCATTCCAAATAGTGAATCATCATCCTTAAAATTACATGACAGTAGCTGTAGGAGTTACTTCCTTCTGGCACAAAATGTGCCAGACAATTTTTTTCTGGATCTACAGGTTTTAAAGTGTCAGGCATGGGCATGAAAGTGGATGTATGTGATCCTGTGTGAAGTTTATCAACACATGTTGGTGCACAGTGTCCATTGTAGGGACACTATACAGAAGCTAGTAAAAGTGTTGTGAAGTTGCACAGAACCATTGAACAAGTACACTGCGTACACGCAATGAAAAAACACCTTGGGGACAGTGTAGGCCATATATTTGACAGCATTTGGTATCCATTCATTGTATGTCTGCGCTGGCAATAGCAGTGCAGATTTCTTCTATGACACTCACAGTATGCCCTTGGAGATGTTGTTGTTTGCTGTAATAGGGGATGTGATGTATGTATGAGGGAGCACCTTACTGCACAGTCTGGGCCCATGGATGAGAGCTGAGGTGATTCAGTAATCGCAATTCTTTACATGTTGTGCAAATTGTATGGGATATGTGTCTTGATTAGTGATGTAATTCTGCGTTGCTGTGAGTAACTATTGCAATACTACTGTATGTAATTGATATGTAATCTCAAAGAAGTGTGCAATGTCATCTCTCCTCTCAATGTCTAGCTCTAACTGATCATTACGACGTATTGTTACATGAATTTCCTAGACACTATCTGGATGTGCACATGGTTTCTTATGTTCTTTGTTCTGCCACTGTGCATTGCTGGTTGTGTAAAAGGCTGATATAACCTGAATGCAAAGCAAAGTGGTGGTATGTGCTTTTCCTTGACATACACAACATCCATGTTGTTCTATGTTCAATTAATGACTAACTGATGTTTTTGGCTGACTGAGCAGCCACCATTGCACCATTGGGAATGTGTCATCTTGTTGTCTGGAGTTGACATTAGGTTCTGTAGTACAGATTGGAAAGCATTGCAATGAAATCTGTGTTTCTCCCTCTTACAAGGTGTGATAAAGATTACTGGTACTATCCTAGTATAGAAGAAAGTAAGTCCTATACTTCTGTATCCTAATTTGTGATTCCGTAGGGGGCCGCAGCACTTGTACACTGTCATATACCCTCTACATTGAATGTGTATAATCAGGTTGGGGTCTAAATTGTTCTTGACTGGGAAGGGGTAGCAAATTGTCCATGGGATACAATTTTGTCACTTGCAAACTGTGTGATAACTTTTGCAGTGGCCTCCCTAACTTCATACCTATTGGTCCTTGCAATGTTCTGCAGACATTTTTCACATAACCAGGTAGTTTGGAAATGGCCATGTCCTCCACCATAGTGACATGATAGTTAACAGTTCCTCATCCCATTAGAGTGGTTTATGTGGCCCATACTGGCTTTGTGAGTGTCAACATGTTCAACTCAAGGGCATAGGGAATAACCCGCTTTACCGGATTGAGCAGAGGAGCTTGGGACATGTTTGTTTTCCAGCCCTTCTTAACTATCATTTGTGGCTGAAATGCCATTGCAAGTCAGAAGGAGAAGCTTATCAACAGTAGAATCATTCAGTACCAGGTGTACCTGCGCATCAAAGGGGCTTGAAACAGTGACTAAAGGAAGAGACTTTTTTTAAATTGAAAATAAAAAATTAAGTTAGATGCAAAGGCAATGGAACAGCAGGACAGAAGAAAAGCAAACTGCAACTAGGTAAAGAAGGAAAGCTAAAAGGAAGCAGGATGGAACATAAGTAAACTTTAAACACAGGAAGTAGAATACAAAAAGGGAAGGAAAGGGAAGAAATGATAGAGCTTGGAAAGAATGTTAGGAAAAAAATTATTAGAAGATAAAAAAGTTATTGTGATTAAATATGGAAGTCCATCAAAGTCAATGGGAGTAGACAAAGAAAGTAGGAAAGCAGGCAAATGAAATTGAACGTAGAACTGAGTGATGGATGGAAGGGCAAGAGAAGGAAAGAGGGCAAAGAAAGATTTAATGAATGGAAGGAAAACAAAAGGTAAAGAAAATGGAAAGAAGAGGCGATGGAAGAACTGGAGGGTTATTAACAGAAAGGACAGAACAAGTAGAGAAGATTGTGAAGATTGCAAGCAGCAAAGAAAAATGAACAGGAATAATGAGAAGGGCAAAAAGCTAGAAAGGTGTACACATACAATGTTAGAAGAATGGACAAAAGTAATGGAAGATGACAAAATGTAATGATAAAAATGGAAATGGAGGACATAAATAGTAGGTCGGAAAGAAAGATAAAGTAAAAATAGGTAAGATTTGACGTAAAAAATTAATACTGTAAATATGCTGTTTTGCAAAAATCTTAACATGTACTGCTGCAATAGGCATAATTTTCAAGCATTGTACTAAGGGGAGCTAAAACCACAGGCACTTGATTTGTAAGTATTTGGATCAATAACTTTGGAAGGATATTTTGTTCCATGAGGCTCAAAGTGGGTGGTAATGTTGTTTCCTGGCTATTCCCTTGGTGTAACTTAGTAACTATATGTTGTGCATTTGCATTATATGTTTGGAAATAAAAAGAAGCAATGTATGCACTGTGTAAATCAAAACATTGGCAATTTGACATTGTTTTCCTATATGATTGAGTGCCTTGGGGTGTGTCGTGTGTTAGAGATGTGCTTACCAACAAGCGTCCATTCCCATAGGTGCCATTCGGGAACAGCTGGTTGATGACACATTGGTGGAAGATGTAGTAATCTTGCACACTGCCAGGGTACTTTGCGACAACATTGATGAAAACAGAAAGATGGTCGACAATAGCCTTACCATTCATTGAATAGGTGTGCTTCCTGTTGGGGTAGATGTGTGCAGTTTCAGCAGGAGGCACAATTTGCTCATGGGTGCAGTCCATTGTCCCTCCAATACTTGCGGAAATCCGGCAATGGCATAATAGCCTTTCTTGTTGTCAAGTTGCTCTTGCACAGTGCTAGGGAATTGTAGGTAGAGTGGCATCAGGCTGATTATGGCATCCACGACAGTTAGTAGGAACCTGGCAAAGGATACCTCTGGTACTCCTGCCACTCTGGCAGCGGTAGGTTGAAAAGTTCCTGAGACAGCATGTGGAGGACAGCAAGTAGCTTGGTTTGTGGAGAGATGTTGGTGCAGTGCTGGGATGTGGGCTGCAGCCATGGCGCTATCTGGTTCTGGAGGTGGACAATTGACCCCTTTTTTAGCCTGTAATGGGCAGTAGATCCGCTCCCTTCTCTGGCACTGCCTCTGTGGTGGTGGTGGTCTCCTTGATGCTCCTAGCTGCAATAGCAGAAGATCCATGGCATCGTTGAGGTTGTCAAGGATGAATTTGGAGTGTTTTCCTTTTATAAAAGTGTGTTAGTGACATTTTTAAGACCAGGTAATTCCTAGTGGTAAAAAACGACAGCTAACGGGGCTAGCTGCATTTTTTCTATTTTAGCGACGTACAAGGAAATCCTTGTAAATATCGCATTGTGTGTTTTGAAAGAGTTTTATCGCAGGAATGCCTACCTTGAATCTCATTTTAGTAAGTCACGGTAACCAAAGTGGCACTGTGAAAATGTTTCGACAACTCTGTAAAATTGTCGCTTACGGGACTTTGCAGCAATTTGTAAATATGGTGATAAAAAGTTTTCGCAAAATGCATGTGCTCTTAATGCACCTTAGCTGTGTAGAGGTATTGAAAACGCTATACATGTTTGCATTCAAGAGTAACTCTGTGTGCAGGTGACAGTTGAAATGTATACATTATTCTCCACGCAAGTGTTTGGTTCTGCAGAAAAAGTGTCTGGCAGAAGAAAGATTCTAGGTAGTAGATGCTAACTTTTGTAAGCAGCCTTGAGTTATTAGAGAGGGGTGTGTCAGCATGATAATTTATACTTAACATATAAGAATATGCGCACCAGATACTAACCTATGTACATGTGCTTCTTTTGCTGCTGAGGATGGGCTATCTGTAAACATTTCACCACAGTATGAAGGGTACAGTTAGTATGATCTTTAGCACCTTCACATTTTGATTATTTTGAAGAAATAGTGTCTTTTTTGAGAACTGGGGCATAGAACGTACACTGTTCTTAGTAAATTCTTTTGAATGTTCTGTGGTGTATTTCTCATGAGTTTAACTATTTTCAAACAGTGTGTTGTAGAATGAACCCTCCTCATAGAGTAAACACTCCCTACAGTACTCAGTTCTCTACTGATATCAATTTCAATTCTTAATGAAGGCTCGAGTGTGTCAGGGGTTTGATACAGATAAAAGCTGTCCATAGTAGGGCATTTGTTTTGTAACTGGCATTCACTATTTTGGCTTTCTCTGAACACCGCAATGAGTGAGGGTTTCCCATATATCTGTGGTTGAGTGTTAATGCGAACCATGCTACCTGTAAAGCTATAGCAATTTTCACAGCAATATGCTGGAAAATGAAGCTCGGATGATGTAATTAGTGATGTAATCAATGATTTAATCAATTATGTCATTTGAAATGTCACCACTGATGTCATAAATGATGTCATAGAACATGTCATGAGTGTTGCCATATGTGAGGTCATAAACAGTTCATGGCAGGGATGCAAGATATAGTTTAGCACTACTAACTAAAACCGATGAATTTCTGTCCTTTTTTGGTTCAAAATGTTACTGTTGACACTCACAAATTCACCTAACTAAAATGTTAGTTTAATCTTTGTTTCTTTCATTGAATTTCAATGTTTTTTTAAACAAAAACATATCTTTTTATCACACATATCTATAATGTTACTTTAACCTTTGGTTTGTTCAGTGAATTTCTCAGTGTTTTTTTAGTACATTTTTTCAATTGTATGTATGGTAGAATAACTGAATAATATATACTATGAGCGGAAATGTTTTTGAAAGAGAATTGCTTTTGTATTCTAACTTAAAAGGAAAAAGTGCACACTTTGCAAAATATTTCTAAAAAATTATGTTTGGATATAAAACAGAGTAATGTAACAATATTTGTTTTGAGATTGTCTATCTCCTCAGTTCTTCTGCTTCTCATATTGAGACATTTTCCAAGCAAGTTCATTAATATTGTAATACCATACTTTTCATAGCCTTTGTATGTGTTTTTACATTAAAGTCGTAATTTTAATTCAGAAAGACAGTACTCAGTTTTTTTTAATAATGTATAGTATTAAGTTTCATTATGTAAATCAATTTTTTAAGTATGTGATTACTCACTAGAGTTCTATATTTTTTTTCACAACAAATTTTATTCATTTTGAAGGGTACAGGATAGGCAATGCCCAATGCATAAAATACAAATACAAATCAATGTAGAGGGTACCATTTTTCGCAAATAGAGTTCTATATTTAATTGTAATCTACTGTTTAGAATTCTTTTTGACATGTTCAGTTATTCTTTAATATTTATCTGTGATGAGAGAGTTATTAAAATATGGTTTTAATATTCTTTTTTTTTAAAGGTGGTCACTCTCACGAGACACTTGCGGAAGTTGAACACACAATCTCCTGTGTGGACTCCGAAGGGGATGTACTTCTTGGTTTTCCCTCTAGCGAGATCCTACCTTTGCGATTAAGATAAGAACAGTGTTATCCAGTAATTCTGAACAAAGTAAGAGATTACAGAAGTTGATTATGCTAGTAAAATGAATTGTGATTGTTCGATTGAATATATAAAGCAGAAATATTTTAATGATCTTGCGAGAGTCGAACACACAATCCCCTGAGACTCTCACAGGATTGTAAAATAGCTCATTGCAGGATCAATAATTTTGCATCAGGGACTCTCTAGCCTCTTGAGAGATTGCATATGTCTATTCAGTGAGCTCCACTCCCTGAAGCTTGTGAGCTCCCACAAGAGTCTCATGAGATCGTGACAACATTATAGGGAAATAGAAGTATATAGGATGGAGTTTACTCTCCACTAAGACCCATCTCTTACATGACAGTAGGGTTTGGGGAGAGACTGGCCTCTCCACACAGACCTCTTTCTCAGATGACAGGTGTGACTAGTAGTGTGTGTTGAGGGTCTGCCCTCTCCACTGAGGCCACTTTCTCAGATGACAGGTGTGCATAGCAGGGTATGTGGAGAGAGACTGGCTTCTCCACTGAGACCTCTGTTTCAGATGGCAGGTGTGTGGAGAGAGAATAGCCTCTCCTTTGAGACATCTCTTTCGGATGATGAGTGTGCACAGTAGGGTGTATGGGGAGCAACTAGCCACTCCACTGAACTCTTTGTCTCAGATGACAGGTGTGCATAGTAGGGTGTGTGGAGGAAGACTGATCTCTCTGCTGACACATCTCTCTCTGATGATAGTTGTGCATAGTAGTGAGTTGAGAGGGGCTACCTTTTCCTCTAAGACTTCTCAGATGGTGGGTCTATGTAGTAAAGTGTGAACATGGAGTGGCCTCTCCTTCCAGACCTCTCTCTCAGATAACAGGTGTGCTTAGTAGGGTGTGCTGAGAGAGACCAGCCTCTCTGCAGATACCTCTCTCTGTAATAATAGGTATGTGTAGTAGGGTGTGGGGAGGGACTGGGCTCTCCTTTCAGACCTCTCTCTCTCAGATGGTAGGTGTGCATAGTAGGGTGTGGGGAGGTACTGCCCTCTTCTTTTAGGAGCTCTCTCTCAGATGACGTGCATGCATAGTAAGGTGTGTGGAGAAACTAACCTCTCTGCTGAAACCTCTCTCTGTAATGAAAGGTATGTGTAGTAGAGCATGGGGAGGGATTGTGCCCTCCTTTCAGACCTCTCTCTCAGATGGTGGATGTGCATTGTAGGGTGTGTGGAGGGACTGCCCTCTTCTTTTAGACCTCCCTCTCAGAAGATGCATGTTCATAGTGAGGTGTGTGGAGGAACTTGCCTCACTTGCTAAAACCTCTCTCTGTAATAAAAGGTGTGGATAATAGTGTGTGGAAGGGACTGGGCTCTCTTTTCAGACCTCTCTCTCAGATGACAGATGTACATAGTAGGGTATGTAGAGGGACTGGCCTCTCTGCTGAGACCTCTCTCTGTAATGATGGGTGTGCATAGTAGAGTGTGGGGAGGGACTAGCCTCCCCTTCCAGACCTTTCTCTCAGATGATGGGTGTGCATAGTAGGGTGTGTGGTGAGCCTTAACTCTACTCACAACCCTTCTCAAAACAATGGCCATAAATAGTGTCATCTGATACACTTAATTTCCATTAAGAGTCCTTCCTACAGTAACAAGATGTTCATAGCAGAGTCCATTCAACTATCACCTACTCCTTCCTACTTTTCGCAATCCCACCAGAGTCTTGCGAGATTGTAACATTTAAAAAAAAGGATTAACCTTATAATCATCACAGTACTTATCTCTTACATACTTCCTCTACAATGCAAGGACTGCAATATGCATTCCTACTAATAAAGTGTATTGAGAACTCATCTACTCCTTTTTTACTATTCACAATCCCTCCAGAGTCTTGCAAGATCATAAAAATGTGTTAAAAACAAAATACATTTATTTTATTTGCAGTAGTTATCCTTAGACACCCCCATTCTAAATCTAGAGGGATTACATGCCTTTCTGCTGCCTCCTTATATAGCTTTTTTCCTTCATTTCCACAACACCTCCAATTTTTCACAGTAAGAAGTAATGGCGGCCATTTGATTTCTAACATTCCAACTGCTAGCCAATCAAAGCGCTCGCTCTTGAGGGACTTGCAGGAGCCCCTTGTTCTCGCGAGAGCATGAAGGCTCATGGGAAAAGAGGGCCTCTTGATCAATCACAGGCCTCCATTTTTGATTTTGAGCACTAGCGGGATGCCCGCAGGATTCTTGCAAGCCCAACTGCAAAATATACAATTTATTTTCACCCATAATTTCTCAAAAACTAAGGAACAGATTTAGACAAAATCACAAAAAGCTAAATCTGCAGACCAAGGTCTAGCTTCCTGCCAAATTTGGTGATTCAGCAGATTTTGCTGTAGCCCTGCCTAAAATAGTCTACTAAAAATGCTTGGAGATTTCACATTTTGGGACCCCCCTTTTTTCTCAGCCCCTGCTTGATGGATCACCCAGAACCTTTCCAGAAAAGAGAGAGGTAAATGAAATTTTTTTGGGGAAAGTTTTGTGACGATCCATCAAACGGATTCAAAATTATTAGCAAACCAAAAAAATGCTCTGTCTATGGAAAAGAAGGCCTAACTATAACTACCAAGTGGTGACCCCTACTAGGTAACTGACAGCTCCCGCCAAGCAAAACCAAACACTCCGGTTCTAGCGGGTGGGAGCTGTCAAAGTGCTCCCGCCCACTGGAATCGGAGGTTTCATCTCTTTGCCTGCCCGCAGACATGTGGGCAAGGAAAGAGATTAAACTATTGCTCCTGCGTGCAGGGAACTATATTTCCAGCAGCTCCCTGCATGCAGTGGTAATGCCGGCTCCTGCAAAAGTCAGGGAGATGGCTAGGACCACATGGGCCGTGAGGCTCCACTCGCAGTCCACATGCTGCACACCCAATGCCCTGGGTAAGTTCCAGGGCACCCAAGAGACGATTGGGCTCTGAGGGATGGGGTCACTGGGGCTGAAATGGGCCTGGGTGGGGGGTCATGCAGTCCCCCTCCCCCATTTGTTTGTGGCCAGCCCCCAGGGAATGGGGACCTGGGGCCAAAATTGGCCCAGTGACCCCCATCACATATCAGCCAGGCCCCAGGGGATGGTGTTCCTGCGGCTGAAATTGTCTTGCACAGGGGGGTTGTACGGCCCCCCTCCCCTTTTGATTATAAATATATTAAGGCCAGGCCCCACAAGATGGGGTCCCCTGCGCTGAAATCAGCCTGGAGAGTGTATCCACGTGGCCCTTCTCCCCCATTCAGTTAAGGCCAAGCCCTAGGGGATTGATTACCCGGGGCTGAAATTGGTCCGGGGAAGGGGGGGCACATGGCCACCATCCCTCAATAAGGCAAAATGAAGGGCAGAAACAAAGAAAGAAACAGAGGGCAGAAAAACAAGCAGAAAAGGTAAAACAGGGGACAAATAAAATGAGCAGAAAAGTCAAATCAGAGAGCACTCACACATCTACTGAGAGACCCAATGAGACACTCAAACACCCACTCAGAGACTCATGCAGCCACCCACTGATCCAGTTAGACAGTCATGTACCCACTCACAGACCCACTTAGACACTCACGCACCCACTCACTGACCCACTAAGAGACTCACACACCCACTCACAGACCCACTCAGGCTCCCACTCCAACTCCCAGACCCACTCAGAAACTCATGCACTCTCTCACAGACCCACTTAGACACTCACAGACCCACTCACAAACCCACTCAAAGACTCATGCACCCATTCACAGACCCACTCAGACACTCATGCACCCACTCAAGACCCACTTAGACACTCATACACCGACTCACAGACCCACTCAATGACTCACTGTTAGACTTGGCTTTTTCAGCGGGTTTACCCCCAGACTTTTTGCTTTTTGGCCTCCTGTTTTTGACCCTGTGTGTGTTGGTATTAGGACTCTGGGCACTTTACCACTGCTAATCAGTGCTAAAGTGCATATGCTCTCTGTGTAAATTGTGTTATGGATTGGTGTTTCCATGATTGGCCTATTTGATTTATGTGTCAGTCCCTTGTAAAGCGCACTGAGAGTGCCAGGGCCTATAGATCAAATGCTGTTGGTGGGCTGCAGCACTGGATTGTGCCACCCACGCAAACAGCCCGTAAAGTGTAACTCTGTCCTGCCATTGCAGAGCCTGTGTGCAGCCTGGGGCTGCCATGTCGACTTGGCAAGTGCACACACTTGCAAGTCCCTAAACCTTCCCTTTTCTACATGTTAGTCACCCCTAAGGTAGGCCCAAGGTACCCCTGTGGGCAGGGTGCATTGTATGTGAAAGGTAGGACATGCTCTGGTGTGTGTGGTATGTCCTGATAGTGAATTACAGCCTATTTCGTTTTTCACTATTGCAAGGCTACCTGTTCCCCATAGGCCAGAATGGGCAGTTTTGATTATTACAGCTTATAATCCTAACTGACCCAGGGAACAAGGTAGAAATTAGAGTTTAGTATGCCTGGACTCAGAATGATAAAATGCATCTTTTAGTGAAGTTGGTTTTAACATTCTGTGTTTGAAAATACCACTTTTAGAAAGTGGGTATTTTCTTGTCTAACCATCCAAGCCTGCCTCTGCTAGGTTGTGTATTCCTTGTCTGGAGTGTGAGTGACAGGGGCTGGGGGATGCCAGGAGACAGGGTGAGTCAGCACAGGGCTGAATAGCAAGATCTACATGTAGATGGGTGGGAGGGGATGCACCTGGGACCTGAATAGGGCTGAGCCTTCCCTCCACAATGCTGGCTCCACCTCCTGTGGTGCGTCTGATGTCCCTGGCCTGCACTGTGAAAGGAAAGAAGGAGTCTTGTCAACAAAGTGCTCCAGGACTGACCAGAACTGGTTTGGACTAGGCAAAGGCCTCTCTGCCTTCAGAGAACAAAGGGAAGCTGAGGATAAAAAGGGGGACCCAAACCCCAGAATTTTAGATTACTTCTGAACTAAGGAACCTGCCAGGAAGAAGGACCGGGAAAGCTGGAGGAGGAGTACTGCCCCTATGCTGCGTGTTGTGGGGTTGGGCTGCAGTGGTTGCTTCTGTCTTGGGTAGGGAAATGACTGGACTGTGCTTTCATCATCCTGCTGTTAGAGTTTTCTCCAAGGGCTTGAAGTAGAGCTTGCCTCCTGTTGGAAGTCTCAGGGATAGAAAAGACTTCAAGGGAACTCTTTGGATCAAGAAGACTGCCAAGAAGAAGAGCTGGAGAAGCTGTGAGGAGGAACTACCACTTTGCTGTGTGCTTTGCTGTGTTGGCCTGCAGTGGCTGCTTCTGTCTTGGGCAGTGAAAGGACTGGAACTGAACTTTCTGCAATCTACTTTGTGAGTGTCTCCAAGGGCTTGAGGTAGAGCTTGCCCCCTGTTCAAGAAGTCTCAGGAACAGCAAAGACTTCAAGTTCTTCTGCACTCAGCACTGGGGACTGTGTGTTTTGTGCTGCAACAGAAGAAAAGCAACTCGACGACGTCGACGACGCCGCTGCCGACTCCGTGTCCCGACGGCACCACAGAGGGCACCGCCGCAACGCCGCACCGTGACCCTGGTCTCACCGATGACGCCTGCTGACGCCGCCACCGAGCCGCTGCTCGCACCGCGACCTGTGGGCACCGCACTCCGCACCGCCTCGCTTCACGACGACGCTGTGGCCTTCCCGACGACGCCGCTCCACGCCGGACTCGACGCCGCTGCTTGCACCGTGGTTCGGGGGCACCGCTCGTAAGTTACACGACGCACCGCCCTCATCCCGCACCGCAGCCTTGGCCCACCGACGCCGGTGCCATCGACTCCAGTTCGTCAGCCGACGACAGCGCTGCAGCTACGACGACGCCGCTGCTGCACCGTGACCTGCCAGCACCATGACGAGCACCACCTTCATCTCACACCGCAACCCTGGTCTCACCGACGACACCATCCGCCACCGCCACCGAGCCGCTGCTCGCACCACGACCTGAGAGCACCGCACGCCGCACCGCTGCACTTCGCACCGCAGCACCCGACGCCGTCCGACGCCAGCGCTCCTGACTTCAACAGAGGAGATCGATCTGCAACGCGTGTGACTTCGAGGGCCCCGACGACGCCGCACCGACCTCCGGAACTGATGCCTGCAGACGCCGTGTTTTCGGAAGATCACCGCGAGGTCATCGACGCCCTGCATTTCTGAAAGGTACTGTTTGCGGGTCTTCCCGACACCGTAGCTGACCCGCGACTCCGCGGTCAGCCAGAACTGTTTGGATTTGTTTGTTCACGACGCCGTGATAGCCCTGGACGGAGCTATCGACATCAAGGAACTGTTTTTAAAGACATTTTGAGAAGTAACTATTTCTGAAGTACTGTACAGTGGATTTTTATCGTATTTTGTCTTGTTTAAAGTATATAAAAATATTGGATATTTTTCTAAACTGGTGTGGTGTCCGTTTGTAGTGCTTACATTGTATTACTGTTGGTTTGGTGCAAATGCTTTACACACTGCCTCTAAGATTAGCCTGACTGCTCATGCCAAGCTACCAAGGGGGTGAGCATGGGTTATTTTAGGAGTGTAACTCCCTTATCCTGACTAGGAAGAAGGGTCCCTACTTGGACAAAGGTGCAAGCCCTTGCCAACTAGAGACCCCCATTTCTAACATTGGTTGTCAGCGGTGAGGATAGGACTTGTGTTTGCACTTGACTTACAGTGATTGGTGTGCACTACTACCATATCGCAGACCATTACGTACCACATACAGGTTCTTTTTCTTTTTGGCCTATTTTTGATCTTGCCAGTTTGAACTTGCTACTTCAACATGCCTGAAGCAATTGCATCATCTGTTGCATCCTTGGAAATTGCCTTTGAGGAGGATAGGTTGGAATCCTACAATGTTAAGGAATTGAGAGCGATTTGCAAAAACCTAAGAATCCAAATCAGAGGCCTCACTAGGAAGGAGGAGCTACAAACGGCGCTGAGGGCCTGGGTAGCAGCCAGACATGCCAGTGGGCAATCTGGTGATCTCAGTGGAGAGGCAGAGGAGCCTATTTCTAGGGTGGATGTGCTTTTGGGAGGGGGGGAACCCTCCAGGCAAGGCAGCAGTAGCTTGTCCCCTGAGGAGCTGGAGGACAGGCGGGAAGCAAGGAAGTTCGAATTAGAGAAACTCAGGATGGAAAGTGAGAGGGAAGACAAAAGAATAGCCATGGAGGAAAAGAAGATGATCTTGGATCATGAGCTTAAAATGAGAGAGCTGGAGCTGGATTGGGAAGCCGGTAGGGCTTTGTCCAGCCCAGATGGTGGCAGCAAAAATGTAGTGTCTAGTACTGAGGATGAGGTACACACACACACAGATTTGGGGCCCTACTTCAAGGAGGGGGTTGACATACACCAGGGGGTTCAGGATTGTGAGGTTACTCCAGTGGTGCATAGTGTCCCTGAGGTGGATTTGGGAACTGGCACAGGGGATCATATTCCTGGTAGTGGGAGGGACACTCTACTGACTCTAGAGGAGAGGTGCAGGGAGAGGGGTTCCCCCATGATAGAAGCCCTGGTAAGTGAGTATGGAGACCAGCCAGAAGAGTATGGGTGGAGAGACAGCAACAGTCAGACACTGTCTCACCAGTCTTGTGAGAATGATGTGGGGTACTTTTCTGAGGCACTGGATGGTTGGGTGAAGGATAGTTTGGTTGACACCTGTGTGGGGCTGTGTGATTCAATTGTTGGAGAGCATATTTTGAGTCCCTGTTTTCCAGAGCTATGCCAACACCCAGTGGAGTGTGAGTTTTCTGACCCCAGGGAGCTTGCGCTGGAGGCAGACCTTGTGGTGGATTCCAGAGGGTCTGGAGAAGCATCTGGGGGTGACCCGGAAGGAAGGGGCTTAGGTATTACCCCGCCAAGGGTGGTGGGAAAGGTTCATGGTAGCCCAGATAGGTCCCGGTGTCATGGGAAGGGTGTAGGGACTCACGTCCTGTCTCCGCGGAGAAGGAGTGGGAAGGGGCTGCGGCCCAAGGTGCCCGAAATTCGGTCCCAGAGCCTGGGTGGTTCCAGGAGGGAACACCAGGTGGGGAGCCTAGGCTGTACTGATAGGCCATCCGTTGAGGGGGATCTCCTAGAGTCAGGAGAACCTGGAGCATCTGTAAGCGGAGCTCCAGTGGTTCTGGTGTCTGGCGGCACCGCTCCAGTTGGGAGGGTGAAGGAGTCCAGATGGAGGGGTGAGAGGGGGATGCGTTCCCCAGTGGGAGAACCAGTGGGTCAGGGCCCAGCCAGAAGGGCTGAGCCTCCTAGCAGTGACCATGGTGACGCCACTTCTGTCCTGGGGGATCTTCGCGCACTGTCAGATGGACAGAGGTCGGGAGATCTGCACCAGGCAGACTGTCACACAACGCATGAGTCATGTGTTACCCTCAGGGGGGGCATGCGTGCTCCCAAGGAAGTCCTGGTGCGCCGGGCAGGTGCTCAGCTGCAGGGTTTAGTCCCTGGGTTGGGAAGCCAGGTTCAGGTCCTGCCTGACCTGGAGGGAAGGACGACTGTAAGCAGTGTCCTGACCGGTTTGTCTTCTAGGGGTACCACTCCAGGTGGGAGGGTACAGAACTCTGGAAGGGGGTGCAGAGGAAGGGAGTCCTCACCTCTGACCCCGGTTCAACTTGAAGGTTTAGACCCTAGGTTGGGAGACCAGTTGCTGGAGGGAGGTCCTGAACTGGTAGGCGAGTTGGGCAGGACACCTGCCACAGGTGCCCTGACAATTTTGGAAGGACCAGTAGGTCAGGGGTTGCCAGCTCTGAGATCAGAGCACCCCAGGACTGACCCTGGTGAGGCCACTTCTGGCCTGGGGGGTCTTCATGCTCTGTCAGGTGGACAGGAGGCTGGAGACCTGCGCCAGGCGGATTCTGGCCCAACGCATGAGGAGTGTGTTTCCCTTGGGGGGGGTTGGTGTACCCCCCCCGGAAGTCCTGGGTTGCCAGGCACAGGTCCAGCCTAAGGGTACAGGCCCTGGGTTGGAGGACCAGGTTCAGGGTGTCCCCCCTGACCTGGGGGAAGGGGCAACTGCTAACAGTGCCACTACCAGTTTGTCTTCTGGAGGTGCCGCTCCAGGTGGGAGGGTACAGTGCCCCAGGGAGGAGGACCGGGTGTGGGAGAGGCCACCCCAGTCCTGTGTCCAGCCTCAGGGTACAGACCCTAGGCTGGTGTACCAGTTGCAGGATAGCACCCCTGAACTGGTGGGCGATTTGTGCAAGGCACTTGCCACAGGTGCCCTGACAATTCTGGAAGGGGGTACTGCTCCAGGTGGGAGGGTACAGAGCCCCTGGGAGGAAGACCGGGGGTGGGAGAGCCTACCCCAGTCTCCTGTCCAGCCGCCGGGTACAGACCCTAGGCTGGTGGGTCAGTGCCAGGATTTCATCCCTGGCCTGACAAGAGGGAGAGTGGACAAAGGGTGCCAGGCACCTGGGGCTACCGCCCCCCACTCTCTGACGCCATAGAGGTTAGAGAGCCCTGAGAGGCATAAGGCCTGGGTCTCCCCACTGACAACTGTCGGTAGCCACTGTGGCTTACTGTCCTGGTGGACAGAGTTGCCCCTGGGAGGGGGACAGGAGTCACACCCCGGGGGTGGACTGGGCCACACCACTGTGTTGGCCATGTGGGCACTGTCGGCCTGTTGGGACACATCTGTGAGCAAAGTAAGTTTAGGCGCTGCACAGATGGGGTTCACAGGTGAAGAGAAGGGTACCCCATGGGTCAGCTTAGTGGGCCCTGAGAGTATGGATAGAGGGATCCAACTGGGTTTGGAAAGGTGTAGAACCAGAACGTGCCCCCGCTGTTGTGGGCCAGGTCTATGTTCTATCGCCCCAAGCAGGGAAGTCCATCAAGGGATTGATTAGTCTACCCTGGCTTTAGGCTGGGAGGGGGTTGTGTTAGACTTGGCTTTTTCAGCGGGTTTACCCCCAGACTTTTTGCTTTTTGGCCTCCTGTTTTTGACCCTGTGTGTGTTGGTTTTAGGACTTCTGGGCACTTTACCACTGCTAATCAGTGCTAAAGTGCATATGCTCTCTGTGTAAATTGTGTTATGGATTGGTGTTTCCATGATTGGCCTATTTGATTTATGTGTCAGTCCCTTGTAAAGCGCACTGAGAGTGCCAGGGCCTATAGATCAAATGCTGTTGGTGGGCTGCAGCACTGGATTGTGCCACCCACGCAAACAGCCCGTAAAGTGTAACTCTGGCCTGCCATTGCAGAGCCTGTGTGCAGCCTGGGGCTGCCATGTCGACTTGGCAAGTGCACACACTTGCAAGTCCCTAAACCTTCCCTTTTCTACATGTTAGTCACCCCTAAGGTAGGCCCAAGGTACCCCTGTGGGCAGGGTGCATTGTATGTGAAAGGTAGGACATGCCCTGGTGTGTGTGGCATGTCCTGATAGTGAATTACAGCCTATTTCGTTTTTCACTATTGCAAGGCTACCTGTTCCCCATAGGCCAGAATGGGCAGTTTTGATTATTACAGCTTATAATCCTAACTGACCCAGGGAACAAGGTAGAAATTAGAGTTTAGTATGCCTGGACTCAGAATGATAAAATGCATCTTTTAGTGAAGTTGGTTTTAACATTCTGTGTTTGAAAATACCACTTTTAGAAAGTGGGTATTTTCTTGTCTAACCATCCAAGCCTGCCTCTGCTAGGTTGTGTATTCCTTGTCTGGAGTGTGAGTGACAGGGGCTGGGGGATGCCAGGAGACAGGGTGAGTCAGCACAGGGCTGAATAGCAAGATCTACATGTAGATGGGTGGGAGGGGATGCACCTGAGACCTGAATAGGGCTGGGCCTTCCCTCCACAATGCTGGCTCCACCTCCTGTGGTGCGTCTGATGTCCCTGGCCTGCACTGTGAAAGGAAAGAAGGAGTCTTGTCAACAAAGTGCTCCAGGACTGACCAGAACTGGTTTGGACTAGGCAAAGGCCTCTCTGCCTTCAGAGAACAAAGGGAAGCTGAGGATAAAAAGGGGGACCCAAACCCCAGAATTTTAGATTACTTCTGAACTAAGGAACCTGCCAGGAAGAAGGACCGGGAAAGCTGGAGGAGGAGTACTGCCCCTATGCTGCGTGTTGTGGGGTTGGCCTGCAGTGGTTGCTTCTGTCTTGGGTAGGGAAAGGACTGGACTGTGCTTTCATCATCCTGCTGTTAGAGTTTTCTCCAAGGGCTTGAAGTAGAGCTTGCCTCCTGTTGGAAGTCTCAGGGATAGAAAAGACTTCAAGGGAACTCTTTTGGATCAAGAAGACTGCCAAGAAGAAGAGCTGGAGAAGCTGTGAGGAGGAACTACCACTTTGCTGTGTGCTTTGCTGTGTTGGCCTGCAGTGGCTGCTTCTGTCTTGGGCAGTGAAAGGACTGGAACTGAACTTTCTGCAATCTACTTTGTGAGTGTCTCCAAGGGCTTGAGGTAGAGCTTGCCCCCTGTTCAAGAAGTCTCAGGAACAGCAAAGACTTCAAGTTCTTCTGCCCTCAGCACTGGGGACTGTGTGTTTTGTGCTGCAACAGAAGTAAAGCAACTCGACGACGTCGACGACGCCGCTGCCGACTCCGTGTCCTGACGGCACCACAGAGGGCACCGCCGCAATGCCGCACCGCAAACCTGGTCTCACCAACGATGCCTGCTGATGCCGCCACCGAGCCGCTGCTCGCACCGCGACCTGTGGGCACCGCACTCCGCACCGCCTCGCTTCACGACGACGCCGTGGCCTTCCCGACGACGCCGCTCCACGCCGGACTCGATGCCGCTGCTTGCACCGTGGTTCGGGGGCACCGCTCGTAAGTTACATGACGCACCGCCCTCATCCCGCACCGCAGCCTTGGCCCACCGACGCCGGTGCCATTGACTCCAGTTCGTCAGCCGACGACAGCGCTGCAGCTACGATGACGCCGCTGCTGCACCGTGACCTGCCAGCACCGTGACGAGCACCGCCTTCATCTCACACCACGACCCTGGTCTCACCGATGACGCCATCCGATGCCGCCACCGAGCCGCTGCTCGCACCGCGACCTGAGAGCACCGCACGCCGCACCGCTGCACTTCGCACCGCAGCACCCGACGCCGACCGACGCCAGCGCTCCTGACTTCAACAGAGGAGATCGATCTGCAACGCGTGTGACTTCGAGGGCCCGACGACGCCGCACCGACCTCCGGAACTGACGCCTGCGGACGCCGTGTTTTCGGAAGATCACCGCAAGGTCATCGACGCCCTGCATTTCTGAAAGGTACTGTTTGCGGGTCTTCCCGACACCGTAGCTGACCCGCGACGCCGCGGTCAGCCAGAACTGTTTGGATTTGTTTGTTCACGACGTCGAGATAGCCCTGGACGGAGCTATCGACATCAAGGAACTGTTTTTAAAGACATTTTGAGAAGTAACTATTTCTGAAGTACTGTACAGTGGATTTTTATCGTATTTGGTCTTGTTTAAAGTATATAAAAATATTGGATATTTTTCTAAACTGGTGTGGTGTCCGTTTGTAGTGCTTACATTGTATTACTGTTGGTTTGGTGCAAATGCTTTACACACTGCCTCTAAGATTAGCCTGACTGCTCGTGCCAAGCTACCAAGGGGGTGAGCATGGGTTATTTTAGGAGTGTAACTCCCTTATCCTGACTAGGAAGAAGGGTCCCTACTTGGACAAAGGTGCAAGCCCTTGCCAACTAGAGACCCCCATTTCTAACACTCACGCACCCACTCACAGACCCACTCAGAGACTCAAACACTCAGTCACAGACCCAGTCAGAGACTCATGCATTCCCTCACAGACCCACTGGGAGACTCATGCCCTCACTCACAGACTGTTAGACCCAGCGAGTTCTTGCTGGCTGTGGCGCATCAAAGCCAGACAGAATCCACCATCCTAGATAGGACACTTGTTCAATAACCTGTGCTCACCCTTGGTTAGCGTGGCACAGAGCAGTCAGGCTTATCCTCAGGGTCAAAGTTTATGTATTGCCACAACACCACCCTCGCATCACACTGACTACACTACAAAAAGACTCCACAATGTATGTATTAAACACTGGTCTTTGTATTACACACACATTGAATTCAAAATGACAAACACATTGGATCTATGCACTGCGGTTATATGCAATTGTCAACCTCTCTCATGAACATATATGCACTAGTCATAGGTATTCACTTGCCCCAATATCCTCTCAGCCTCGAAAGCAACATAAACCAATATGCGTACTTCCCCGATGAGGTGTTCATGATCCAAGCAATTCCTCCCACATCAAAAGAGACAGAAACATATATGCAGGTTGATTAGAGGGATTCCACTTTACCGCTAACACATTAGCATAAAACACAACATTCCCAGTATCGCATACCCAGCATAGTTGTAATGGTTAGGAAATTGCAGGTTTTGACTAGGCCTCTTGACCAAGCCCCTCAGCCACTCAAACTACACCAGCCAACCATACATCTTGCACCCACTGGTGACACTTTGATTAGATTGTCAAGACCACCTAAAGCAGAAGGTAGCAGTTACTTGGTTTCTTCCCTCCAGATTAGGCCTTCAGGCACCCAGTGGCACCTTCAGGAGTGAAAGGGTCACTATCCCCCTCGTAGGCAAAAGACTATGACACCGGAAGCTGGTGTGCTTCCAAATTGGAGAGATGTTTCCCCTCAGGCAGAGGTGTCAGCTGCAGTTGCTCCAGTTGCGCCAGGTAGTCAGCCGTGGGTGGACACAAGGAGCAATGAGACCCTCAGGTCCAGTCACAATATTCTCAACAACAGAGTACCTTGTGTGTGGGTCTGGTGAGAGGTAGCCTGTGACCTCAGAAGGAGGCTGCGATGTCAGGCTCTGTCATCCTCCCGATCTGAAGGTCAGAGACAGTCTAGGCATCCAGCTCTGGTCCCTCAGACGCGGCGAACTTCCCCCAACACCCCTCAGATACCACACGCTAAGGAGTGCGAGCTAGCACAGGATTGCAGTTGCAAGCATGGGTCCCTCGGACTTGACAAACTTCGCCAGCAGTCCTCAAAATCCTCACATTCCAGCACCCCAGGTTGGCCACTGATCTTTGCAAGCTCACTCATTTGCACAGTGTGATTACGGCCTACATCAGGATGGTCCTTGTCCCAACTGACGACCACTTCCACCTGTTTCCTCCACACCCTGAGCGGTCCTTACGATCTCATGGAACGGGAATTTCATTCTGTACCTGGGATCTCGTAGACAGGAGGCCAGTCAACCAGCCCTTGGAGAATGCTTAGGGACCCGGGTCATGACAGTTGGAAATTTGCTGCAGGCTAGCAGAAAATACCAGGCAAAATCCACTTATCCTGGAGCACAACAAGCCCCAGGCCAGCACAAGTTTGTGGATAATCCAGTTGCAGCCCCTCCTGCCCCAGTGGTTCCTCTTGTTGATGTCCCAGCGTCGAACCAGCGTAGTATGGTTCCAATCCTAAAAGTGTCTCTAACTTCTGAGGGCAGAGCCCCAGTAGTTATACCCACAATGGTCTTTGAAGAAGAGATCAGTTCAAAAGATCACCTTTGAAATACACAGGCCCTCTCTAAATATTGTCCTGTCTGCCATCCTACCCCGGGAGATTTGATCAATATGTTTAGTGGGTCCAAGGCCCTGCCCCTTGGAATGAAGGTGCCAATTCCACCCCCTCATATCTGTCCCAGGAAGGCCCCTTTGAGTCAGAGGTCTGCAGTTTCCCTTGAGCCCCTAGTTTATGGCCTTCTATCAGAAATAAATAGATGTTACTGTCCCCCCGGCACCCAGACCTATATTGGAGACAGGCTGACAGGCATACAAATGCTCACTTTCCCAAAGTGGCATTTCCACATTAATATTGTTGAATCCAATCGCACGGCCAGAGAGGATTCGCCATTATTAACTCATTGCTATCAAACACTAATCTGCTACTCTTCTGCACATAGGAAATACTGCTCAACAGCCTTTCCACTGGTCCCCCATGTTAATCAATGTGAGGAGCCGGCCCCACCGTACCGAACACACCATCCAGTGCCATTCACTAGCAATGCATGTAGTGCACCTGTGCCCATGTCCTGACTCTTTCCACCACACCCTGCCCCCAGGGAGTACTCTGATGTAGCGAGAGACATGCAGAACCTTGGCAAGTAGCTTTTTAAATGTAAAGCCGAGTAACAGTACCCTAAACACACAGGCCCCGGCAGGGCAAAACTGTGGCATGTTTGAAAAGCTACTTCTGTTGGTGGCACAACCAGTGCTGCAGACCCACGGAGGAGCATTTGAGCTACATGCCCTAGGTACATGTCTTTCCCCTAGACAAGAGACTTACAGCTATCTCAAATCAGCCAATCAGGTATACTCCAATCACAAGTAAGTATATAACTAGTACAGTGCTTTGGCACTGAAAAGCAGTGTCAAAGCGCTCAAAGTCCTACGCCAGCAAAACAAGGTCCAAACAGGAGGTCAGAAGCCAAAAAGGTCAGGTGAGACCACACCAAAAGATGCCAGGTCCAACACAGACCCACTCAGAGACTCATGTACTCACTCACAGACCCACTCAGACACTCATGCACTCACTCACCGATTCACTTAGACACTCATGTTAGGAAATAGAATTACAAAAAAAACCATTAGAAATTCACTGAAAAAACCAAAGGTTACAGTGACTTTATACATAGGCTCAGATTTCAGTAATACAAAACCACTGACCAGGTCATGAGTGATGTAATATGTGAGATCATAAGCAGTGTATTGAGGGGCCGAAAGTTATAGTTGGCTCAGCTAACTATAACTGCTGAATTTCACTGGTTTGTAGAGTGAAATCTGAGTCCTGTAACCTTTGGTTTATCTATATATATATATATATATATATATATATATATATATATATATATATATATATATATATATATATATATATATATATATATATGTATATATATATATATATATATATATATATGTGTGTATATATATATATATATATATCCAATTACCACTCAAAGGTGCATTCCGGCACCGAAAGGAGAGACGGACAACTGCTTCTATGCTGATACTGCCGGCCGCAGTAGCATATTTATTGTTCCAAACAAGTGCAAAACTCGAACATGACGCGTTTCGGCCAACAGAGTGGCCTTGATCACATAAATGCGTCGCAAGACAGTGACGTATATATACAGTGATTGATTGACCATGTGACTTGGTGTTTACTACCTGCATAGACATAGAGAGAATACTCTACATAATAAACAGAGCCTACATGCGTTAGATAGCACCTAGATTAACAAATCATACTGATTTGCAATAAATAAATAAATACAAAATGTAAATACACACCTCAATAGAAATATAGACATCTTATTTACAGGTGAAATATACACATAAAAACGAAAGATATAATGATGATTAATATGAAATTTCGTTCTGTTTAGATCAAAGTCCAAATAAAATACTGTTACTATTTTAGACCCTTACAAAAATATCCGGTCCTAATTGGCAATGTGGAGATATTTGAGTAATTAAATCATACTCGTCGTATATCGTAGGATAGTAACTTAACTTATATGTTCATGAATACACAAATGCATCAAGATCCTACGAAACAATTAGCACAATGGACCAAAATGAAGTTAGAATTACGGGTTCATGATTTAAAGGACTTGCCATCGTAATATGTAAAATTCATTTCATTATACACATACTGATAAACAAAAACCCATATCTAATTTTAATCAATGAATCTAAATTGTTAAATAGATATTAGTTAATCTAAGGTGCAATAAAAAACATATTATCCTCATTCATATCCTCTTAAAATACTACCCACAAAATTCAATAGACTGTACACATGTGCAAAAAATCGCTAGAAAAGTGCAAAAAGTGCAATGAATAAACTTAAAAAAGAACCTATAGAGAGAAGGATGCAAACAGATTCATTCTAAGGTCAAAAAATATATATACAACTGACTGTATGCAAAGGACTATATATAAACAGATTGGCGAACAAAGGAAGAGACTGCTCAAGTGGAGACCACACTATATAGAATATAGAATATAACCTTCTAAATTCTGCACAGTACTGAGATGCACTGGACCCAGAGAATCATCCCCACTAGAATCAAAATCTACATCAAACTCGATCCTAATTTATAAATGGGGAGATGGGAGACTACTGTGTGGAGGCTGGATGTATATTTAAAGATAATAATGTAAATCTTCACAAATGTTCAATCCCCTCGGGGCCTTAGTGTCCAGCTCTACTATGTATTTGGTCTCTAATTGTCTCAGTAGTTTCTCACGGTTGCCCCCTCGTTTGTTCACAGAAACACTGTCTATGACATAATATTGGAGCACATTTAAGTTATTACCGTGTTCCAACTTTATATGACGGGCGACTGGATATGAGGGGTCAGAATTGACTGTCGCACGTAGATGCTGCAGGATTCGCACATAAACCTGCAGCTTCGTACTCCCTACATAGCGAAGTCCACAGATGCACTGTAGAATATATACAGCGTAATCTGTGCGACAAGTGTAATGTCCCTTGAGATTAACAGGAACATCTGAAAAGATGGTGGAATAAGTTTTCGTGTTCACCCCAAATTTGCATGCACGACATGTGCTGCATTTGAAGAAACCTTTCTTGGGGGAAAGCCACCTACTTTTCGTCTCCATATAAATAAAACAGTATGTATATATATATATATATTTCAAAAAACAGTTGCTCAGCAAACGAGGGCGCACTCGGGAAACAGAAATCAACCAGCAGGCACCAACAAACACTCCCACCATCCGGATCAGCCTGACGCGTTTCGGAAAACATTCCTTAATCATAGGCCATCACTGAATTGATTTGCGCTGCTACAGCCTTTTATTTAAATATTTGCCCTCCATTGGGGTTAAAATGCAGGCCACAGCACTACAAATCCCAGTGGGCACTGGGGACTCAATCGAGTAGCCCATTGGAGGGCAAATATTTAAATAAAAGGCTTTTTCCAGTCGAAGTCGAAGGGGCAGTAAACTGTGCACACAGGCCTAGCAATGGCAGGCCTGAGCCAGGTTTGAAAGGCTACTTGTGTGGGTAGCACAATTAGTGCTGCAGGCCCACTAGTAGCATTTAATGTATAGGCCCTGGGTATATGGTATACCTCTGTACAAGGGACTTACAAAGAAACTAAACATGGCAGTTGTTTATACACCAATGTTACCATGTTTAGGGGAGAAGCACATGCACTTTAGCACTGGTCAGCAGCGGTAAAGTGCTCAGAGTCCAGAAAGATACAGAAAAAAGATGAGGTCAGCAGGCAAAACTTTGAGGGAAGATCATCCTAAGGATGACAGATCTAACACATGTCCCCCCTCAGTGGAAAGTGAGGAGATCTACTAAACCTCTAGGGAGTTCTCATCACTAATTCGAAAGAACCTGGATAGACCATCAGCACTGGTCTGTGTTCCACCCTGAAGTCTATACCCTTATTGGAAAATGGACCACCTCAATAATTTTAGATTCTCACCTCTCATTTGCATGAGCCACCTGAGGGGCCTGTGGTCAGTCTGAATCAGAAAGTGAGTGCCAAACAGGTATGGCCTCAACTTCTTCAGTGCCCAAACCACAGCAAAAGCTTCTCTCTCTATAGCACTCCACTTCTGTTCCCTGGGGAGTAACCTTTTGGAAATGAAGGCTACAGGTTGGTCCAGGCCCTCTTTATGTAGCTGTGATTAAACAGCCACTATGCCATGTTCTGAGGCATCTATTTGTACAATAAACTCCTGTGATACGTTAGTGCCCCGTCCCTGAGTACAGAGGCTGTGCCCATGGCCTGCTTCAGGGAGTCAAATGCTGTTTGGCATGCCTCTGTCCAAATCACATTTCTGGGCTGCTTATAAGAAGTCAACTCTGTCAAGGGGGCAACCATGGTGCCATATTCCTTAACAAATCTCCTGTAGAACCCATTGAGGCCCAAGAGTGCTCTGACCTTACTCGGGGTTTTGGTAGGCCCCCAGGGCTTGATAACCTCTATCTTGGCCTGGAAGGGCTGCACCTTCGCCCTGACCACCTGGTGTCCAATGTGCACCACAGACCACTGCCCTATCTGGCACTTACTTGCCTTGATAGTTAGGCCTGCCTGTTGCAGAGCATGAAGCACTTCCTAGAGGTAAAAGAGGTGGTCCTTCCAGCTGCTGCTGTAGACAACTGTGTCACCCAGATATACAGCTGAGACGGCCGCCATACCAGCAAGGACCTAGTTCATCAAACTCTGGAAGATGCCAGGGGCATTTCTGAGTCCAAAGGGCATCACAGAAAAATGGAAGGGGCCCTCTTGAGTGGAAAAGGCTGACCTCTCCTTCGCCCTTCTGTTAGGGCGACCTGCCAGTACCCTGAAGTAAGATCAAAGGTACTTAAGTACTGGGCAGCCCCTAACAGGGCAATCAGCTCATCAGCCCGGGGATTAGCCCTCTATAATCCCTAAAGAACATCAGCTCAGATGTGGTGGCCGGTGGGGCAACTATTGGTACCAGAACCACAGGACTGGGCGAGGGGCTACTGGAGGGTTCTATCCCCCCCAATTCGAGCATTTTAGAAACTTCACTCTTAATGCTGGCCCTCACCCTATCCGACAACCTGAAAGATTTATTCTTAACAGGGATGTTGTCTCCTGTGTCTACTTCGTGGTATACATGTGGGTAGTGCAGAGAAGAGTACTGTCCCAACACTTGGTGGCAGCCTCTCTGCTGTTCAGGAGTTAGACTAGAGTGAAGGATAACTTTATCTACAGACCCATCTTTCTCCTTGGAGTCTAAGAGGTCAGGGAGAGGTTCACTCTCCTCCTCCTCTTTTCCATCTGTCACCAAAAGCATGGTGAGCTCAGACCTCTCAAAGTGGGGTTTGAGGTGTTTGATATTGAGCACCCTATGGCCTTACCCTTCCTCTCAATCACCTAAGAGGACAGTGGTACAATTTTGGTCATACTGCTCTTTGATCACAGCCTGATTGGCTTCTATGTTGTCTGAAGCATCCTTCCACAAATTAGCCATTTGGCTTTTGATGGCCAGCATGTAGCTCACTATATCCTGGAGAATCTTTTTGGGAGCTTTCTCCCATCCTTCGTTGTCCAAACTCAGAGGTCCTCTGACAGGCTCCCCATACAGAAACTCAAAGGGGCTGAAGCCCATCAGAAGCTCAAAGGGGCTGAAGCCCCCTGCCTTCTGTGGTACCCCAGGTAAGCAAACAACATGCATGGCAAGAGGAAATCCCACGTATTCCTCAGGGCCTTAGGTAGGCCTCTAATCATGCTCTTCTAGGTCTTGTTGAATATCTCAACAAGCCCATTTGTTTGTGGATGGTAAGGAGTAGAGAACTTGTAGGTTACCCCACAATCCTTCCACAGTGAGTGCATGTATGCGGACATGACGTTTCTGCCCCTGTCAGACACAACTTCCTTGGGGAAACCCTCTGGGGTAAAAATCTCCATCAGGGCCTTTGTCACTGCTGGTGTGGTCATGGTCCTCAGAGGGATTGCCTCTGGGTGCCTAGTGGCATGTTCTACCAGAACCAGGATAAACCTGTTGCCTGATGCAGTCTGAGGATTTCATAGGCCCAACAATGTTCATGCCCACTCGTGCACAGGGTGTGCCAATGACAGGCAAGGGATTAAGGGGGGCTTTCAGACTCTGTCTGCCCTGCCTCCCCACTGGCCTGGCAGGTTCTACAAGTCCTACAGAATGCATCTGCGTACTTCTTTACCCGTCCGCCTCGCCCCCTTCCGATCCAAGGCCACCAAGATCATCTGCGGCGTACCCCAAGGCTCCTCCCTCAGCCCAACGCTGTTCAACATCTGCATGGCACCCCTCGCCCACGTCGCCCGACAGCACAACCTCAACATCATCTCCTACGCCGACGACACCCAGCTGATCCTCTCCCTCACCAAAGACCCTCACACCGCCAAAGCCCACCTCCACGAAGGAATGAAGGCCGTCGCCGAATGGATGAGGACCAGCCGCCTGAAGCTGAACTCGGACAAGACGGAGGTCCTCATCCTTGGTTCCAACCCTTCAGCCTGGGACGACTCCTGGTGGCCAACATCACTGGGAACAGCCCCGCCACCCACCGACCACGTACGCAACCTAGGGGTCATCCTCGACCCCACCCTCTCCATGACTAAGCAGGTCAACGCCGTTTCCTCATCCTGCTTCAACATCCTCCGAATGCTCCGCAGGATCTTCAAGTGGATCCCCACCAAAACAAGAAAAACAGTCACCCAAGCCCTCGTCACCAGCAGGCTGGACTACGGAAACGCCCTCTACGCAGGAACGACGGCTAAGCTCCTGAGACGGCTGCAACGCATCCAGAACGCCTCTGCACGTCTTATCCTCGACATCCCCCGACGCAGCCACATCACACCCCACCTGAGAGACCTGCACTGGCTCCCTGTCAACAAGAGGATAACCTTCAAGCTCCTCACCTACGCACACAAAGCACTCCACAACTCCGGACCAGCCTACCTCAACAGATGACTCAGCTTCTACACCCCCACCCGCCAGCTCCGCTCGACCAGCCTCGCCCTCGCCACAGTCCCCCGCATCCGGAAAACGACCGCCGGCGGCAGATCCTTCTCCCACCTCGCCGCCAAGACCTGGAACACCCTCCCCACCAACCTCCGACAGACCCAAGACCTACTGGCCTTCAGAAGACTCCTCAAGACCTGGCTCTTCAATCAGTAGCAGCACCACCCCCCTCTTCCCCCAGCGCCTTGAGACCCTCGCGGGTATGTAGTGCGCTTTATAAGTGACATGATTGATTGATTGATTGAGGCCAATAAATTTGAGGGACACGCCTTGCAAAGGTCTTGTCTTGGCCCAGGTGTCCTGCCAGAGGAATTTCCTGAGCAATCTCCAGTAGGAAGACCCTGTAGCATTGGGGGACCACCAGGACCATTGCTTTCTCATGCACAGGAGCCTTAGGCTCATTGTAAAGGAGGTTGTCTTCCCAGTAAATGTGATAACTCCCAGATGCATCACCTGCTGCTTGGGCTTCAGCCTGTTGCCTTATGCCCGCAAGGGTTGGACACTCCCTATGTGCCCCACAGAACGTCTCCTTGGAGGGTCCTCCTACAACATGCCACCCAGTAAGTGTAGGCAGCACCAAGAGAAGCAAGGCACATCTCAGTAGACTTTGGGGGCAGCCATAGCAGGTGCCCCCTCCATCTCACTGGGAGTGCTTTCAGGGGCTGGTTTCCCACTCCCTCTGCCTCTCCCCTTTTTAGCAGCTGGCTGGGCCACTGATCCAGGCACCAGCTCTTTCTGACTCCCATCCTGGGCAGCCATGGAACTTGTTGTAGCACAGATTCAGTCAGGTAACCCCAGCATCTCCACATGAGCCTTGAGCTCTTCCTCCTTCCAGGTAGTGTGCTCAAGGTCATTACCAAGCAAACATTCTGCAGGCATGGCAGGGATCAGAGCAACCTTCAGCAGTCCTGAACCCACCTCAACTCAAATGGAAAAAGCGCCACTGGTAGGTGACCCTTTCTGCTGTCAGCAACCACAACTTGGTGGAATGCATAGGAAATCACCTGATCTGAGGACACCAACTGACTTCTTACCATAGTCATGCTGTCACCTGATCCCTCAGAGCCTCAATACCTTGCCATTGATTCTGAACCATTGCCTATACTTGGTAGTATTTGAGGACATATGGATCTTAGGGGCCATCTCACTATCACCCAAGAACACTAGGGTAACTCCGCTAAACTCCCCACATTTAACCAGGACAGACTCCTCCCCCAGCACTACACTAGCCACCCCTGGAAGCTATTCTCCAGTGAGAGGTGGTGCTCTTTTTTATATTTTTGTAGTCCTCATTCACCTCAGAAACAATGTCCATTCCTTCCGCCCTTATATCAAGAAAGAAAGAAAAAAACAGCCACTTGCGGGCATACCACAATGAACATTATCCTTCCTGCGGCTATCTCTCTCTCATGGTGTTAACTTACACCGGCAACTGCTTTAGTAATCGAGATGCGGAGGGGCCCTGCAGCAGTATAGAGAACTTTGCCAGTGTAATCATTGGACAGATTTATAGCTTATATATCATTATCATCATTACCCCCCATATTTTGCAGCAGCCTTTCCGGACTCTCCTTCCATACTAGTAAGGGCTTCCAAAAGGCTTTCCTTTTGGACTTTTTCCCTAGCAGGTCCATCCTAGACATATATATGAGGGTGGTGTGCCACACACCCATTTACGACAAATTTCTCTTCTGGCAAGTAGGATTACATAAAACAGCAGGTCTCTAAGAGCACCCGTAAAGCCATCCACCACACCAAAGATAACCAATGATAGGCTGAGGTGGTGCTCTTTTTGAACATTTGGAATCCCCTTTGTACTGTCCATACTCAAAGTGCTCATAGCTCTTGGGAGTCTTGGGCTGCTGACTTTTGTCAGGGTAATTTGTTTTCCGGTGGCCAGGGAATGAGAATCAGACCCTTTCCCCTGTGAGTTGTTTTGGGGGCCTTTAGAGAACTCTGTCTTTTTGTCTCCCCCTTCCTTCATTTGGTGGGAAACCTGATCACCCTTTTGGGAGTCCCCCCAAATACCTTCTTGGATACTCTGGTGCTGACACAGATGTCCACTTCCTCAGCAAACTTCCTGGGGTCAGTTAACTTGCTATCAACCAGGTGTTGGTGCAGCTCTGGAAAACAAATATCAAGCATGTGTCCTTTGAAATTAAGTTGCACTGCTCTGAATAATCATCAACCTTGCTACCACCCACCCAACCATTCAGTGCCTTGCTGGCTTTGAGATTGACTTTGGGATTCGAAAAATATAAAATATTTTTATGAGTTAAACAATACCAAAAGTACTAAAATCTAATAAGTGGAACCATAGTTATGAATTTTTAAAGAACAAATCAAAAATAAGTGCTTAGAAGCAATTAGCGCTTAGGGGTTACTTGAGGTTGTGCTGGAATGGTAAATCCAAAGTTCAGGCTGACCGCGATGGAGGGCAGGTTGGCTACAGGAATCAGGATGAAGGCATCGTCAATGAACCCCTTTACGATGCAGGCACAGCAGCTTTTATTTCTTTTAATCTACAGGTCCGTTGCATCTCACATACCCTGATGAATTTGCCAAAAGTGAAGTGGCAATGAAACATGTCGGCCATTCAGCTTAAAATAGTCTAAACATGGTACAGTGTTTTTATTATGAGCACGGGCACCACAAATTAAAGACAAGTGCAATGTTCTTTTCAGTAACTAATTTGAAAAATGTTTATGAGGAAGAATCTTCTCTCGAGACGGGGATCTATTGGGAACATATCTGTTTAGATGTGCACTAAACAAATCTTTAGGGTACACACACACATTCCTTTTTTCACTTATGGGCTTTGGTTTTCGTTCCTTTTAAGGAACGTGCCAATGATGAGAGAGTGAGCAAATTGGCAAGAACCTGCCAATCGCTCCTTGCTAGTTGCTTACGTGAGGCACTTCCTAATCACATATTTTTTTCACTTACTTTTCAGTACATGTGAGAAGCACCTTTTGAGCATTGGACCTGTATTTGTTTTTACATACACATATGGGAGGGTTAATAAGTAGATATTAGACCCTTCCTAGCTAGAATAGAAGAAGTGGGACACATGAAGTATTGACATGATGTGAAGTGCGCAATAAGGCTTTTTTGTATGAAGTGGTTTTAAACGCCAAGTCAAAGAGGCAGCAAACTACACACACAGGCCTTGAAATGGCAGGCCTGAGACAGGTTTGAAAGGCTATTTGTGTGAGTGGCACAATCAGTGCTGCAGGCCCACTAGTAGCATTTAATTTACAGGCCCTGGTTATATGGTATACTACTGTACAAGGGACGTACAACTAAACTAAATATGCCACTTGTGTATACAGCAATGTTACCATGTGTAGGGGAAAAGCACATGCACTTTAGCACTGGTCAGCAGTGGTAAAGTGCACAGAGTCCTAAGGCCAATAAAAAGATACAGAAAAAAGAGGTGGTAAACAGGCAAAGGTTTGGGGGAAGACCACCCTAACGATAACAGGTCTAACAATCAGTGACACCCAACCATTCCATAGCTAAACCTTCCTCTTAGCCCAATCCCTATGGCAAACCTCCCTGTGGACTAATTTTCCCCTCTATCAATTCTTGAGACTAGTCTGTGTTGGAGGTCTGGGTCTAATGTGGGACTAAGGGCCTGATTTAGAGTTTGGCGGATGGGATACTTTGTGACAAATAAAATATGTATCCCGTCCACTGCACTACAGTTAATCATTTATATTCTTCTATGCACTGCCTACTGCCTATTTGACGGATGGTATATCCATTATCTGACAAGTGTGTCCCATTTGGCAGACTCTATCAGCCTAAGCTTTTAACCTAAGTTTGGCCTTTGGGTAGTAGAATTGAATAGGGAGTTGGAAAAGAGGAGGGCCATTGGATTTGTAAGTTAATAACATAATATACCACATCTGCTCTGCCACAAAAACGTGCTGGAGAATAAGCAGACCCGCCAGCATGGCTCTGTTAATGCTGCATAGTCAACTATCAATTATGCAGCATATGAGATATATAGATATCTATATACACTTTGCTAATTAATGGCAGATAATTCATTCTTAACACACAAAGTTGTCTGTTCAATTTCACTATGAAATACTTTAAACAAAAATCACATTTTGAATTGATTATGTTGGTGTTCTGGAATATTTATACTTTGCAGTCAGTGCTATGATTAATTACCTAGTTATGATGTGATGCTTGGGAGGGAAAAACTTGGTCCAGGCTGTGTGACTAATCAATATCAACAATCATCACTTCCAAATTGAATTCCAATGGCCCTAGGAGAACAGCAATGTTCCGCTACTGTACTGTGCCACTATAGACAGTATAAACAAGTGTTTGAACTGAGCATCACAGTTTGTGTTTTGTATTTTGTTCTTCTTACTTTCTTGATACTACTCCTGCTGCCGGAGCTGGCAAAGGACAACAAATGGTGCTGGCCCCATCATGACATGAGATAGCTGCCTGGCTGTGGCAGTGGAAGTTGGAGGAAGTGGCTGTGGAGTATCGCTGGCTGATGGCCCTGGAGGAAGAAGAGGAGGAAGCACAGGCCTAACGTACATTGGGCCTTCAGCCAGGGCCACCTCCAACTCAGCCACATCACCACCGCCAACTGCAGCTGGGGTCCACTGCCACCCATACCACCGCCAGACTTCCCTCCTCTGACTCATTAACACCTCGCCTCCTCCACCGTGTCCTATGCAAGCTATCCCACGTGAAGCACAAGATGGCACTGCTACAGTAGGTGCAGCAGAACTTTGCCAAGGAGACAAATGGCATCAAAGCCCCTTTTTATTAATTGTTTTGTTTTCGTGGGAGGGCATGTTGTGGGTTGAGAGAGTGGGAAGGGCAGAACGTTGGGGAAAGGGTTTTGGACTTTGGACTTTTTTTTGGGTTGGGGAGGGTGGTGTACCTGTTGTGGGTGGAGAGGGTGGGTCATAGTAGAAATAAATGGGCTTAACTTTTTTTCTTTGTGATCATTATTAGTCTTTCCATTGCTAGTTGGCATAGTATAGCATTTATTTATTTATTATTTAAAGATTTATAAAGCGTGCAGCTACCCAACAGGGTTTCCCGGCGCTGAGTAGAATGAGCGAGGTTGCAGCAAGATTGGCAAAGGAAGTTAGACCTGACTATAAAGGAGGGTCTTTAGCTTTTTACAAAAGGTTAAAAGGGACTGACAGATCCTCAGTTCCAGAGGAAGAGAATTCCACAATTTAGGTCCAAGGTAGGAGAACGAGCGACCTCCCATACGGGTCCGCCGTACTCTAGGAACTGAAAAAAGAGAAAGGCTGGCCGATCTCAATTGGCGGGGGGTAGGTAAGGCTAGACAAGGCTTTGAATGTAAGAGGGTGCAAATCCATGCTGAACTTGAAACATATAACATAGGGCCTTGAACTCGATACGTTTGGTAACCCTGAGCCAGTGGAGTTGATGGAGCAGAGGAGAGACAGAGACGTGACGGGGCAGCCGAAAAAGCAGGTGAGCAGCCGCATTTTGAATGAGTTGAAGACGGCGAACAGAAGCCTTGTCCGCACCCAAATAAAGTACATTGCCATAGTCAAGTCTGGAGATCACCAAAGCCTGCAGTATGGTTCTTTGGGCGGCAGGTGGAATTAACCAGAGGATTTTTTTTAACCACTTAAGAACCGCAAAGCAAGCTGCGGTGACTCCAGACACTTGGGCTTCAAGAGAAAGCTTACCATCAATGATAAAACCCAAGTTTTTAACCTTCTTGACCAGAGCAGGTAAAGGTCCCAAGGAGACGGGCCAATGACTCGCTCCCCAAAGTTCGGGATTGTTCCCCAGGACAAGGATCTCAGTCTTAGAGCCGTTCAACTTTAAGGCATTGCTGGACATCCATAAGGAAATGTTACGTAGTCCGAGCTGGAGTAGTGAGGGGTTCTGATGTTGAGCAGATGAAAGAGAGAAAATGATCTGAGTATCATCTGCGTAAGAGAAGATGGTCAAACCAGATTTCTCCGCGATGTCAGCCAGGGGGCTAACTTAAAGGTTAAAAAGCAGAGAACTCAGAATCGAGCCCTGCGGTACTCCTGATGTTAAGGCTACTGAGTTTGATTTAGTTGGAAGTGAAAAGACCTGAAAGGAGCGATTCTCTAAAATAGAGGTCAGCCACTGCAAGGCCACACCTACAATGCCTGCGGCTTTAAGGTGATCCACCAGGATGGAATGAGCGACAGTGTCGAAGGCAGTGCTCAGATCCAACAGGATGAGCGCTGCCGTTCCACCCCTATCAAGCTGCTGCCTGAGATCCTCCGTCACCCCAAGCAGAACTGATTTGGTGCTATGACCAGGACGAAAACCCGACTGCGAAGGATGGAATAATTTGTGCAATGTCACATGTGCGGAGAGTTGAGAATTGATGTGTCTTTCCAATATTTTGGAAAATGTTGAAAGGAGAGATATGGGTCGGTAATTTCACCAACAGAGGAGGTCCAGGCCAGTCTTTTTTAATAGAGGGATCACAAGTGCGTGTTTCCAATTTCGAGGTACCTGCCCATAATTTAAAGAGGAATTGAGAAGAGTAGCATTGTTGAGTGTACTGTTGACACAAGAGGGAGACATGGAGCTGCCCTCTGAAATTGCCACATTGTTCATCAACTTTTCCCCCTAGAATTTCCCTACCGGAAGTCCTTTGCCATGTATGTATTCTTCAGTAGGTTACTTACTTCTTCCTGCAGTCTAGTAATTAATTATACCCTGCCACCAGTGTGGCACTGTCTAGGAACAGACGAGTGATTAATTTAATTCTGGTTCACTTGTTGAGGTTTTGCAGTACTCAGCCACCAATCAATTATACAGTATAGTAGATAGTGTGGTACATGTCCATGTCCTAGCATTTGCAGCTGTTTGCCCAGTATGGGGTCTGCAAACATACACACAAAGTTAATATTAATATCTCTCCTTCCAAAGGACAACTTCACTACTAAGTCATCAACTAGTTCTTCAAGTTCTTACCTGAATTGATTAAGCAATGGTACCACTCGCAATCTTCACAAACCCTATTGCATGGTTTCCCAAAAGGGCCTTCTTATTAATGGTGGTGGGATTAGTGTTCTTGTGCTACTGCTAACAGGGAAGACATCACAAAGAGAGGTTCCACTCCCAACCGTTCCAAATGAGGTGAACTCCAACTGTCAGAATATTCAGAAAGATTATTTATCACAGGCAAGAAGACTATAAGAAAACACAGAGTTAGTGGATTATCAAAGACTATGACCAGAAGACCATAACAAAAAACTCTTATTATGAAAACTAGCAGTAGTAACTTCTAAGCAATCTTGGGCCTAATTTATAGAAAAGAATAAAACTAAATTTACAAATTCCTCAAGTCAGGAATCAGGAGGAGAAAGTTTGGTTACTCCATGTTGCAAAGATTTTGTAAGTAACACAGGGAGGGCCCGATTCACAAAGGTAAACTAAAGTTACACTTTTGGTGTTAGTGTACTGACTCTTGCAGTGTAAGTTTATTACTAGTAACTTTTCCATCAGTAACTTTACAAGTCAGAACTCTGCGAATAATAAGTAATCCCTATCACTTTAAAAGAGGTTACTACTACTAGTTAGTTACTACTATGGTGGAACACTGGAGCAGACATTGTTCTGACTCTGCACTATGATAATGTTGTTATCCCTTTCATGCTTGGGTGGGTAAATGAGGCTGGTGTAGGCTATTGTTCATGTCAGAAGATTCCACAGTGAGTTGGTGTTGCTTTCACAACATCCCCCCATCAAGCGTGTGATCCATTTATGGTGTAAATTCATAAGTCACACCACAATATATCACACAGTCTGGGGGAAGAGGGTTAGGGGGCTGATGAATAGATGGAAACAGGGAGTTGGAGAAAGGTGTGACAAAGACTACACCAGAACAATACTCATCAGGTCGATGAGCAGTACATCATCATAATCAAATCTGTTTTGGAAGCCCAGATTTGGGTCCCATGCTGACTGTGCCACCGGATTCATGCTAGCCTGGCTGATGAGGGATTGTACGCCAAAACTGTTCCCAGAGTGCTTGTTTCTGGTCCAGGGAGAACCTGGCTTGGCAGTTCGGGCTGGACTGCTTCCACGAAGAGCAGGCTCAAGACTGATTTGCATATGGCTGGGTCCAAACTGGGGCACCATAGTGAGCAAAAAACCAATGGATTTAACCCAGATCTGTGACTGGGGGTAAATGTTTGATATGCTCAGCATTCCGTCCGTCATCTTTTTGCATAGCTATAGTCGCCTGCAGTGGGAAGGGTATACCCAGACATGGGTAACGAGCTCACTGTGCCTCTGGATTTAAGCTAGCCTGGCTGATGAGGGGTGATAGCATTCCATCCATTATCTTTTTGTGTTGCTATTGTCACCCTAAGTGGGAAGTGTATGCCCAGATGTGGGACCATTGCTTACTGTGTACTGGATTCCAGCTAGCATGGCTGATGAGGGGTGATACCACAAAACTAGTCCCAGGTTGCTTGTTTCCGGCCCAGGGATGCCCTAGTTTGGCAATTTGGTCTGGACTGTTCCCATGGGGAGCAGGGTCAAGACTGATTTGCAAATGGCTGGGTCCAAACAGGAATGACATGGCAAGGAACAAAATGATGGATTTAACCCAGATCTGTGAAGCGGGTGAGTGTTTGATTTGTTCAGCATTGAGCCCATCTATAGCCACCCTAAGTTGAAGGGTATGCCCAGACGTGGGCCCCGTGCTCACTGTGCCAGTGGATTCAAGCTAGCCTGGCTGATTAGAGGTGTTACCCTGAAACCCAGCCCTGGATGCTTGTTTCCGGTCCAGGGAGGAACTGGCTTGGCAGATCATGCTGGACTGTTCCCATGGGGTTCAGGGTCAAGACTGATTTGAATATGACTGCATGCAAACTGGGGTGGCATGGTTAGCAAAAAAATTATGGATTTAAACCAAATCTGTGACTGGCATGAATGTTTGATATGCACGGCATTCCATTCGTCATCTTTTTGCGTAGCTATAGTTGCCCGCAGTGGGAAGGGTCTACCCAGACATGGGTACCAAGCTCACTGTGACTCTGGATTTAAGCTAGCCTGGCTGATGAGGAGTGATACCCTGAAACCATCCCCAGGGTGCTTGTTTCCAATCCAGGGAGTACCTGGCTTGGCAGTTCGGTCTGAACTGTTCCCATAGGGAGCAGGATCAAGACTGATTTGCATATGGCTGGGTCCAAACAGGAATGGTGTGGCAAGGAAAAACAATGGATTCAACCCAGATCTGTGACGCGAGGTGAGTGTTTGATTTGTTCAGCATTCCGTTCATCATCTTTTTGTGTTGCTGTAGTCACCCTAAGTGGAAGGGTATGCCCAGACGGGGGTCCTGTGCTCACTGTGCAACTGGATTCAAGCTAGCCTGGCTGATTAGGGGTGTTACCCTGAAGTCGGGCCCAGGATGCTTGTTTCCAGTCCAGGGAGGAACTGGCTTGGCAGATCATGCTGGACTATTCCCATGGGGTTCAGGGTCAAGACTGATTTGAATATGACTGGATGCAAACTGGGGTGGCATGGTGAGCAAAAACATGATGGATTTAACCCAAATCTGTGACTGGCCTGAATGTTTGATATGCTCAGCATTCCATCCGTCATCTTTTTGTGTTTCTATAGTCGCCCTAAGTGGGAAGGGTATACCCAGACATGGGCCCTGTGCTCACTGTGCCTCTTCATTCAAGTTAGCCTGGCTGATGAGGGGTGATACACTGGAACCATCCCCAGTGTGCTTCTTTCCAGTCCAGGGAGTACCTGGCTTGACAGTTCGGGCTGAACTGTTCCCATGGGGAGCAGGGTCAAGACTGATTTACATATGGATGGGTCCAAGCTGGGGTGGCACGTTGAGCAAAAAAAAGATGGGTTTAATCCAGATATGTGACTGGGTTGAATGTTTGATAAGTTCAGCCTTCCGTCAATCATCTTTTTGTGTTGCTATAGTCAATCTAAATGGGAAGGGTATGCCCAGTCGTGTGTCCTGTGCTCACTGTGCCACTGGATTCAAGCTATGCAAAAGAAACAATTGATGGACGGAATGCTGGACAATGCAAACATTAACCCCCAGTCACAAGGATCTGGGATGAATCCATCCTTCTTTTGCTCACCACACCACCCCAGTTTGGACCCAGCCATATGCAAATCAGTCTTGACCCTGTTCCTTGTGGGAACAGTCCAGCCCGAACTGCCAAGCCAGGTCCTCCCTGGACCGGAAACAAACATCCTGGGACCGGTTTCAGGGCATTACCCTTCATCAGCCAGGCAAGCTTGAATCCAGTGGTGTAGTGAGCACAGGACCCACGTCTGGGCATACCCTTCCCACTTAGGGCGACATATGCAAAAAAAACAATTGATGGACAGAATGCTGGACAATGAAAACATTCACCCCCAGTCACAAGGATCTGGGATAAATCCATCATTCTTTTGCTCACCACACCACCCCAGTTTGGACCTAGCCATATGCAAATCAGTCTTGATCCTGTTCCTTGTGGGAACAGTCCAGCCCGAACTGCCAAGTCAGTTCCTCGCTGGACCAGAAACAAGCATACTGGGACCGGTTGCAGGGCATCACCCTTCATCAGCCAGGCTAGCTTGAATCCAGTGGTGTAGTGAGCATGGGACCCACGTCTGGGCATACCCTTCCCACTTAGGGCGACATATGCAAAAGAAACAATTGATGGACGGAATGCTGGACAATGCAAACATTCACCCCCAGTCACAAGGATCTGGGTTAAATCTATCATTCTTTTGCTCACCACACCACCCCAGTTTGGACCCAGCCATATGCAAATCAGTCTTGACCCTGTTCCTTGTGGGAACAGTCCAGCCCGAACTGCCAAGCCAGGTCCTACCTGAACCGGAAACAAGCATCCTGGGACCGATTTCAGGGCATCACCCTTCATCAGCCAGGCTATCTTGATTCCAGTGGTGTAGTGAGCACAGGACCCACGTCTGGGCATACCCTCCCACTCAGGGCGACATATGCAAAAGAAACAATTGATGGACGGAATGCTGGACAATGCAAACATTCACCCCCAGTCACAAGGATCTGGGTTAAATCCTTCATTCTTTTGCTCACCACACCACCCCAGTTTGGACCCAGCCATATGCAAATCAGTCTTGACCCTGTTCCTTGTGGGAACAGTCCAGCCCCAACTGCCAAGCCAGGTCCTCCCTGGACCGAAAACAAGCATCCTGGGACCGGTTTCAGGGCATCACCCTTCATCAGCCAGGCTAGCTTGAATCCAGTGGTGTAGTGAGCACGGGACCCGCGTCTCGGCATACCCTTCCCACTTAGGGCCACATATGCAAAAGAAACAATTGATGGACGGAATGCTGTACAATGCAAACATTCACCCCCAGTCACAAGGATCTGGGTTAAATCCATCATTCTTTTGTTCACCATACCACCCCAGTTTGGACCAGCCATATGCAAATCAGTCTTGACCCTGTTCCTTGTGGGAACAGTCCAGCCCGAACTGCCAAGCCAGGTCCTCCCTGGACCTGAAACAGGCATCCTGGGACTGGTTTCAGGGCATCACCCTTCATCAGCCAGGCTAGCTTGAATCCAGTGGTGTAGTGAGAACGGGACCCATGTCTGGGCATACCCTTCCCACTTAGGGCGACATATGCAAAAGAAACAATTGATGGACGGATTGCTGGACAAGGCAAACATTCACCCCCAGTCACAAGGATCTGGGTTAAATCCATCATTCTTTTGCTCACCACACCACCCCAGTTTGGAGCCAGCCATATGCAAATCAGTCTTGACCCTGTTCCTTGTGGGAACAGTCCAGCCCCAACTGCCAAGCCAGGTCCTCCCTGGACCGGAAACAAGCATCCTGGGACTGGTTTCAGGGCATCACCCTTCATCAGCCAGGCTAGCTTGAATCCAGTGGTGTAGTGAGCACGGGACCCACGTCTGGGCATACCCTTCACACTTAGGGCGACATATGCAAAAGAAACAATTGATGGACGGAATGCTGGACAATGCAAACATTCACCCGCAGTCACAAGGATCTGGGTTAAATCCATCATTCTTTTGCTCACCACACCACCCTAGTTTGGACCCAGCCATATGCAAATCAGTCTTGACCCTGTTCCCTGTGGGAACAGTCCAGTCCGATCTGCGAAGCCAGGTCCTGGATTCAAGCTAGCCTGGCTGATGAGGGTTGATATCCTGAGACCAGTCCCAGGGTGCTTGTTTCTGGTCCAGAGAGGACCTGGCTCAGCTTGGCAGTTCAGGCTGGACTGTTTCCATGGAGAGCAGAGTCAAGACTTATTTGCATATGGCTGGGTACAATCTAGGGTGGCATGCTGAGCAGAAAAACAATGGATTTAACCAAGATATATGACTTGGGGTCAATTTTTGATATGGTCAGTATAACATCTGTCATCTTTTTGTCTTGCAATAGTTGTCCTAAGTGGGAAGAGTACGCCCAGGCTTGGGTCCCAGGCTCACTGTGCCACTGGATTCAAGCTAGCCTGGCTGATGAGGGGCGATACCCTGAAATCGGTCTCAGGTTGCTTGTTTCTGGTGCAGGGAGGATCTGGTTTGGGAGTTCGAGTTGGACTGTTCCCATGGGGGGCAGGGTCAAGAATGATTTGCATATGGCTGGGACCAAACTGGGGTGGCATTGTGATAAAAAAGATGATGGATTTAACCCCAACCTGTGACTGGGGGTGAATATTTGATATGTTCAGCATTCTGTCTATCATCTCTTTGTGTTGCTATTGTAACTCTAAGTAGGAAGGGTATGCCAAGACGTGGGTCCCATGCTCACTGTGCCACTGGTTTCAAGCTAGCCTGGCTGATGAGGGGTGACACCTCCAAACGGAGCCCAGGGTGCTTGTTTCCGGTGCAGGGAGGAACTGGCTTGGCAGTTCAGGTTGGACTGTGCCTATGGGGAGCAGGAAAAGAATGATTTGCATGTGGCTGGGTCCAAACTGGGGTGGCATGGTGAGCACAAAAACAATGGATTTAACCCAGATCTGTGACTGGGGGTGAATATTTGATATGTTCAACATTCCGCCCATCATCTTTTTGTGTTGCTATAGTTACCTCTTCTAATCCTAGCATGGTTGTATGCATTTTATCTATTGTATCTCTTTTCCCATGGAAACAACACAATGGCAGTCTTGTAAATTATTGATTTTTACTGGCGCAGCCCAGCTAGTTAGGGAATGAAAAAAGAAGCACAGGGATGAGACAGAAGCAGGTATTATCTTCATGTGCTTGAAGCGCATGGGGAGGGTTCTTTGTGCACACTGGTCCAACTCCATTCCAGTCAATACAGGTGAATAAATGGTGGGGCTGCATAAGTCAGACACCAAATTTATAAATGTTCCTCTAGCTATAACCATTTCTCTGCAAAGCAGCTTGACCATAATGTGAAAGTTCGATTGTGATCTACTCAGTCACGGAAATAGAGTTTGTCCTCAAACTCAGGTGTTCAACCAGAAGTTGGTCAACTAACGAACTTTAGTCTGATCAATAACCCTAATCCTCCACCTGTGCTGTTTCAGGGACAGTGTATTCTTGTGGTATTAAGTGTTGGTTCATTTTAAACATGGTCAATCTCACAATGTTTTGAGGCTAGAGACTGGTTCTTCTGACCTTGACAACTGTGCCAGCTGCACTGAACACACACTCAGCAGACACACTGGATACCAGATGAGCCTGATACTTTATTGCCAGCCTGCTGAGCTCTGCCCATTGACACATCTTCCCATACCATTAGACCAATGGGTTTAGATCCAAGTAGATCTCTTTTGGGTCATCCAGCTTTTCTTGGACCATCCTCTAAATGGTCATTGGTGCTGCCACTTGCTCAACCTCTTTTGCCTTTACCTCTGCACTGGACTTAAGCCCTGCCACTTCCAACCAAGCAATTGTAGAGGTTGGGTCCAATTCTTCTGTTGCTGGTGATGTTGCTGGTGCTGCTGTTGCTGGTGTTGACTGCTATGAGACAACAGCACTGCTCTCTCTGGAGGTTGAATGCTGCATGCCAGAACTTCTGCCAGGGACTCTAACTTCAAGCTGTTCTTCTTCCAGGTCTCTTGCTTGCTTAACAATCCAAGTCTTGTATTGTGAAAAATCCCCTTCTGAAAAAGGAATTAAAGTGGCCAGTATTTTTTGTACTGTGGATCAAGTGTTATGGCACAGATGTACTCATACGCTCCTTCGTTCACACTGGCGAACCTTTGTGACACCTTGTTAACAGGTCCTATAGCAGATGCACAATGGGATTGCTTGGCTCATCGTACTCTCCTTCTCGCTGACTTCCCATGTGAAAACCTCAAAAGGAAGTAGCATTTGTGTCAGGGATTTGACTAGCCCCCATTTGTCCATCTCCGTGGTCATGCTTTTCCCAGTTGCATCCCCTCCTCTTTAAAGGACATAGTTGGTAATCAGTCTGTACTGCTCAAACAGATGTTGCAACATGTATTAGGTCGAATTCCAATGTATTGGCACCTCCTAAAAAGCTTTAACCAATACTCTATTAGCACGCTGAATGATCCTTAACTGCTTCCAGGCTTTAAAAGAATGACTGAAACGAGTGCAGATTCTTCTACAGGTGACTAGTATGTTGCTGACTAGGAGCCTGATTTAGAAGTCGGCAGAGGGGAACACTACGTCACAAACATGATGGATATCCCATCCGCTGTATTACGATCACATTCTATCCTATGGGGATCGCAATACAGTGGACAGGATATCCATCACAGTTGTGACAGAGCATTCCCTCCACTGACTTCTCAATCAGGCCTCATGTCTTATTTTTTGAGAAAGTCCTGCACAATCAGGTTGATGCAATGTGCCAAACACAGGACCCTGAAATATCCACCATCTGCCATGGCCTTGACTATATCACTGACATTGTCCGTGGTAACAAAGCCAATTCTGATACATCTGAGTCACAGCCATTCAAACACTGTGCTGTTAAAGTCTTCCAAGATGCTTGCACCTGTATGTGATTTCTCCACAGCAAAAATTGCTGTAGTTGCATGCCACTAAATGCTCCTAAAGGTTTCTTCAGTGCTGAGACCTGCAGATAGCTGTTGCCCAACCCCACAAAGAGATCCAGTGTACAGTGATACACATGTGATCAGTTGCTTGACAACTGCTCCATATGTCTGTCGTCAGGTGGATAGTGTGAACAGTACTCTGCTGCAAAGCTTGTTCAACCAATTGCAGCACATCGTGATGAATGCTGTAATAGCAACTCCGTCAAAATAGGTCAATTTGGAAACCTTCCTTTTCAAGCAATGGCCACCACAAGTTCTAAAAATCCCACTCCTTTCACAAAAGAAAAAGGGAGGAGGTCTAGCTCTAACATTTTAGCCAGCTTGCCATTGTACAAATATGCCATTCAGTGGTTGTGTTTGTAGCGCTCCTCCTGCCTAAACATGCCCATAATAGTAGCTTGGATTGTTTTCTTTTGTGGCGCCGCTGACGTAGATGAATTCTGGAGGGAACCAGGAGGTGGTAGATTCAATGTGCGTCTTGTATTAATCATTACTGTATGAGGTAGAGTCCATTTGGAGGTTGCTGATGTGGGTGATGCTGGTGCACTGAATGGGACAGGGCTGATTTGTTTAAAGCTGTGAATCTCTTCTTCCTCATCACCTCCTATCATCATAATCAGAGCTGATTCCCTTTCTCATCATCACCACCACCACCAGACATTTTCTTAAGGTGCTCCTCCCACTGAATTGTGTGATTTGTTTCATATGGGTTGTGTGGTCTACAGTACCATAGTGTGATCCAGGCTTACCTCAATGAACCCTCATGTGGCAAATGGAGCATATTGCAATGTTGTACTCCTGCTTGCTAATCATAAAGAAGTCTAAAACTGGGGAAGAGAACTTTCCAAAGCCCGAAGAACTAGAGGTAGGTAGGTGTGTTGATTGCATCTCTGCAGTTCATACTTTGACTGAGGTAGTGGGGAATGCAGGTCTCAGCGGGGGCCTTACAAATATGAAAGTTTGCGGTGGTGGTGATGGAACCAGTGCCACATCCCTCTGAGCAGGTTGAATAGGAGGGGTTATCTCGGTGTCTTCTGAGCCGCCTTCCATACTGACAATCACTGGCTCGTCCTCATCACTATCCCTTTCCATAATTCTAAGTCTTTGAGGAATTTTGTGTAGGAGAGTAGGATCTGCTTCACATGGGTACCCCCACTTTTTGCTGATGCTTCATTGTTTTTTGACTTTTGTCTGGCTGGGGCCCTGCTAATCAGAACCCCAGCCTAGCTGCTTCCTCTCTAAAATGGTTTCCATGTGCCTTAGGCACATCTCTGATTGGAATCTGGAGTGCCCTTATAAGTCCCTAGTATATGGTATACTATGTACCCAGGGCATAGGTACCTCAGAGGCCTGCCAGGGGCTGAAGCATGTATTGTGCCACCCCTGGAAGGCCAGCCAAAAGGACACCACAGGTCTGCTACTGCAGCCTGGGTAAGGTGGTGCATGCACCCCTTACTGTGATATAGGCTACCTATATCACTACATACATACACACATATAAACCTATAAGTCACTCCTATGGCAGGCCTTATCAATCCTGAAGGCAGAGTGCGTGGTTCCTATGTTAGAGGGTGCCCCTGCATGAGCAGGGCCCCTCTGCAGCATTCGGAGACCCTTCTCTGATGCTGTTTGTAGTGCAGCCTGACCATATACTCTTAAGTGCATTATAACCTCGCGGTAAATGCTAACTTTGGGATGGCTGCACGGAAACATGTCGTGTTTGGTGTCAAACATCTTGGAATACTACCCCCCCCACCAGTTCTGGTGGCGGGGGTAGCATTCCACCCTTCTAGAGGGAGAGACATGTACACACCGGTATACCCGGTACTGACTTTCCAGAGCCCTGGCATCACAAAATGGCCTCCTGCTGCTGACCGAAACTCCGGCAGGGGAGGCCTGTGCAATAGGTTTCCTGTCCCAGGGAGGTGTAACCACCTCCCCAGACAGGATAGTGTGTATTGGGGCTGGGCGGGAGCACTCTCTGGTGCTTTGAAGTCCTGCACTGGGGGCACATTTGGTGTCCCTGTGCATACCCCAGTTCAAACCGGCTCAGGGGCTTCCTTCCCCTGCTCTGGTGCGAAACTGGACAAAGGGAAAGGGGTGTAACCACCCCTCCGCCCTGACCCTCCCATAGGTGGGTCCCCAGAGTATGTCCAACCCCCTATCTTAGTATAAGTATGGGACCCCAGTCCTTAGGACTTTAGATTTACCTGGATGAAACTCTGACACAGAATCCTGGACCTTCGATGCTCTACTTCAAGATTAGAGGACTGAAGAATCTCCCTTGGGGTCAAGGAGTGACTCCCCTGCTTGGCAGGCACCAAAGAAGCAACTGTCCAATCTGCATCGCTGAAGCTCCCGCCAGACGCCGAAGTCTTTGCATCACCAGAGGTGGATTTCCAGACTTCCCCGAGACTGCCCTGAGTCCCCAGCAAAGCTGAGGCCCGTAACTGTCGTGGGTAACGTGAAACCGTGACCCCTGGACACCGAGCACATTTTCAAGTGCATCCTCTTCCGGGGCTCCCATGAAGTTGTGCTTTGGGCTCCGAGTAGCCCCCCCTCCAGCACCGACTGCACCAAAGATCACTGGCTTCCACTCCACGAGTGTCCTGTGAGCCAGCTCCAAGTGCGTCCACTCAAGGCTCCTTTACGGTTGCTAGTCCGTTGGCCAGTAGGCCCTCCTGAAGGCCAATCTTCTTCTGCTTGGGCTCCCTGGTTGCTCCAGGCGTGCCCTGACTTACTCTTGCTGGGTGAGTCCCACAGACCTTGCTGGTCTGCACCATCGTCCTTCTTCCATTTCCACAAGACTTGCCGTTGCCAAGGCTTGTTGGGTCCAATCCGGTCTCCGACACCCCTGCAATCGACAGACATTGTGGGACAGCTCGAATCCAGCTCCTGGTTGTTGTCAATGCCTCCTGGACCTCGTGGCTGAAGAGTCAAGATGACTGTCAACCTACCTGAAGCACTCGACATCGGTGGGCCTCTGCTCATCGCCTTCCTGGTCACTGGCTAGTGACCCAGACTCTGTCCCCTCTGCTTTCAGGTTCTTCAGATCTTCGATCCACCTTTGGATGCACCCGAACACTTTCGACTTGGCCGCCAGCAGCACTTTGCAGCAGATCGCCATTGAAAACGACGACGAAACCTGACCCCGAAAGGCACCTATGCACCCGGCTCCCCTGGGTGAGGTAACTCGAGTACTCCGGTGCTCCCGTAGGTATTGACACTAGAACAGCCTGGTTCTAAAAGGGTTTGCTCCAAGTCCTCCTCTAAGTGTCCCTTTTCTTTAAAATTCCAACCGCGACTTTCCCCATAGAAGTCAACGGCGATTCGCGGCTGTGTTCTCACACTGCACGCGTCCCCCGTGGGTCCCCTGTGTCACTACCTTGGGTGGTTCCTTGTGGTCCCAGCACTTCTACAGGCTCTAGGCCCTGTGTCTAGCTCAGTCGTGGTTCTTATACCACTTTATTGGTATATGGTTTGGTACGCCCCTAGGGCTCAAACGTGTATTTGTGCTATTACTGTAGATAACTAACTTATAACTTATGTACTTCGAACTCTAGCCTCATAAAGAGACTAGAGGGGTGTGTTTAGCAATAAATACATATATTTTGAATATATACCTGGTGTGGTCGTCTTTCATTTGGTCACTCAAGAGATTATAGACTGGTAAAACAAGCTGCTTTACATTCCTTCAAGACTTAGCCTGAAGGCTGCTCTCCATAGCTACCACTAGGATAGCTTTCAATAAAGGTTGTCTTTAACCTATCTCCAATAAGGGGTTGTTTGGACTGGTGCAAGGTGCCCACTATAATTAGTGGACAGCATATACCAGGCCAACTTCTCACATTGGTGTGCAGCGTGTGGGATTCCAGCTTGCTATTGTTTTACCAGATAATCTCAATTGAATTGATCAACTGAAAACCACTAAGGGTACCTAAGGTACATATAAATCAAGCTTAGTATACAGTAAGTTCTACTGAACTTAGAGTTGTGTGTTAAGGGATAGCACACCCTTTCTACAACTCAAGAGAGTTTAGTAGGCCACACTAGAGTAGGTAGTGCATACACCACACCTCACTAGTAATGTCTTCAAAGCCAGGACCCAGTGAGTCCTTGCCAGAAGCCAGTGGGCTTCTTCCCTCCAAGTATGATAAACTCCCATTCTTGGAATTGAGAGCATTATGCAATACTAGGAAGCTGAAGGCAGGCAAAAGTGCCAGCACCCAACACCTCAGAGAGGTGCTACTAGCTGATGATCTCAGCAGGCCCCTAGGGTCTGAAGGGGTAGGCAGAGAGGGTGGGGCAGAAGATGAGGAAGGGGTCAGGGGTGAAGAAACCCAGCCCCCTCTGAAACTGGCCAGGAAGGTGAAAATGACCTTGACCTGGAGAACCCAATTCCTCCTGTGGAGGAGGAGGAGGATCAGAATGACCTCCCCTTTGTCCCCCCAGGAAGAATTGTGAGTGTGCTCAGAAGGTCTAGATCTCCTTCTCAGGAGTCTAACCACTCTGACACCTCAATAGGGACCACTGTCTCCTCTCATAGGAGAGAATCCTCTCATGACAGGAGAAAGAGACTGATTGAGTATGAGCAAGCCCAGCTTGAACTCAGAAAACAGCAGTTGGCTATAGACAGGGAGTCCCTAGATCTCTACAAAGAGAGAAAAAGATGGGACTAGAGTCCAATGGTGGCAGCAATTTCCCCAGAGATTGGGAAAGGTCTTATGGCCATAGAAACCTGAGCAAGATTGTCCCTCCCTACCAGAGTGGGGATGACATCCACAAATGGATAACTGCACTGGAGAGGGCCTGTAAAGTACAGAGGGTCCCTCAGGAGCAGTGGGCAGCAATCTTGTGGCTCTCCTTTGCAGATAAAGGTAGAGATAAGCTCCTCACTGTTAAAGAGGAGGATGCTGATAAATACACAGTCTTAAAGAGTGCTCTGATTGATGGGTTTGGCCTAACCACTGAACAATACAGGTTAAAGTTCAGAGATACCCAAAAGGCACAGACTCAAGACTGGGTGGACTTTGTTGATTGTTCTGCCAAGGCTCTGGAAGGTTGGTTATTGGGCAGTAAGGTATGTGACTTCACAGGATTGTACAATCTTATCATGAGGGAGCAGATCCTTAATAATTGTCAAAATCAGCTGTTGCATCAGCACCTGGTGGACTCTGATCTGACCTCTCCCCAAGAATTGGGAAAGAAGGCAGACAAATGGGTCAGAACCAGGGTGAGGCAGAAGGTACAGAACCAAGGTGGTGACCCTAAGAAGCAAGATTCTAAAAACTCTGATAAGGGTGGGGAGAAGGGTAAAAACCAGAAGTCTTCACAAGGCCCCCAAAAATTTTCTTCAGGTGGGGATTCACAGTCTAACAAGGGAAGAGGCCAAAAGAAACCATGATGCAAGGTCTGTAAGCAAAAGACCCACTGGACCAGTGATTGCACCAAGTCCAAAGACAATCAACCAAAGAGGGACTAAGGGGCTTTTTATATAGAGGTCCAGCATACATGCCCTATCAAGCAATGAAAGAATAAAGTATGCAGTTCCTCAAGTGGGTGAGAGAGGGTGAAATCAGAGGAAACAAAAGTAGAAGAGGAAGGGAATCCCTCTTATCGGAACTAGGGTCCTCACACACCCAGCAAGCTAGGTGTCATGCTTCATCATATGGACCTGCTCCTCGTCGGGTCGGCGCTGCAATACCCGACGGGCACCCATAAAGGGGCTCTTTAGCGGAGATCTTCAGTTCCTGGCCGTATGGTGCAGTGCGTGTGAGGGGCCTAGTGGTGTAGATGTGAGTGAATAGTGGTGATTATAAAACAAGTTGGATAGTCCGAAATGTGACTTTATTTGGACCGGCTATCCACCTGATTAAAAACAAAGTAAGAGTGGCAGCTTGCTGTCATGGGGGTTCAGCTCAGCTATGCTCATCTCTGATGGTCAACATGTTTCATGCCTCGCGGTCCTAGTGATCCTCGGCAATTCTTCAGGACCTAGTGTAAAAGAACTATCTACACACTGTGGTGGGTGCAGGTGCTACCTACCACATTTAGTACTATGGAAACAGTCTCTCCATGAATGTCGGGTAACCTAAGAGAAATATATAAGGTAGCCACAACTACTTCAGTGAAGAGTACAAAGTCCTCTCTCCAATATTACATTAACACTCCTCTCTCTCTGTGTCGGATCATACAAACTCTAGTGGTGATGACAGAGGAGGTATCAACAGATAGCCTCCGTGCAAGTTAGGTAACCTATCTTAAGTGGGGATTAAAAACAAGCGCTAGTTAAAAAGTCCAAAGACTCTACTCCAGCCCCCACCTATGCCCCTAAGGCACCTGCTCCCCCTAGTGCAGTTACAATTGGTGGTGGGACTACACAAGCCAAGGGTTTAGTAGGGTTGACCCTGGGTAAGGAGATGAGCTCTGACCTAGTCAGAGAACTCACTCAGGCTGTCCTAGTCTGTGATGGAGGCATGGATGTGACCTCCTCTGTGAGTCCCAGTAATCTGGGCAAGTACAGGCAACAGCCCTTAATCAATGGAAAAGAGGCTTTGGCATTTAGGGACACAGGGGCAAGTGTCACCATGGTGACACAAGACCTTGTAGATCCTGGGCAGATTATACTTGGTGAAATGTACCAAGTGACCAATGCTAGCAATGTCAGAACAGACCATACTCTGGCAGTTGTTAACTTCTCCTGGGGAGGAGTAACTGGCCTTAAGAAGGTTGTGGTAAGTGCAGACCTACCCGTTGAATGCTTGCTTGGCAATGATTTAGAAACTTCAGCTTGGGCAGAAGTGGAACTCAGGACCCATGCAGAAATGCTGGGCATCCCCGCAGATGTTTGCTGTGACCAGGTCACAAGCCAAAATGTCTAACACTGAACAGGCCTTGGATTCTGGAATAATGGACCAAGTGCCCTCCAAGAAGAGGAGTAGTAGGGTAAAGGCAGTGCCTTCCCCCTTGGCTCAGAAGGAAGATCAGTCTCTTGAGGGGGATGATCTCAGTCCTGAGGAAGGAACTGTCCCAGAGGAGCTTGAACCTGACCAGGTTGAGTTCTTGGGGACAGGGGGCCCTTCCAGGGCAGATCTGAGCCAGGAGCTGCAGAGCTGCCCCTCTCTTGAACCCCTCAGACAGCAAGCTGCTGCTGAGGCTGCTGGGAAAGCTAGTGGTCCCCATACAGTGTATTGGGATGATGGACTCTTGTACTCAGAGTGTAGAGACCCCAAGCCTGGTGCCACCAGGAGGTTGGTTATACCTCTGAAGTTCAGGGGCTTCCTATTGACCCTAGCCCATGACATTCCCTTAGCAGGTCACCTGGGCCAAAACAAGACTTGGGACAGAATTGTCCCTCACTTTCACTGGCCCCACATGTCTGAAGACACCAAGGAGTTTTGTCGCTCCTGTGTAACCTGCCAGGCCAGTGGCAAGGCAGGTGGCACTACAAAGGCCCCCTGATACCACTACCTGTGGTGGGGGTTCCCTTTGAAAGGGTGGGGATTGACATTGTTGGTCCCATGGATCCCCAAACAGCATCTGGGCACAGGTTTATCCTGGTGGTAGTGGATCATGCCACCAGGTACCCAGAGGCTATTCCCCTTAGGACCACTACAGCACCTGTGGTGGCAAGAGCCCTCCTGGGAATTTTCTCAAGAGTGGGCTTCCCTAAGGAGGTTGTATCAGACAGGGATGCTAACTTTATGTCTGGATACTTGAAAGCAATGTGGAAGGAGTGTGGAGTGACTTACAAGTTCACCACACCCTATCACCCACAATGCAATGGTTTAGTTGAGAGATTCAACAAAACCTTGAAGGGCATGATTAAAGGGCTCCCAGAAAAGCTTAGGCGAAGATGGGACATTCTCTTGCCCTGCCTTTTATTTGCATAAAGGGAGGTGCTTCAAAAGGGGGTTGGCTACAGCCCTTTTGAACTTTTGTTTGGTCACCCTGTCAGGGGTCCATTGTGCTTGGTGAAGGAAGGATGGGAGTTACCTCTCAAGCCCCCAAAGCAAGACATAGTGGACTATGTACTTGGTCTCCGCTCCAGGATGGCTGAGTACATGAAAAAGGCAACTAAAAACCTTGAGGCTAGCCAGGAACTTCAAAAAGCCTGGCATGACCAAAGGCTGTACTGACTGTTTACCAGCCAGGACAGAAGGTGTGGGTGTTGGAGCCAGTGGCCCCAGCAGCTCTCCAAGACAAATGTAGTGGACCCCATACCATTGTTGAACAGAAGGGTGAGGTTACCTATTTAGTAGACCTAGGAACACCCAGGAGTCCCCACAGGGTTCTCTATGTCAACAGGTTAAAACCATATGTGGACAGGGCAGACATGGGCTTGCTCATGGCTACTGATGAGGGACAGGAGGAAGAGAGTGACCCACTCCCTGACCTGCTCTCACAGAACCCTGATGATGGGTCAGTGGATGGTGTACCCTTGGCGGGCAGCCTCACTGCCCAGCAGCAAACTGATTGCAGACAGGTGCTCAATCAGTTCAGGCACATATTCTCACTGACACCCAGTCAGACCACCTGGTGCACTCATGAAGTGGACACTGGGCACAGTCTGCCTATTAAAAATAAGATTTATAGGCAACCTGACCATGTCAGGGACTGTATCAGGACAGAAGTCCAGAAGATGTTGGATTTGGGAGTTATTGAACCCTCAGATAGCCCTTGGGCTAGTCCAGTGGTCCTTGTGCCAAAACCTCACACCAATGGTGGGAAAAGAGAGATGCGGTTTTGTGTGGATACAGGGGTCTCAATGCAGTCACTAGGACTGATGCCCATCCAATAACTAGGGCAGATGAGCTAATAGACACTTTGGCCTCAGCCAAGTATCTAAGCACATTTGACCTGACAGCTGGCTACTGGCAGATCAGACTAGCTGATGATGCAAAGCCAAAGACAGCATTCTCAACCCCTAGTGGGCATTATCAATTTGTGGTGATGCCCTTTGGTCTGAAGAATGCACCTGCCACTTTTCAGAGGTTGGTGAATACAGTCCTTACAGGTCTGGAAGCTTATAGTGCAGCATATCTAGATGATATTGCTGTCTTTAGCTCCACCTGGGAGGATCACCTGGTCCACCTCAGAAATGTTTTGCAGGCCCTGCAGAAAGCAGGCCTGACTATCAAGGCCACCAAGTGCCAGATAGGGCAGAGTCAGGTTGTGTACCTGGGCCACCTTGTGGGTGGAGGCCAGGTTCAACCACTGCAGAGCAAGATCCAGACCATTATGGACTGGACTGCTCCAACTACCCAGACTCAGGTGAGAGCCTTTTTAGGCCTGACTGGGTACTATAGGAGATTTGTCAAGGGGTATGGATCAATAGTGACACCCCTGAATGACTTAACTTCCAAGAAAATGCCCAAAAGGTTCAGTGGACAGTTAGCTGTCAAAAGGCATTTGAAGACCTAAAGCAGGCCATGTGCACTGCTCCCATTCTACAGAGTCCTGATTACTCCAAGAAGTTCATTGTCCAAACAGATGCATATGAATTGGGGGTAGGGGCTGTACTGTCACAATTGAATGATGAAGGTCAGGATCAGCCAGTAGCTTTTATTAGCAGAAGGCTGACCCCTAGAGAGAAACGTTGGTCAGCCATTGAGAGGAGGCCTTTGCTGTGGTCTGGGCTCTGAAGAAGTTGAGGCCATACTTGTTTGGTACTCACTTCCTTGTTCAAACAGACCATAAGCCCCTCTTATGGCTAAAACAAATGAAGGGTGAAAACCCCAAACTACTTAGGTGGTCCATTTCCCTACAGGGGATGGACTTCACAGTGGAACATGGACCTGGGAGTAACCATGCCAATGCAGAGGGACTCTCTAGGTACTTCCACTTAGAACATGAAGACTTAACTGGGCAAGGTTAGTTTAATGTCCCTACGTTTGGGGGGGTTGTGTAGGAGAGTAGGATCTGCTTCACATGGGTACCCCCACTTTTGCTGATGCTTCACTGTTTTTCGACTTTAGTCTGGCTGGGGCCCTGCTAATCAGAACCCCAGCCTAGCTGCTTCCTCTCTAAAATGGTTTCCATGTGCCTTAGGCACATCTCTGATTGCAATCTGGAGTGCCCTTATAAGTCCCTAGTTTATGGTATACTATGTACCCAGGGCATAGGTACCTCAGAGGCCTGCCAGGGGCTGAAGCATGTATTGTGCCACCCCTGGAAGGCCATCCAAAAGGACACCACAGGTCTGCTACTGCAGCCTGGGTAAGGTGGTGCATGCACTCCTTACTGTGATATAGGCTACCTATATCACTACATACATACACACATATAAACCTATAAGTCACTCCTATGGCAGGCCTTATCAATCCTGAAGGCAGAGTGCGTGGTTCCTATGTGAGAGGGTGCCCCTGCATGAGCAGGGCCCCTCTGCAGCGTTCGGAGACCCTTCTCTGATGCTGTTTGTAGTGCAGCCTGACCATATACTCTTAAGCGCATTATAACCTCGCGGTAAATGCTAACTTTGGGATGGCTGCACGGAAACATGTCGTGTTTGGTGTCAAACATCTTGGAATACTACCCCCCGCCAGTTCTGGCGGCGGGGGTAGCATTCCACCCTTCTAGAGGGAGAGACATGTACACACCGGTATACCCGGTACTGACTTTCCAGAGCCCTGGCATCACAAAATGGATGCCGCTGCCACAGACACGAGTCTGGCCTCCTGCTGCTGACCGAAACTCCGGCAGGGGAGGCCTGGACAATAGGTTTCCTGTCCCAGGGAGGTGTAACCACCTCCCCAGACAGGATAGTGTGTATTGGGGCTGGGCGGGAGCACTCTCTGGTGCTTTGAAGTCCTGCACTGGGGGCACATTTGGTGTCCCTGTGCATACCCCAGTTCAAACCGGCTCAGGGGCTTCCAGCCCCTGCTCTGGCGTGAAACTGGACAAAGGGAAAGGGGTGTAACCACCCCTCCGCCCTGACCCTCCCATAGGTGGGTCCCCAGAGTATGTCCAACCCCCTTAGTATAAGTATGGGACCCCAGTCCTTAGGACTTTAGATTTACCTGGACAAAACTCTGACACAGAATCCTGGACCTTCGACGCTCTACTTCAAGATTAGAGGACTGAAGAATCTCCCTTGGGGTCAAGGAGTGACTCCCTGCTTGGCAGGCACCAAAGAAGCAATTGTCCGGTCTGCATCGCTGAAGCTCCCGCCGGACGCCGAAGTCTTTGCATCACCAGAGGTAGATTTCCAGACTTCCCCGAGGCTGCCCTGAGTCCCCAGCAAAGCTGAGGCCCGTAGCTGTCGTGGGTAACGTGGAACCATGACCCCTGGACACCGAGCACATTTGCAAGTGCATCCTCTTCCTGGGCTCCCATGAAGTTGTGCTTTGGGCTCCGAGTAGCTCCCGCCTCCAGCACCGACTGCACTGAAGATCACTGGCCTCCACTCCACGAGTGTCCTGTGAGCCAGCTCCAAGTGCGTCCACTTGAGGCTCCTTTGCGGTCGCTAGTCCATTGGCTAGTAGGCCCTCCTGAAGGCCAATCTTCTTCTGCTTTTGGGCTCTCTGGTTGCTCCAGGCATGCCCTGACTTACCGTTGCTGGGTGAGTCCCACAGACCTTGCTGGTCTGCACCATCGTCCTTCTTCCATTTCCACGAGACTTGCCGTTGCCAAGGCTTGTTGGGTCCAATCCGGTCGCCGATACCCCTGCAATCGACAGACGTCGTGGGACAGCTCGAATCCAGCTCCTAGTTGTCGTCGACACCTCCTGGACCTCGTGGCTGAAGAGTCAAGACGACCATCAACCTACCTGAAGCACTCGACATCTGTGGGCCTCTGCTCATCGCCTTCCTGGTCACTGGCTAGTGACCCAGACTCTGTCCCCTCTGCTTTCAGGTTCTTCAGATCTTCGATCCATCTTTGGATCCACCCGAACACTTTCGACTTGGCCACCAGCAGCACTTTGCAGCAGATCACCATTGAAAACGACGACGAAACCCGACCCCGAAAGGCACCTATGCACCCGGCTCCCCTGGGTGAGGTAACTCGAGTACTCCGGTGCTCCCGTGGGTATTGACACTAGAACAGCCTGGTTCTAAAAGGGTTTGCTCCAAGTCCTCCTCTAAGTGTCCCTTTTCTTTAAAATTCCAACCGCGACTTTCCCCATAGAAGTCAACGGCGATTCGCGGCTGTGTTCTCACACTGCACGCGTCCCCCGTGGGTCCCCTGTGTCACTACCTTGGGTGGTTCCTTGTGGTCCCAGCACTTCTACAGGCTCTAGGCCCTGTGTCTAGCTCAGTCGTGGTTCTTATACCACTTTATTGGTATATGGTTTGGTACGCCCCTAGGGCTCAAACGTGTATTTGTGCTATTACTGTAGATAACTAACTTATAACTTATGTACTTCGAACTCTAGCCTCATAAAGAGACTAGAGGGGTGTGTTTAGCAATAAATACATATATTTTGAATATATACCTGGTGTGGTCCTCTTTCATTTGGTCACTCAAGAGATTATAGACTGGTAAAACAAGCTGCTTTACATTCCTTCAAGACTTAGCCTGAAGGCTGCTCTCCCTAGCTACCACTAGGATAGCTTTCAATAAAGGTTGTCTTTAACCTATCTCCAATAAGGGGTTGTTTGGACTGGTGCAAGGTGCCCACTATAATTAGTGGACAGCATATACCAGGCCAACTTCTCACACTTTGCTTTTCACTTGTCTCTCATGGTGGGTCTCAGACTCAGCTGGGGTCCAATCCATGTCCAGATCACCAGAAAAGGGGCTTGGAGAAGATGGTGGAGTGTCGTTTCTTTTTCTTGCTGGAGATCGGGAAGCCAATTGTTCAAGAGCTACATCTTGCTCAGCAGAAAGTTCAACCACCTGTTCTGCTCCTACTTCAGGAAGAACTGTTGCTAGCTGTGGTTCCTGTTGCCCACTTTGCTCACTTTTCTGTGACGATTGGGTACTTTGCAGCTGAGACAAATCCAATTCAGACTTACTGCTCGTTGCCATGATTGCAATGACTGCCTCGCTGAGAGACATGGCCTTGGACTTAGGCTGGGATGGTGCCGTTGATGCCTGAGTGCTGCTCCCAGCTTGCTGCCTAGAGGACAGGCACACCACGTTTCCTGAAAAAGATGGAGGGCCAGTAGCGGCACTGGCAATCTGCTTCTTCTTCTCCTCCTCACTGGTCACTCTCTTTGCAGGAACACCTTTCTTTGGGGCCATCTTCAAGCTCTGCCAGTTGGTACTTAGCTGCAGAAGCAGAGGAGGACTCAGGTGGTGTGGTGTGGTTGGTGTCACTTTGTGCCGGGCCTTTTGTCTGGCAGTACTGTAGGTGTTGTCTCTTGTGTACCTAAGCAAGCAAACAGGAAAAACATTCAGAGAAATGTAGCATTTTTTCAATTTGAATTATTCATTTGGACAATAGTGAGGTTATCCCAAATAATTAACAAAAATAGTGTATCCATTCCATTCCAATCCAAGCCATATTATAATATTCCAATTAGGATAACAACAACATACAGATTTAAAAGTTTGCTTTATGTGCCTATAAGGTGATACACCTGTGGAATGCAGGTGGGTGCAGGGAAAAAGTAAATAATCCTTAAAAAAAATGATTGCTAGTGTGTGCCTATGGCCTAAGACTCAGAGACATATGGCAGGCTGCGAGTGCAGGGAAAAATTGAGTAATCCTTAAGAAAGTGAATGCTGGTGTGCACCAATGGCCTAGGAGACCTATGGCAGGCAGGGGGTGCAGGGAAAATGGAATAATGCTTAAAAAAGTGAATGCTAGTGTGCGCCTATGGCCTGAGACTCAGAGACCTATCGCAGGCTGGGGGTGCAGGGAAAAATAGAATAATCCTTAAAAAAAGTGAATGCTGTTATGCGATATGGCCTAAGAGACCTTTGGCAGGCAGGTGGTGCAGGGAAAAATTGAATAATGCTTATAAAAACTGAATGCAGATGTGCGCCTATGGCCTAAGACTCAGAGATCCATGGCGGTCAGGGGGTGCAGGGAAAAAAGGAATAATCCTTAAAAAAGTGAATGCTGGTGTGTGCCTACGGCCTAAGACTCAGACCTATGGCAAGCAGAGGGTGCGTGGAAAATGGAATAATCCTTAAAAAAGTGAATGCTGGTGTGTGCCTATGACCTAAGACTCGGAGACCTATGGCAGGCTAGGGGTGCAGGGAAAAATGGAACAATCCTTAAAAAAGTGTATGCTGGTATGTGCCTATGACGTAAGAGACTTATGGCAAATAGGGGATACATGGAAATAATGGATAGTATAAAAAAAAAAATTGCTGGTGTCTCATTAGGCAGTATGAGGCAAGGAGGCGCAGGTGAAAATGGAAAAAATGCATATAATATTATATATAAACACTGTACATACATACTACAATGATCCTCAAGCACATTAAACTAATATCAGGGAAAAAATAAACAAAAAACAAACAGGCATAGACCTCTTCTATCAATGCCCCTAGAAAATGGCTTTGAAAATTGGAAACAAAATATTTCACACACAGGCTGGCTACACAAAATGGCCACTGGCCACATGATCAAATACCAACTAGCAAGTAAGCATGGATAACAAAGGATGCATGCAGGCCTATGGCAAAAGAACATGGGCTAGCTAAGAAAAATGACCGCCGTCCACGTGGTCAAGCAACAAGAAGCATGGAGGCATGGACAACAGAAAACACATGCAGGACTGTGGCAAAAGCACACTGGCTGGCTACATAAAATGGACGTTGGCCAAATGGTCAAACAACAAGCAAGGAGGCATGAACAATAAACAACACATACAAGCCTATGACAAAAGCACACTGGCTGGCTATACAAAATAATGGTCACCGGCCATATAGTTGAACAACAACAAGCAAGGAGGCATGGACAGCAAAGAACACAAGCAGACCTATGGCAATAGCACACTGGCTGACTACATAAAAAGGGCACGGGCCACAGGGTCAGGCAACAACAAGCAAGGAGGCATTGACAACAAAGAACACATGCAGGCCTATGGACACTGCCTACACAAAATGGCCACCGGCCACATGGCATGGAGAACAAAGACAAAATGTAGGCCTATGGCAAACACACATACACACACTGGCCAGACAGAGGAGGCATGGAAAACAATGGCGACAATACTACCATCAATTCAGCAATGCCAAAAACAAAAATTGTCAGCTATAAATATTTTATAACAACGCACAAGCCCCCAAGGCATCAAAATATATAACCCCACCAAAATACACTTTTTTCAGAAAAAAAACGTGAAATACAAAAAAAGCATATTTTGCATTTAATCCAATGCCATTCCTGGCCTAAATCATAGATGCTTTAAAACAACATATACCACAGAAACAGCTGTTTCATATACCCAATGACTAGTACTGGCTGGATGGCCCATGGGCAGACTAAGCCACATGGTAAAATTAATGGATAGTGTAAAACACGTGTCAGGGGTTGCTTGTATTCATTTCAGGTTGGCTTGTATGGTATTTTATCAATCCAAAGTTGTAATACTGTGCCTGGAGTGATAAAAGGCTTTGGTCATTTTACAGCTTGGGATGGATAGCACTGTGCTAATCCTATGCTTAAAATCTTTGCTGTAGAAATGGCAAAATACTTTGTCCCTTTCTATCTCGGCGTGGATGGCACTGTGCTAATCCTATGCTTAATGACTTTGATAGAAAAGCAGACAATTGAGTTAAGCAAATTTAGCGTGTCGCTGGTGTTGAGAATGCTCTATACTGGAGCTGCTTTCCACCTAAACTTGAGAACAACCCAGAGTTCTCTGCTTCTTTTTTTGCATAATTTATGCATCACTCTATGCCTGAAAGGGTTTTGTTTGACATATATATATATATATATATATATATATATATTCACTGAAAAAACCATAGGTTTCAGGCACGTTATAGTTAGAAATTTGCATTTAATAAACCTTAAAAATCACTGAAAAAACCATAAGGTTTTAGGGACAGTTATAGTTAGTTGGACATTGCACTCGTACAAAACCCGTGAAATTCCCCCGTTATAGTTAGTTCAGGTAACTATAACTCGCCCCCGCAATGCACTGCTGATGACGTCACATATTACATCACTCATGACATGGTCAGTGACATCACTGATGACATCACTGATGACATCTCAAATGACATCACTGATGACATCATCCAGTGACTGTGTGTTTGTGTAAAGTTTAAATATGTTTAATATATATAGGGAAAGGCGTATTGAAGAATGAGTGGGTGTATAAGTGTCTGAATGGATGATTTAGTAGGTGCGTGACTGAGTCTATAAGTGAGTGATTAAACGTATCTTACTGGATGCATGGGTGAGTGACTAAACTGTGTGAATGTCTGTATCCGTCTGTCTGTTGTTGTGTAAGCAGCTGCATGGGTTTCTGACTAGCTAAATGAGTGTCTATATGGGTTATGGATTGGTTCTCTGAGTATCTGTATGGGTGCCTCAGTGTTTGTGTGGGTGGGGTCAGTGTGACTCTGTGCATAGATGTGTGAGTGGGTGATTCACTGGGTGCATGGTTTCAAGAGTGCGTCTGTGATGGACTGTATGGGTGGGTGAGTGTGTGTATGGGTGTGTTAGTGATTGAATGTATATCTCAGTGGTACATGTGTGAGTAACTACATATGTGAAAGGCAGTATATATGTGTGTTGGAGTATATAAATGGCTATAAGTGAGAGTGTGTGATTGTGAGAGTGGCTATATGGATGAGTGTGTGCTTGCATCAGTGATTGCATAGGAGCGTAAGAATGTGCTAGTATTTTTATGAGTAAGTGAGCTGGTGTGTATAACTGTATAGGTGAGTAAATTGGAGTGTGATTAATTATTTGCATGACTGACTAGGTGTGTGAGTACCTCTATGGATGAGTTGCGTTGTGTGAGTGTTTATATAGGTGTATGAGTGCATATGATAGTCCTGTACTGAGTGACTGTAAGTATGAGTGACTGTACGGGTGAGTGAGTAGATGTGTGTGTGTAGACCTAAGAATCAGTGAGTGGGTATGTACTTATTGGTATTGGAGTGTGTATGGTTTTGAGAATGGCAGTCTGTAATTTAGAGTGGGTGTTTCAAAACTTATATTAGGGTGTGAGAAGATGCATTAAATTCTCACATGGATGATGTCATCAGTGATGTCATCAGTGATGTCATTTGAGATGTCATCAGTGATGTCATCAGTGATGTCACTGACCATGTCATGAGTGATGTAATATGTGACGTCATCAGCAGTGCATTGCGTGGGCGCGAGTTATAGTTACCTGAACTAACTATAACGGGGAATTTCACGGGTTTTGTACGAGTGCAATGTCCAACTAACTATAACTGTCCCTAAAACCTTATGGTTTTTTCAGTGATTTTTTAAGGTTTTTTAAATGCAAATTTCTAACTATAACGTGCCTGAAACCTATGGTTTTTTCAGTGAATTTCAAAGGTTTTTTAAATGCTAATTTCTAACTATAACGTGTCTGAAACCTATGGTTTTTTCAGTGAATTTCAAAGGTTTTTTAAATGCTATTTCCTAACTATAACATGTCTGAAACCTACGGTTTTTTCAGTGAATTTCAAAGGTTTTGTAAATGACAATTTTTAAATGTATTAATTGTTATATTTATTTTTTTAATACTGATTTACTACATTTTTAGAAACAATTTTTTTACATATTTTATTTTTAAATTACATTGTAATTACATTATACATTACAAAAAATACTTTCTCAGAATGAATTACTTTAGTTTAAATACTTTGCACATAGGCAATGGACTTTTAAGTACAGTAGTTACAGTTGTTGCAATGGGCAACACATTTTCAAACACAATGCAACATTCAGCTCAATGTGAATTTCTAGTTAAATGCAATTAGTTACTTTATGGATTACTTTTCTAACCACAGGACTGGATCCTAGATTCAGTCCTGGGACATCTCCTGTAAACAGTTGAGTAAAAGCGTTTTGGTTACATTAGTTTTTTTTTAAGGAATATTATTGTATTTTAAAAGTTGACACTTTGAAACTTTTTCTCATAGAATCACCAATGTTATCCTATGGAAGGAAATTCTCTTAGCAGGTAAAAACTGTTATCATTACTTTTTCTTACTCAGTGTTGGATCCTGGATCCAGCACTGGTGCATCTCCTGTAAACAGTTGAAAGAATGCGCTTAAGTCATACAGGCGATTTTTAAGGAATATTTGTAGTTTGTGAAAATCGACACTTTGAAACTTTTCTGCTGAAAACCAGACAATGGATTCCTATGGAAGAAAATATAAGTTACTGGTAAGTACGGTTAAAATTACTTTTCAGGGTCAGTGCTGGGCTAAAAGATGCAGCACTGAGGTCTCTCCTGATAACAGGTGAGTAAATCGGAATTCGTATTTCGGCTGATTTTAGAGGAATATTTTAAAGTTCCAAAACTCCACACTTAGAAGAATTTCCAAGTGAAACCAGTCAATGTTAGCCTATGGAAGGAAATTCAAGTTACTGGTAAGTACGGTTAAAATTACTTTTCAGGACCAGTACTGGGCTGAAAGATACAGCACTGAGGTCTCTCCTGATAACAGGTGAGTAAATCGGAAT